>LUCM01002256.1:0-12846 GCA_008360955.1 Fasciolopsis buskii | reverse complement strand
GTGACGCACAAGTGGTCACAAAGATTAAAGGCATGCAAACTTAATACAGGATTTTCGTTAGAATAATCCGTTCTACAGCACAAATGTTCACAAATTTTAAGGGCAAGCAAACGTAATACGATATTCACGTCAGGAAAATCGGTTTTACAATGTAATTTTTTTTATTGCCGCTTGGATTTGAAGGCAACATAGGCTTTTGATCTACCGAGAGCGACTAGAAAAACCTTATGGGCGGCTGCGATGCTTCGATGAAAATCATAGGATCCTCTGTGATGTTTAATTTTTCCAATTATCCCCTTATCCGGAGCTTCTCTGGTGATGCTGGAGTGGATGACTCCACATCATTTGATTGCTAACCAAACGAACTTCCTGTCAGGTACAAGCCCCTTCAACTACAGTCATCTGAATAGTCCTCACTGCTACTTCAGGTTGTATTTTCCAAAACAAACGGCACTCTCCACTAACGGCAGTGGCAGTTGTTAACATTCGTGCTGGAAATCGGTAGGTACAATTTGAGCCGTCGTAATAGCAGACGGATAGGAATTACCAAAAGGCACTGAAACGAATTCGACCAAAGTTATGCAGCTGAAGACAACGAGATCACAGCAGCTGGAGAAACACGTTCGAGTTTTATTTGCAACTCGTATGTTTATGTACACAACAGGTATCTTTAATTGTGAAATACATTTGGTCCAGTGGTCTTAGAGGAATATTTGAACTTCACGACCGTCTATCGCTATGGTTCTCTTGGGCTAATTTTCTTTTGGCTATCACGAAGCTGTTCGGACTGCATCATAGGCTTTACACTTAGATTTACCAAACAGTGCTAGTTGTGTAACTGCATCGGTGGGTAATTCCAAGTGAGTTTGGCTGCGTACCTTCTGCATTATCCTAGTATCCTCCAAAGATAAATGCATCGACAACGCTACTTCGCTCGCCGTGGTATGTGCTGAAATCGCAGGCGCCAAGTCTACCTAATAATAGTGAAAACCACGGAGATAGCCATTCTAGTCACGTTCAGGTTTCTGTGAGCTTTTTTGCTACCGTGATACATCCGCTTCACATGCGAATGTTTTGCTCTTTTTAAACTTTCAAAATATTCACCTATTCATCAACAGGGGATAATGAAACTGCCCCCACTGGAGCCCCGCAAGTTAATTCAGTCACACTGTGTTATGGGATAGTCTCTTTGATATGAAAAGTCTTGAGATAACAAAATGTATCGCATAAATCTTATATCTAGCGCTCAGTTTGATGATATCTCCAAATGCGTCCTTCTTCGTCATATGGCGGTTAATTTTTGACCACGAATACAAGCACCACCAAGGCTATTTGTCAACTCAATTGTTATCGTTATATTTTTAACAGAAATGATGGACATTTAAATGTGAAATAAGATTTAATGCCTCATGTCACCGCTAAGTGGGTAAATATGAAAAGTGAAAAGTTAGGCACTAGGTAGTAGAGGGGACTGTGGAAGGTAATTTCAGACCTAATCTACCTAACAGGCTACGTGACTGTATGTGAAAACAAATAGGCCTTTTTCCATCCAAGTAAAATGTTGTTAAAATAACCTGTAAACCGTTCATAATTATGTAATAGGATAAGCTTAGATTCCAAAAAATACAATTTTCATCTTGTCACTACAATTCATTTTCTCGCCCGTTGTCTAACAAAGACGATAAGCTTGCTCCACTCAAGGCAACTCTCAGTGCAACATATACGGGTTAAGGAATCCTCCGAGTGAGAGTTTCAAGGGTCCTGATCTGCGACGTGAAAAGTAGAAAGGAATCTCATAGACCGTAGCCCATTAAGCGCAAAGCTAGCATTAACAGTCACACAATCAAAATAAAGATGGCGGCGCACAACCAACCCAGTACATTGCCAGAAACCGACCTTTACAAAGCCACACGATCAAATGAACTTCGCAGCTGGACATTCTTAAAACTGTGGAGTTAGTGTTATCAATGAGTGGATACCTAATTGACAACATCACTGGGGTTCAAAGAAAGGTAATAGACATTTATAAACCCATTAGGAGCGACCTAATCGTTTAGCCAATTGGATGTAATCCATCGGCAAATTATTCGCAGTCGTGGGACAGAAAAAGTGGTTTCATGGTTTCTTAATGATGGGTTGGGCGATTATATTAGGTGCTGAATTATTTCATGAAGAAATTCAGTCGCTTACTACCAACACATATCGAGTGGCCAAACTCTGTAGGTCATGTCTAAAGCGTTCGTAGTACTTAGGCTGCCTGCAGAAATCGCATCTGTAAGTAGGGGTTGACTGTTGTGCACTAGCGGCGTGTAGTCGAGCAAATCGGTGACGGATTAGTGCAACATCCTGAGGGGAAGTTCAACGAACCGTTGAGAAGCTGCTGAGTAGCATGATGGCCTGGGCGTTTGGCTTAATATCCCTCGTCCCGGGTTCACGCGGTAGATATGCATTGCTGATGGCTCCTAACAAGGATCAAACGGCTGTACAGTGCCTCCACGCTTTCATAGTGGTGGGTGGAGTGATGGTACTACGTGGTGAACTATTTTATGATGAGAAAATCAATAACGTGTGAAGGGAAAAAATCGTCATTTCGTGAATTTATTAAGAGCTTTCTGAAGTAGTTCTTCGGCATTGCGTACCATTTGAAGAAGGTCCCTTACGTCACTGTTTTGGTGTGTTTCTTTGCCCCCTGTGTTGTCTGGGTTCTTTCTGATGAGCTGGCTGTAGGTCCGTCAAAGCCCTTGACTGGTGTGTGAGAAGAAACTGTCCATTGACCTACCTGATCTTGAGTGTTTCTCTAATTGTCGAGCTTCTCTTGCCTAAAATTTCACCGTAATTTCGATGCAACTCTGGTTGCATTAAAAATTGATATTCATCGGTACCAGTCATCATTTAATGAAATGCTGCTGCAAATGCTGCCTGATTGTTTGATATTTTCTCCCCCAATTGTTTTCGTGATCAAATTTTCACTGAAGATGTTACGACACTTCGTATTTCATCTCCAATCGGGCGTTGTCTTTAAGTCATTTCCGCTACATAATCATTCCACAATTATTTCTCATGTTATTGCAAAAGAAAAGTTTTATTTTTGGGGTAACGTTATGCTAATATTTTCCCAAGTCCTTTGGAATTAAGACATTCTTGCTGGCGAACTAGCAGAGGAAAGTTGGCCGTGAGAAAAAAACTGCATATCGCTGGCCCGAACCAAATTCTGATGCAGCGAGGACAGCTGAGCCCTGCAAAACTGTTTGCGTAAAACTAACTCACGCCTACAAACTGGTCTCCTTGGCTGGGCTCAGACGGCGTGTAGCAGGGTGCACATGAAATGTATTGCAATCGGGGTTTTGGTCAAATAATACCAACTTGCTGTCATTGGTGCCTATCCCCAAAAGCCCAAATAGTTTTGAAGACGTCAGAGAGAGAGTTAGCTGAGGATATATTTCAAAATGCATTTGGCAGAGAAAGTGTACCTTTGTATTAGTCATAGTGAGCGACACGTTTCACCCCAATTTATTTAAAAGATTGGATGAAAATATGGGCAGCACTCAACTGTCTACAGCCTTTCCTCCTCTTCACTCCAACGCACTTCATAAGGATTTTTCATATCCCAGCCCATAGTCCTTAGTCCTTCATTAGGTTGGTTTATTAATAATTCTGTAATGCGATACTGTAATTAGCCACAAACTGTCAAGGCTGAGATGCCGTTTGAAGTGTTCAAACTCCATGGCTTGCAGACTAATTTTGAGTGGATTTCTTGCACTAATGTGGCATGACCTAGAATCAGTGATCTGCCGCCAGGATGTTACAGTCGTATCAAACAATGGGAACTGCATGATCAAGATTCTGGATTTCGACTACTTCACTCATCACAGACGACATATACGCCAGGTATAATGCAGCCCTTAATGTTGGACCGATGAAATAGCTGCCACTGGTTCATTTACTTTTGCTACTAATGTAAGGATAAGCGGGTACTACTGGATCTGTGGGTCCAATTTTTAATAGGATCGAAAAATTATTTTCAAAGTTCAATTGCAACTATCACACTCCCAAAGCTTGAATGAAGTCGAGGATTTTTGCAGTTTCTTTGTTTCCCTTGCGCATTCCTTCGGAATGTTGGTCACTGATGAAATGAAATGAATTGCCTTCCTCTGAAACAGATGCGCAAAGTTCAGAACTAGTGTGCACAATGAAGACTAGGATTAAATATGTTAAAAGTTACTTGATCTGAATATGTGCAATGTATACACCCGCCATACGAAAAAAGAATTTGGCACATTCGGTTCCCCACCTGATTGAGACTTATACCTTTAGGAGGCTGTAATTCATTACTCTGATGTTCGGTCACCTCCGACGATCCTAAATGCAGTAAATTAGTCTACAATTTCTCCTGCTTGGGACAGGCTGCAGTAGGGACAGAATTGCGACAGTTCACGAGGAAGCGGTCCTCGCACTGTTCGAATTCAATGAACCTCTCTGCATTGACAGACCTTACGGCATTCCACGATGTTTAACAAAGTTTTCCGTAAATCCGCTGGACGGAGAATAACGTGAAAGAGTTGGTACATCAAGTAACCTATAGATTCTGCCCAGTCCGTCATCCTGTGAATAATTAAACGACGTTCATTGTCGGTGATTAGGATATACTATACTTCTCTCACCTAAAGACCTCCAGATGCATAATAATTGTGATTTCAAGACTGTGCAGTACACTTCAGTCCACTAGGAATGGGATGCAACAACATTTGTTGGGAATTGATCCGCAACAGTCGGCATCAACACGCTGCCAGACTTCACACCAAAAAACCACTGAAGCTCATTTGGAAGGCTGGGAATGTACTTTAGGTGTGCAACCAGAGCACCATTTGGCAAAGAGTTCCAAATCAGCAATAACTTCGAGCCATCAACAAGTATTTCGAGCCAAGGGTTTCATTTTTTCCTATACCGAGATGTCCTGAGTATAAATCGGCCAGAGTAGCTGAATGTAGAGACCGAGACAGTAAAGTACAGTACTCCATCGCAAGACAGGTGTCTATCCACCACGTTTAGAAAATTCAGAGAATCGACGTGTGAATTGGGCCGTCCATCCGTTGCGACCACAAGATGAAATAGCATGGCAGCGTTTTTTATTTCCCGTATTAGATCTGCTCGATTCATAGGAGGTGGTTACGTCAATAAACAATCGCTAGGAGCTTCCTCATAAAAAGTATAATGATATAAACAATCCGCCTGGGGGGGTCGAAGTAACAAGAATAACCTCTGGGAGTCATATTCATAATGGCAGAGGGTTACGCTAACGGTGTATGAAGGCCAAACAGTAAGATGAGAGGTCCACAATCAGTCATAAGTGGAAAATATATATGAAACAAGTAATTTTGCGGACCAGTAACTCCCAACCATACGGCTAGAGTCTCATGTTGTGTTTGGAAATACTAACGTTCTGCCGGACCGAGTCTTCGAGAAAGCCAAAGTACCGGACGGCCATCCTTTTCCAGCACACCTCCAATGTCTGTAAGCAAGACATCTGTAATGACGGTTGACTGTAACTTGAAGGATAATGCACGTAAAACAGCTTTCATTAAGGCATAATTCCGCAGACTCCAGAGTGCAAGTCCGGGTACCACCTTCCAGTAGAAAGGCTGTTTAGAACGCAACTGAAGAAGAGGATCACCTATGGTAGAGAAGGCAGAAATAAAAACGGAATAGTACTGAATTGATTCCAATAGTGAACGAAGTTTGATGTGAGACTAAGGTGAAAGAGAACATGAGCGTGCAGAAAAACGATTGGGATCGGGTGGGCAGCAATGTTCATCAATCAGAAATCTGAAACAAATAAATCGAGCAGCTGTGAAATTCCCATTTATCAGAAACAACACTCGCATTTTCTGTGAGAAAACGTTCAAGGTACCGCTCATCCTATAGTGTTTTCCTTGTAGCGTGAACAACAATATTGTCCTGATTTGTAATAACAAACCGTGAATTGGAAAAATGGAAATTAGTCGGATTTTTAAAAATAGCGGGTAACACATCAAGGATAAGAGATAAAGAAATATACTGAAAATTTTCAAAAGGCGTATTGAGTGCAAATCATGGCTCATCAAGTGGAAACTCTAGAAAAATGCATATTATTAACCTTATTGGGGATACTATGTGGCTTGGGATTGATACACGTCGGCTGATTTGGGAATTTTTGTCAGAGTAAAATGAAACTGCCAAGATATCTCAAGGGTCTTCTGATTCTTTTTAGTGGGGTGAAAATGGGTGTGGTCCAAATCGAAGTGTTTACTGGACTAAGCATCCCATTAAAAGCCAAGTCATTTAATGCCTTATTTACTACTTCTCGAAGACCTAGAGAAATTATATGGCACTTCATGCAAACCGATAAACGGAATACCTCCAGACTTATTGGGTCATTTTGTCTTTGCTGGAGGCCTTCGAACAGTTGACAATAAAACGACAAAGGCGAGGATGATGAGCATCGGAGAAGAATGAAAATGGGAAACGTAAGAGGTCCACGGCTTGTAAACCAATTACAGGAACATTGAATTTGATTACTGGAAAATTTCAAGTAAAAGTTCTCGACCAAATCTCCCTGAGACCTAAATGGTATAGATCAAACATGGGCAGTCCAGGACTTATGATGTCTTTGACGAAAATGGTAGTGGAGTGGAGTTTGACGGAGAAGTGGATGTTCAAAAACCGTATTAGTAGTGGATGAATTCACGTTACCAATGTCCATGACAAAAGGATACTGCACGCAGTTTTTACAAAAGTTATACTAGCTATATGAACTTGATGGCGAGAAATAAGGCATACCAGGTTCTTGGGCATGAGGTCGGATAATGGCTAGAAGTCGCAGAACGAACAACCATGCTGGATTCCATAAACAAATAAATTGTGTGACGAATCATACAAATTAGTAGTAGGAGATTGAATGTTTACATGAAATAATTCACCATGTGATATCATCACTCAACTCACCATAAAGAAACCATCGAAGCACTGTACAGCTGTTTCATCCTTGTTAGGAATCATCAGCAGTGCATATCCACCGCGCCCGAACTGGGACGCGAACCCGGGACGAACGATTCTGAGTCGAACGCCTTTGCCATTACGCTACCGGGCAGGCTCTGAACGGTTTGTTGAACTTCACCACATGATGTTGCACCTATCCGTCACTGGTTTGCATGCTGGGCGACTGATTCTCGAAGCCCTTCACTCGAATAATTCGTTCAGTCGGCATGTCGAGATTGACAAACATTACGTCATCTTAGCAAGACCCCGATGCAGAATAGAGAGACAAACATACGGACAGTGTACAAAAACGAACGGAATTAGAGATCCCATTCAATCAGTCATTCACGTTCGACAACGAGTCCTGGTTTTGGAGAAATATGCTACATCCAGCCTCAGTCCTAATCAGGTGGGTACTATTTTATTACATTAGGCTGATGTCTAGAAAACGTGTTTGGTGATGATTAAGAACTTTGATAATAATATGGTGAACAATTCAATTGTTTAATTGCGTTACTGGTAACTTAGATTTGAATTCAAATGTGTTTTGGGTGCGAAGACGTTATGCAATGGTGAAATTGATGCATGAAGCTAACAGTTAGCATAGGCGGTAAGGAACTATAGGATTCAGCTCAGGAATTACCCATCCGGGATGAAAAATGTGACGAGTATGGGAAACTAGCGGACAAAACGGATTGACGACGAGAAAAAATGGGGACTCATACGAATTGCAGCGATGGTGGGAAATGACTGGTTTAATTATTGCTTTTAAGCCTGGGCTAGACACTTATACTCGCATACATACACACAGACCTGGACGGAATCCTACTTGGACCAACGCGAATTCGATCAAATGCTCGGAAGATTAGCGTGCCAGTCATCCAGAATTTACTCCTTCGCATGCGAGTTTATTGATCCGAGACATGCAGACGCCCAACAGCCTTCGTTTCCTCTGTCTGCTACATATATTTGTTGTTTCTGCGCATCTACATGCACTCCTTTGTACGCCATTATTAATACGTTAATACAAACTAGGCACACACTCTGATAGTGTTGATAAAGGCCAGCACTCCTCTTGAGTATTGTTGGCAGGTGAAGAATATTTCAACAAAACTGCAGTGAATGCACTTGTCTAAGAATAAGCACTAAACTCTCGCACTTGTTGCTTCTATGCATAACGTATAACTAAACTGTGCAAATCAGTTGGTAAAATGAACGCAGAACGTATCAGCGAAACTCGCATTCACTCAAAGCGCACAGAAGTGACATAAAGCCACTCATATACACCGTTTGTTTCTG
This sequence comes from Fasciolopsis buskii, assembly GCA_008360955.1. Lineage (NCBI taxonomy): Eukaryota > Metazoa > Platyhelminthes > Trematoda > Plagiorchiida > Fasciolidae > Fasciolopsis > Fasciolopsis buskii. Next base: position 4,533 of record LUCM01002256.1, on the reverse strand, counting down.
GGAGTATTTTGTTGCAGACGTCGATTAATTTGTTGGCGACGATGCGCGCCAAATCCAAGTAAGGCTACCAAGACAGAATAACGAATTGTTAGTTCATGTGTGCACACTTGCCTATTGGACAATAGCACGAAGAACCGAACGGGTGGGGCAAGAACAGCTGTCCTTTATTTCGCAAAATAACAGAGGACCGCGTGCAGTATCGTAGCAAGTACTTCAGAATTCTATTCCAAAGAACGTTCATAACAGGCGATGCCGTGGTTGAAACCTTTATTATCCGCAGCCATAAAGTCACACGGGAAAGGAAACTATTCTACCTAAATGAGGTTTTATGGTGGAACCTAGGTGATGGTCAAGACGATGGGAAATGCGATGGTGACAATGTAGTTGATCATACTGGTAGCGGTGTAAAACCTGAATGGTTGGGTCAGCTTAGATTCTGTAGAATGATTTGAAACTTTTAGTTAGATGATGGATCGCTAAAAATCACTCTAATGTAGTCATGATTAACGAACTCGTGGTGTTCATTTGGATCACTGACAAGGTATTTTTCAGCATATGTGCTTACCGGGTGAGATGCGTCGAGAAGTGGTTCGAGGGGCTTACGAACAATACAGAAATAAACGAAAAACTAAGTTACATATGTGTGACACGATTTATTTACTCTATGACTTGAAGCACAATAGGCAACTGAAAAAAGAGTGTGGATAGGAGGTAATCCTTTAGATATTGTCATTGTTAATGGATCAGGGCCAACTATCTTGTTATCAAAAGCCAAGTCGCCTGAGTGGCCTAATGAAGTATGATAAACTAGTTACTCAGGAGTACGTTCCAATTTTCATCGGTGGTTTTATAAATGCAGACGAGAGGTGGTGGCTGTCTGACAGTCCATTTAGTGAATGATATCCCTTTATAGAGAGTTCCTAATTGATAGTGCAATTACCCAATGAATTTATTTGTAGCTGGGCCGTATGACGCAGACTTGTGTTCGTATCCGAGGGTTCATAATGAATCACAAGGTGACATTGCTTGAGCCTGAGAACAGCTGTCGGACATAACTGCGGTGGACACTGCGCACACAGAACCCCGTACTCCATGATCGGACGAAAACTGCTTGATCGGAAAGGCTTGAACCCAACAAGTAAAATGACTAGTAGGCGGCAGATGCGAAGAGATCAAATAAATCAATCTGTACATACTTAAAACATGACGAAATGGATAACAGTGGGACTGCAGACTTTCGAACGTTGACACGAAAGGCATCTGGCTTAACTGTCCCCTGGTTATTCTGATGCCCAAACAAATACCAGGATGAAAAACAGTAAACCTGATCTAAAACAGTACTTCGGAAATAAACGGGTATGAAAGAAAGCAGTCCATCTGCAAAAATGTCGGGAGAATAACCTTGCCATTTTGGTATATATATATTTATAATTTTAGAGAAACATAGTAGAGCAGGCGTGGGATCAAGAATAGAACGACGATAATACTCGATAACTTCCGGAAATTGACGCGAGTCCTTCCCGGGTTTTCGTAAAGGCTAATCTGTGATCACACGGATTCATGAATACTGAGTTCACATAACGGAGAGCAAAGGCGACAGTTTTGTTTTTCAACCCCTATTAAGTAACGGCAACTCGAAACAAGTCGCGCTGCTTACTATGTCATGGAATCCACTTTTATGTACGTAAAAGGTACCGACCGAGTCAACTCATCTCCCACGGAGCTAACCTCAATTTCGTGAATGGAACTTCCGGAACTGTAATGTTTCCTAAGAGATATCCCTTCATCACATTAATTTTACGCATGCCACTGAACAGCATCTATCTTCTTTCTATAATGATGAACGTTAGTTTCACCTGCTGACGCGGCGATATTGTAAACTTCTATATCATATTTCTGAAAGTCGACACCCTTATCGGTATCGGCACTTTGCCAGATTGATGGAGACATGTTCAATGAAGCAATTAATAGCTCGAGTGGCATTTCGTAGCCTGAACATCATGGGAGCAAACAAAAAACTACCAAAGGCTGGGATAATGATGGTTTCTGGCACATCATCCAATGAAAATAGGACTTCGTTAGGAAGCCCCTTTGAACTCACTTTGAAAGCGTTTGTCACGGTGTAATAACTGACCTGCCGTCTCCGGAGTCCTGCTTGCAAAGGTGTGGACTATCATGCCTCAAGGACTGACTGAAAAAGTTATGACATGAGGAATCCGCATATGGTCGATATCGGTCTTGATTATGTTTAGATTCACTGGAGGCAGCTGTCTGATGGACCTTTGGCGATGGTTTGCTGCATGTTTTCACATTTAGACTAAAAAATTACTGCAAATGAAACTAGTGCTCTGAATAACTGCAAATGAATACCATCCGAAATTACGGTGATGGTCCTGGCCACTTACAGTTAGTCGTGAACAAAGAGAACTTTCGGTAGCAAAACCGGGACATCGGCTCAGGATTACAAGAACACAATCATTATCAGTTTGGCGGTTTATCACCACCCACCGATTAGCAAACGTAAATTTCTGAGTATATTTGAGTTCACACTTACTACCTTGTCTGAATAGAGGAGGTAAAACGGTGTAAATAAACCACGTGATAAATTGTGAAAGTTGTGAAATTTGCCGGAGACATGCTCCCACTTTGAATACTCGGATCAACCAAGCGACAACCGAGATTCCATAAGTGTTTATTTCAGAGTATACGCAACGGAAGGTGGGAGGCTTTGGGGTGCGATAGTTACACTTTGGAAAGTCGATCGGGCATTGTATGATTAAGACCCAGAAGAGGTTTGTGCGCCAGTTTTCGCAGGCAGACAGACCAACAGTCACGAAAGATGCAGTATTAACAGTAAACAGAATCCGGAGAATGCTATGGATTTTTCTTAAGAAACTGGAAATAGTGGCAAGCAAACAGAAAAAAGAGCATAATGACAATTAGTCTGGGAAAATAGAGACAATACGGCGCTACCTATGAATTCCTCCAGCTTTCTTACTTCAGACGATATTCTTCCAAGTTCCTCTAAAATGGGAGACGTGAATCAACTACCCCAAATTCATACCGACGTTCGTTAGTAAATATTTAACGGGCTATATCCAAATGAGAGTTCCTGTTCTCGAGAAGGTATGTATATACAGAAATCTTTAAGCTCACGGTTTACAGATCTCGTAGAGTCATTTAAGTATTTAAAAGGGAAGCATTCACATCAAAAATAGGTATCTGTCAGGTGTGAAAGCTAACTGAAATCCGTGATGAGGAGCATTCATGAGAAATGCGTGCCGTTAGTCTGAGTCGAGGTGAGTCTACCCAAATAAGATGACATTTGTGGGATGGAACCATGGACTGGTAAGGTCCAGAAATCGGTATAACAGTGACGGGATTTCGCAGTAGTCGGGTGCAGTAAAATTAGTCTAATGGCCCGATAGTAAGAGCAATGAAACCATCATTTAGAGTCTCAGCACGATACCCTTTTAGAGAAGAAAATAGATCGTCAGAGCCCGTCCTTGTGCTTCTGTTGATTATCTGAAAGAGTTTGAGCACCTGTTTGGCGAAGTACGACTAATGTGACTGGCGCATTATTGAATGAATTAATGGAAGGGTGGTCAATGCTATTAGGGTCCGTAATACATTTTGTAAGTTTTCTCTGCTGCTGACACAACAGCCGAATACCCTGAATGCACACATATACTGCTGTTTCCACTTGGGAGTGGATTAAGGGAGGATTCGTCATAGTGCTATGTTTCCTACTCCATTAGGAAGAAAGCTTACTATATCCATGACTTGTCGTGGAACTTGTAGAAGTTCTCATCCAGCCTTCTTAAGGACTTTCGTGGTTGGTAAGAGATGTGAACAGTAGAGAGGAAGAATGGTGTTGAGAAGCTATCAAATATCGAAGATTGAGTTGGCTGTCTCTGTGACCAGTTCCAGTTTGCCGTTTAGTATGCGTTCAAAAATGAGTTACGATCATGCGTGGAAAGTTGAATTCTAATGGAAAGGATGTCGAAATGAGGAATATTACCGAGACAAATTAGAATCTGTTTGGCTTGCTTGAAGGAATGAAAAATAGATAGGAAGTAGATTTCGAATTAAAATGGTACTTGCTGAGTTTCGATGGTGGAATTGCGAATCAAAATATACTCAAAACAGAAGTATCTGGTTGAAGGAACAAAAAGATCAGTTACATCAGACAGTGAGAGAATGCCGAGGCCTGATTAAAAAATTCTAAGGTATGAAATGAATTCTCCTCCAGCAATAAAACAAGCGTTAAAGACAGTGAAAGATGAGATAACATATCGTAATTAAAATTGAGTTTCTTTTTGTTGTGTTTCTATGACGAGGGAATTTCGGATAAAGAATGTGTGGACAAAATCCGGACCAAACGACGTAAGGAGTGTATCGAAAAATCGATGCGCCATGTATTGGTTTATTTATTGTGAATGATATAATATTAATAACAGCGTTGTTGGTAGATGTAATGCGCCAACGTTTCGACTACCGTGGGTAGTCTTTCTCAAGGCAAGTTTTACAATC
>LUCM01002251.1:0-12620 GCA_008360955.1 Fasciolopsis buskii | reverse complement strand
GCATTGGACACGCATGAACTTTCTGTTGCTGATTATACGAGCAAATCATTCGTCGGTGAATTCCTTGCTAATCGCTTAGTGCACTGCGTATTGGGACTAGAATTTCTGGGAAAGTGTAGAGACATGATTTCTCCTCCAGCACGTGATTACGAAATTCAACGAATCAACGCTAATTGTGTCGCACACGTGGACTATCGTCCTCCACGTTAATTCATTGGAAGCGACGGTGGATTTGATTGTTCACGGACGCTGTTCATTTGGCGTTAGTCACCAAAATGGTTGACTGTATAAATGTTTCCCGTGGTTGTTTAGCTTCCAGACATGGGTTTTTGTTTTCACTCCTCGGTCTCATCTCTGTTTAGAATCTGCCTGCGTAGCAAAATTTCAAAGTAATGGTTTGAAGTACGAAACTTATTCTTGAAATTTAGTTTTGAAGCTAAGATTTTTAAAAGTCCACTTTTGCGAAAGCACTTTCAATAAACATTTGACTAAGTCGGTCATGTGAAGCACAGTTAAAGTAAGAAATGTTCCGAAATGCGCTATTGCACATAACCCGAAGTAATTGATCGTGATTGTTTCAGGCACATTTACTAAATCCCGTTGACATTCCGCTAGACATTTCTTGAACGTGGATCTGAATTTCCCGAGAAGTTCTTCTGTGTGATTGAAGAAAGTTCCATATGGTGGTGGGTACCGTACCGGTTGCCTTGGTTTAGTATAACCCGCGTTAAATCATTGATGAATTCGTTCGTCATGAAAGGTACCGACAACTTCCATATTACATGGACCTTCCCACAATTTACCGGAACACTTTTAGAGAAAAAAATGTTGGAATTAGACCACTGTGCGACATCATCTCATTTTACTTGCACTTCCGGTTAGTTACACCCCGTTAGTGGTACGATCCGTTTTTTCTCTTATTAGAATGTCCATCTAACAAGTGGTCGATTGAAGATTTACAAATTGTTATGAGTTATTTTAACTTTCATTTTCAGTTGAGCTAAAGAACATTTGAGATCGTCACTCCTTTCTGTGCATGAAGTCTGCACATGGTTGTGAGCAAATTTTCAAGGGCACTTCCGGGCTACATGGTCTCTTCGTCGTCCGATTTGGCATTGAACCGGCATGTTCCTGAAATCTAGAGAAAGCAACTCATATTGCCTCCATTCCGAGCACACTGAGCAATATGTCAGTCGTCTTTGTTAGACGGTGTGTGATAGCGTCTTCATAGGTTGTTTTCTATACAGGTTTCAGTGCTCCTCTAGTCCTCCATAATGTGGACGATCGCGATATCTCTTATTCATGAAGTCATCAAAGTTGGAAAGTAGCACCTCACCAGTAAGAAACGCTAAGGACTCACTGGTCACGTTAGGACTCAAGTTGAACTTCATTTTAGATTGATTTTACGCTTGAACTTATCTAATAGGTGCTAGGCCCTAAAAGGTCGAAAAGGTGAGACGTCCCACCAGTGGGTCGTCTACTCCGTTTCTGAAAACCTCGACATATCAGTTGCTAACCTGGTAAACATAGAGTTCAATTAACTTTCAAGTATCGTAATACAAATCCATGCACGAAAACTAAAAACCGTGCGTTCTGGCCGACTACCTATGGGAACTACGGTAGATTCCGAATATCCTGATTCACAAGTTTCTTCTTTCTGCTTTATACAACTTGAGTAGACACTGGTCCAGTTTGTTGCGATACACAGAATGTTCCCTCAGAAGATGTTACGAAAGGTGTATCCAAAGCAAAAGATTCACCAGACCAAGTACTGGTTTAGATCTACAAAAGAGTAGTTTTTATTTCTCGTACTACTTTTATTGCTGCTAATACTACAACTTCGGCTATAGTTACTACAATTGCTGATACTTGTATTACCAATACTATTACTGTTACTGTGGCCAGTTACCTGACTACTGTCACTTCTAGGAAATCCGATAATTTCCATGTGCTGTTGATGCATTGATTTTAAGCTATTCTTTAAGTTTTAACGGTGGCTGGCACAATATCCTCTTGGATATGAGTTTGGGACTTACTTCTCCTTGTTGTTTTTTTATTTTGCCGTATTTCGAATGACTGAGGGATCCGGATTTACCGTCCGAATAATACCGAATCATACGAAAGCGCTAGTGTGATTAATTAACTGTAGCTTGCAATACTTCGCGGACCACTAGTTTGGCAAGCCAAGTTATGCGCGAGATTTCCCCAATCGATTTCCTGACCCAAAATTTCCGGAGTTTTGTCCTGGTGAGCCGACTTGAAGTCTGAAACACCCACCGCTGACCAACCGGAGGTATTTGAAGTCGGAACTGAACATCGATAAGTCGGTTGGTTGAGAACGCTTTTCAGTAGGTGATAACACCAAATGAAAGGCATCGGTTAGATTATAGCTAGTAGATAAGCGCAGAAGAGCTTGCTTTCAAGCTAAATGTGAATTGTGTTATATTTTCCAGGCGACCGAATCCGATTCGGAAATTTGGAAATTTCAACCGATAGGCAGCACTTGAATTCGGCAATGGACAAAAATGGTCTTTTAGTTCTTTTCTGCTTCCTTTCAATAGAAAAAGAAACGACCACGCTCTGGGTTCGTATCAACGCATGTGATGAAATATGAACCTCCCGGAGGACAGTTGCCGTAGAACAGGACTGTGGATGAATTAATATTCAAAGTCCCGTTTTTCTCCATAACTGATCATGATAATCATCTGGTTTGACCAGGATCCGATGAAATCATCGCAGTGGAGAATCACCAAGACAAATTGCACATGGTGCTTCCAACTTTCATGAAATAATTCACCATGTGATATCATTGCTCAACTCACCGTTCACAGCCTGCCCGGTAGGGCGTTCGACTCAAAATCGTTCATCCCGTGTTCGCGTGTCCCAGTTCGGGCGCGGTGGATATGCACTGCTGATGATTCCCGACAGCTGTACAGTGTTTCCATGGTTTCTTAATGGTGAGTTGAGCGATGACATCACATGGTTAATTATTTCATGAAAACATTCAATCTCCCACTACTAACCTGTATCCAAATTTGTCGCTTATTCGGCCAGCGTTGGCCGGAAGAACTGTTCATCATGGATGTTGCACGAAAATGTTGAATTCATAAAGTTTCACACTCCATCACAAGTGCCAAACATCTGGCCCATGGTTTTGTAATTTTCCTAGCACTTGGACAACAATTTATGGACTAACAGTGTTGCAATCAAACAGAGTGGAAATTTAATCATTACTTAAAAAAATTATTTTAACGACTATGGAATTTAGTGTCTATGTTGCTACCATCTCTAAGTTATCAGATCGGTAAGAGGAATAATTTCCTGAAAAGTGATCTTGTTCTACTCACGTCGCTTCGGTGTAACCTACACCGACGGGGTGAATGATTGCCAGCGTTATTCCTTTTTTCATGAACTTGGCAAAGACGCCTGGGCACGTGCGTGCGTGCGTGCGTGCGTGCGTGTGTGTGCATGTGTGTGTGTGCGGTTTGTTGTAAAAGTCAGTTTGACTATGTGTAGAAATCTGCACATCCACAGCCGACTACGTTTCACGAAACACAGCACTCGCACATACTCGTCTCGCGCATGACAGAACAAAGATGCTAAAATCAGTCACCGTATATGACATTTCAGATGCCCACCAGAAAATATCCTACTACATTTCCGACAGCCTTGCTAGTCTGAAACAAATTTCTGTAGACCAGTAATGTTCAGTTCACCAGTGAAAGCAATGCACCTAATGTTTATCTATTCCATCTTGTCTGTCAATGCTCACTCACTAAACTCGCCAAATGGGATCCAAACTCGAATGCAAAAACAGAAACGCTGTCGAAATCGATTTCCAATAATGTACTGACCATTAGCAAACCATGACAAATCACTTGCTTGTTACACTCGATCTACTGAATTGTGATATCCTGTCAGGGACCACGGATAATCTGTACGTAATTCGTACTGTTCATTCCCCCTCCCAGTTACTCGGAGTCACCTTCTCATGAAGGTTAGTTACAGTCCAGCTTCTTTTCATTGTACCGTTTGTAGGACTTTAAAAAGGAGTGTCCACAGAATTAAAAATTAATCGACAATGGTACAGTTCGGACCCAACACATTCACAGTTCCCCGTAGTTAGGGTTGACGGCAACATGTGATAGGATTTAACGCCTCGGTCGTTAGCGCTCCTACATTTGCAAACTTTCCTCTCCTGTTTAGTTCAACATATTGCTTTCGAATTGATGTTCCCTTGACTCTTTTCCGCTTTTTTTTTGAGTAGAACGTGTCATGAGTTAGCAACCAAAATCAGCCCACATTGGTGCAAGGCGGTTAATGATTGTAAACCCGGAACATTCACATCCGAAAACAACAAATTTGGCCACGTGATCACCAATGGTGACTCAGTTCCAGTCTGCTTCTATTCATAAAATTGTCACTACCATATTTGTACTTAGCCCTACCACACAAAGGGCCGACATCAAATGATTCCTGTGTATAGGCCAATTAGCTCACGAATTAGGCGTTTTTTTCCACCATTCCAAGTTCTCCACGTGTAACCTTGAAACATTTTATTCAGCCCGTTGGGAATTACCGGCAAATCACTTCACTTTTCAGTTGTTCTCTTCTACGACATTCGGTCGCTTTTGAGCGCATTTGGTATTGCATACCAAAAGTCGCTAAAGATTTACCCCGGGGCAGGTAAACTGACTGCAACTTTTATCAATTTGGCTGACGAATTCGGTCAACTACTCCGACATTTTTTTCGCCGTATACGGGGCACAATTGACTGCGGTCGTGAACCGCTCGATCCGATGGTAATAGCAAAGAAGCAATTTTGTGTCCTCTCTCAGCGATTGTGAACTTGCGTGTGTATGTTTGTGTGTGCCTGTGAACAACTCTTGCCAGATTCGGGCTGATCCAACCGCGCACATGGAAGACTGACGATCGAATCAGACCACTTCCACGGCACAGAAGCACAAACAATCCCAAATTTGCTATTTCGCGGTCGTTTTCCTGTGCTTGTCAAGGCCGATGACAGCTTGACATCTCAAAACGGCACAGATTTTGTCCTAAAATGGCACCTTTGCCAGTCGAAATCACGGCCCCGAAATCAGACCACCACCGTCAAGAGAACACACTACTTTGCCCTTGAGTGGATTAGTGTTCCGTCTGTGCGTGTGTGTGTATGTGTGTGTGCCTGTACATATATGAATTTGCTTCCATTCTTCCATCCAAAGAAGGAGCAGATGACAGCGACTTATCCAACTCCTTGGTCATGTCGGTCAAGAAGAGAGTTTTTCATCCGCTTTCTGTCTTTTTTATGGCACGGTGCATCATATCCAAGAGTAGCCTGTCACCGCCGTGTATGGCATTGCGGCCGAATTTACCGACGCCATTGATTAACACGAGCGTCGACACCGCATGATACCATTTTCACTCCGGCTACCCGCTCAGTTGCGTTATTCTTATTTTACCGACTTGTTGAAATATTCACGCCAACTGTGTTCAACTGTCAGTTTCCTGTGAAACATGAAATCGGTTGTTTTCTGAGCCTCTTAGAAGCGGGGCTGTTGGCCGGGTCAGCCAAATACCTAGGCAGTTCGTAAATGATGACAACACAATGTGTGCGCGCGTGTATGTGTGATCACACTCCATTTTGGCGGCTGTCTCGATAACGAGACTTCAACGGTCTGCCTACAATATCCAGTTTGACATGCAGTATCAGTATTCACCGAAAGACTATGCCTACCCGAAACAGTGCACTTACATGCGAGCGAGTTCGAGTTTAGATGACAACATTCAACCTTCTTGGGGTCCGAATAAGAATCAATTATAATGGACTGGAAAGTGTGTTGGTCGTACCTCAGGTTGTTGATTTTCTCGGACACATGTGCACATGCACCGCTCATGTCGCCTCGAATAGTCATGAAAAGTTTGCGATCTAAAGATCAAGATCAGCAATGGAAACCTCACCAAAAGCAATCAGTTTGTTTCTGGACTGATGTGAGAAGAGGAGGTGGGCTTTGCGTGTCCCGAATCAATAAAGCAGGCCGCAGCGGACAATGAATAATAGTAATAACAATCGATTATTTCCCAGTTGGGGTTTTAAATTAGGGTCGTGGGCATGAGCAGATATTTTGCAGACGAACATCACATAAATGAGAATGCGAATTCAAACGATAATAAACTGTTATTGTGCATATAATCGAATGCCATACAACCTTTTTGACTGAAAAAGGAGCACTACTTATTTGTAGCCGATAAAAATTGATGCTAAAAGCTAAGTGACATCTATTTTCAAATATCTTAAATCTCACCAGATCGATAATGGTTTTTATTATCGGAATATGAGATCACAAAACTTCAACACAAACTGATGCAACTAGACTAACTTACTTAGTTACCTTTACACAGTTCTGTCTACCCGGGTAGTCAGTCCATATTGGGGACACTATGGATTATCTCCTAGTACGTACTATGATTGAACGCCAAATCCGTAAAGATCGATAGCGAGCTTTGGCTCTAGTAACAGTGATCGTTAGTCAATCGTAGATCTGAACGTTGTGTGGTTTTGTCTATGGTACTGCTTTGTGCTCTCGGCTTTTATCTTTTTGTCTTTCCTTTGTTAAGGAAACAACAATGTACATCATTCTTCAAGAAGGGGTCGTGGCCAACAGGGGGCTCCCAAGTAATGAAGTTGACCTGGGTTGGTGAGGTTAGAACCAGCAACTTTCAGGTCTAACTGTCAAGATGTTAACCGCCTGACCATCACCGATCAACCACGAAGACGACAGGGCAATTCTCAAAGGTTGGTTTCGTTCTTTGATGGGGTGCAGTAGTCTGCTCGAATCACTGCAGCTGACGATGTTGGGGTCAGATGGATTTGAACCTTTTTATTACATTCCTGATGCATGAATGTAATGGATAGGCATGCCTTAGAGCCACTGGGGCTGACTATACGGAGCAGAAGAGAACCGTCAAAATAACCCTCAAGCTTGGATTGGTACACAACCAGATAAGGTAACGAACCTGGCGACATCGAGTCTCGATCTACCGCCAAAGTGATCCGAGAAACTGGAATTTTTTATCTTTTACTTCCTTTATTAGTGAAATAATGTACATCAATTTTCAGGAAGGAGTCCGCGGCCAGCAGAGAGCTGTCAAGTGGGGAAGTTGACCCGCGACCTTCACGTAGAAACCCTGCGACCTTATCCGCCTGGCCACCGCCGGCCCACTGACCATTTTTGTGAAAGTCACTTACTCTACTTGGTCACCTCGGGTACTCTTGGTATGCAAGGCTAAGGTTTTGAACCGATGCTTACGCACGAAGAGAGCATTGGGAAGACACAAATCCACAGTCAAAAGATGATTTCACTGTGCGTAGTGGCCGGAACGCTGATTATGAAAAATCAGCTTAATCAATCTGATGCCAACGTACACTAAAAAGGAATTCGGTGTTTATTGTGCTACTTCATTGGGCTTGTGTTGGTGTTGAGAAAGGAGGATGCGAACAGTTTCTTGGGATCAAATACAGCGTATATATGAAAGCTAGATGCTGATGTCGATGTAGATTGGTGATATAGGCATTCACGGCAGAATCAACAAAGACAAAAGGTGGCATCTATTGAATGCAAGAAAAATCGTTCAGAGAGAAGTAGGGTACACTTTGTCGGCATGAAATACGTGAATCATGAATGCATCGGTGATTGGAACCATGCCTGAGATGCACTTTTCCGCAGGGTCCATAAATCGATCCTTCAAGGCGACCCGTGAGCCAAGTACCAGAAGACGAGGAAGCTTCCAGATCTTCCAATCAAGTGAATAATATGACAATGTGTTCGAATATTGGAGTCTTTGTAGTATTTCTCCATTATCGTGATAACTCTGAAGTTAGGCTCAGAATAGTGGACCATCGAGTTCCATCGATTGAACATGAACTGAAGTTGAATAAGTTAGCTAGGCGTGGGCTTGTACAATGCATGTCCGCAGATCGACCGCCTTGGTGTTAACTGTCCGCTGAGACCGGTAGTGTTTAGCCGATAAGTAGACATGATCACTCGACCACAGAACAAGAAGTTATGAAAACTTTAACCAGTGGAGTGTCTCCAGTAGGACAATTTAGGCAGGAGCCCACCAGGTTCTCCCAGGATTCTTCTAAGGACCTTAAACGACAGATGAATGCCTCATTCTGTGTTTTCGCATTCGAAATCTATCCTCACCTATCCAATAATTTTGCCCATTACCCGAATTTCTTTTATCCTCTTTTCCTTCATTACGGCTTCACCGGGTGATCAGTCCTACAGGATGGTAACCAAAAACTTGGTTACCGATTGTCTAAACTGAAGTCGAAACCAAAACGAAATGAAACGAGGTTTATTGTGGGTTGAAGTTTGATACTCTGAGACAAAAACAAATAGTTTTTTCATTCTGGCGAACCACCTGGATGAATGCAACGTTTGCAATGATTTTTGACGTGATCTACAGAGACAGAAACGGTAATTCAGTAGGCAAGAAAGAGACGCAAATTCCGTGGTGCTTTTTAGAGGACCTTTTGGATGAGTCTCCGAAGTGATCCGGCCGTAAAATGGAGCTTATGCTAGTAATCGCATCACCTGCTCATATCTGAGATTGCTTTCCGCAAACAAGATGCGTCCATCCATAGATTGTATTTGAGCAGTTTCTTGCATCATATCAAAGCAATGAGATGGCTCGCACCGAACCCGTACCTGAACCCCGACAGTGAGCATCTAAGACATTGTGACTCAAGTGCTGCACAGAGGACCAACGTGTCTATCCATATAATAGGTAGAATAAGAACGACTAGTAATTTATTCAAAACCTAATGCGTAGCATCCAAAATAGACGTGCAAAGTACGGCTCGACTATATCGGTACATTTTACATCTGGCCGGTTTGATGAGGCAATACTTTTGGCAAGGCGGTACTCGCTCTTTTCTGGCATTTTAACGTTCTTTTTTCCATTTTCTACTTTCAATTGCTTTATTAATCTGATTGGTAAAACGTGACACTTCTTCTTCACTATTTTTCTGTAAAACTAACGATGGGGACAAGATTGTGATGTTGAAGACACTTCTCTGTTTGGTTCACTTTACTCATGCTCAAATGCAAGACTGTCGTATGACCGGTCAGTTGATCAGAACTTCACTCTTTGATTATATTTTAATTGAATAATAATCATTCATGTTTATGCCTAACGGTTTCCTTAGACGTAAGAAAGACCACTATTATTAAGACTCCAGGTTGATGAATAAGTTAGTTTTCAGTGATTTGTATTCATACCATTGTGTCACAACATGTCAAATTTTTTCCAGCACAGAGTCGATTAGACAAAAGAGTGCAAGGAAAAGTTTAACTATGATAAGACTTATGATCTGTGCATAAGTACGAAGGGGAAGAAGATCATTTTTGTCAACTGTCGTTCTGTAATACAACTACTTTGGACGCGATAGGCAATGGAAATAGTAACGCAAACGTGCGTGTGCAGAAGGATGACGAGTGCAACCAACTGAACTCCTGCAGACCGTTTCATCAATCACCAGGGCGAATGTTGATTTACAGATAGATTGACAGGCAACAAGGCATGTCCGCGTAAATTAACGTGACCGAGAATATCATGTGACCTTTGTTGTGTATCCCAGATAGAGATTTGTTTCTATTTACTTATATGAATTGCAGTCTGTCAGGTAGTGTCCTCAGGTCGGCATATCACGACAATACAACAGCTGACAAAAAAGGTGCGAAATTTATTTCGGTAAACAATTTGCCGATTTCACTTCTGCTTCTTCTCCTATCGAGTCCGCGTTCACGGGACCGTCGACTAACTACCACAATCCGGATACAGAATCACCGTTAGATTTCACACTAACAAAAAACACCCTAAACCAACAAGATACATTATGAGAATGGCAATGAAAGGTAACAGGACTTATGATGCACTGGGTGGAAACCAGTGGTTCGTGTGTTTGTCTTGAACTGTCGTCATTGTCTACAATGACATTCCCGAATCTTGTTGACCTCATCAGTCGCTCGGTGAATGTTGGTTGGTAATTCGTCCTGATCTGCTATCGGGAAATCTTTCCAAATTTCCGTTGTGTAAGTAGTCCCCTTGATTATAATGCTTGGTTTCAAGCGACCCCTACTTTCTTCTGATATGAAATTCGGCAACTATGCTGTTATGGGTAACATCATCATATCCCTCTAGTTCTCATGTGGTCTTAATATTTCCTGTTCGATGCATACGTACTTTATCATTTTGCGATGGTGAGCTCCTCGTTCGGCAAGTGTTTCTTGGTATCGATGAGCACCATTTACTAATAACTTTTCTTGTTTTGGTGTCCTGGATTGACCGCCATGCTCGACATCTTGCACCATCCGACTTCGGCTATTATATGGGATTTTTCGATTGATTCTTTTCTCATGTTGAGTGTTACTAACAGAGCCGTCGGCTTGCTACTCTGGTAACTGCTGACACAGATCGGATGATACGAAGAGGTCGAAGCACGTGTAGCAGGATCCACTTGAGAAAAATAGTTTATTGTCTTCATTAGGCATTTTTAGCAATAGATTTCTATAGCATGATGTTTAAACTGCACCACGGATCGGTTTTCCAAGCCAATTAAACCTGAGGTGATTAACTGTAACCGTCCTAGCTGGGGCTACTTGAACCCGCTGGAAGCAATTTAAACTCATAAAATTCATCTCCTTTGTTAAAAATCCTGCTGCAAGTTTCGTCCTTTTGAGTGCGGCCGGGTGAAAACAATCCCTGCGTGCATTTAGTCTGGGAAGCTCCTTAGCCTCGAAAAATCTTCAGTCTAATTGCTTGGTCACTGAAGAAGGAACTTTCAGACAATAATCTGTTAATTTAGCATCAGAAAATTTCTCTACTTCGGTCTGGGAAACCGAGTGGTGTCAAGTCCACTAACGCATCATGGATGATGTGGAGATGGAGACTAGAAGAGATAGTTCTTTCGTTGACATATGTAACATCCATGCCCCCACGCCGGTGGAGTAACCGTTTACAATGAAAACTCACAGAAGTATTCTCAAATGCCCCTATTTCTCTATCTGTTCCGAATGAAGATTTCCTGCCTATTTTTTGTTGCACTATAGGGTTAATGGTTAAACGGAGATTCAGAACCAATCATGGGCACTATGCAAACCAAAAGACCATATGGTTATCGGTGTATGTGGCGCCCGGGAGGTTTGGCATAATCAGAAGGGCAAATGTACTGACCAGTCAGTCACCGGCTCCCGATGAGCCAGATCCTTCACTCAAAGTCCCCAATTGGTGTCCAATAAGTCGGACCTTTATTTGGGTTTAAAATACCATGGCGCTTGAAGAATATTCCTGGACTAAGGTGGGAAACTGATGAGGTGCAGATGTGACAAACTTTACTGGATTTTTTCTTTTTCATTTACCTTTTTTCTTCATCGTTACACTTTTCTGCCATGGCTGTGATAGCCCATGATCTGAACACACATTTGTGTTTATCGCAAATACGTATGCATTCTCCAGCGCCGACAGTGACACGGGATGCTAGATTTTGCTGACATCTTCCCTTATTTTCAAAGGCCTTGATCTAGGCTGTGGTACAAACAACGGCGTGAAATGATGCTGAAGGAAAATCAGATATTTTATCTTGAATATTCTTCCGACGTGATCTTCAAACGGATTTGGGAACACAAATCCTAGGTTACCGTTATGAACTGGGGACACGCACAGTTTGCCTATGCAAGGAGATACTGAAATACACATCTGCTTTTCTTCTAGGATGGTTTATCATTTTTACGACAGGGTGGAACAGTATTATCTTTGTACTAAAAGCGTTCAGAACGAATTCTGGTGAGCACAAATCGGAACAAGATAACCTCTAAGACAACAAGAAGGATTGTCTAAGTGATGGACAGCGAAGGCTTTCCAAATAAAACTCGTATGGGTCAATCGTGATAAGCAATGTTGAACTAGATTCCATAACACTGACGAAGCATCAGCAGATGACGAAGCAGGCTATACTAGTGTCTTTAAACAGTTTCCATATAAGCGGAATCAACACCAACGGCAGTGTCAAGATTTAACACTGTGGCCTCTGAGAAACACGGAGAACTGTCCAATTCAAAAACAACGAGAGCTCCATTTATTTGAGTAAAATGATGTGATTTATCACAATTTGGGTAACTAGTCAAAAATTCCAGTAACCTCCAGACTCCGCTTGATGGTTTCGGCTATAAGAATGATAATACAATGTGGATGATTTATAAGCATCTCTTAAGCTCATTGTATGTCTAACATGAGGCCCCGTTTTGTGTTCCAGGTTAAAATCTGTAGAAGTGGTTCACCTGTGGGAAGTTTTCGACCTTGGTGGAACTCGACTCCACGTATGAATGCAACCCACGCATTTGCACCTCGTATCATCTAACAGCCGAGCTGCGAGACCATACCGAACAGTGTTCGGACATTCCACTTAATGACCAGTGTTTCCCTGACCAAATGGCTACTTTTTCATATCCCAGTTTCCATTTCGATTATGACACTTACGATCTCTTGTTAACATATATGCACCATCAGTTAGCAAAAACCTCTTGGATGTGTAATTCCGCGATGCTGGAGATCAG
>LUCM01002250.1:3494-57579 GCA_008360955.1 Fasciolopsis buskii | reverse complement strand
TTCGGCTTGAGATAAGCCATCCTGTATAGCTCGTTGGATCATGGAGGCACGCAAGCCGTCACACCACGTCAAGATGTAGTCTCGTTGTGACAGATCCCACGCATCCTCTGTACAACAATCTTTCATAGTGTCACTGTTTTATTTCAACAGGATCCACTTTTCGTTCCACGCCCTTTAGAATCAACATCTACAGGAGCTCCACTGTCCCATATTCAGCACAGATTTTGACAAACCGTGGTCGTGTTTCAGCCGAATTCCTTGGCAACCTGTCTTAATGTGCTGAAATCATTCTTCGGTGAGTTTTCATTTCATTTTCACAGGGTGATGAGTGGAACGTTTTTATTATTTTTCCCCACGTATTTTGACTGAAATGCGATTGTTTTTCTACGCAAAGGTCTATACAATACAATAGGAAAGAAAAAACGCCGCAGTAGCTAACACGGAATACACAGTCTAACTGCACAAGTATACTTTAAAAGTCATTCTGAATGGATGGAATGCTTAGAACCAGAAGGTCTCACTGGGTCAGGTGTGGCAACGAGCTGATTAACAGCGAGTCTGCCACGAAAGAGAACGGCAGATGTGGGATACGAACCTGTGACCTTTCTGGGATGGCGTAGGCTTAATCAACTTGAGGCCGCGACCGGATCACGGGATGAAGATAATACAATGAATCAATAGCCCGTAGATCAGCTACCTTTCGTTACTGGCCCAGTCTTGAAACGAAACGGCCAATAGGGTTAACTTGGGAAGGGCATCGAAAACGACGCTAAGCACAGGGATAGGTATGCACCCATTCGCTCCATAAAAACGGGAGATGCATTTCACTTACTAACGAGACTGAGTTCTAGTTTGATTACGTTTGGCTTTACTCGAGTCAGCGGACGGGGATGGTTGACATCGATCGCGTGGTAAAATCGGTTGGACAATTTCAGACAACAGATCGCTCAACGATACCAGACTTACCATTGGTAGAGAGAAGAAATCGAGCATTATTAGTTCGAGGTAGCCACCGAATCTTGTTGATTTTTTCTTCAATTTCTAACGATTTGAGATAATCGAATTCCGGCTCGTGACTGACAAATGTACAATAAACGTTGTGATTGACACGAATCTGTGGTTTTTGCTGAGGGGTAAAAAATCAATAAGGGACGGTCGAAGGCATGAGGAACGGTCCTGGACGAGCGAATATTGATGAACTATTCAAAAAAACACTGTATGTGACAAGAATCTTATAAAAATGCAATTAAGATTGAAAATTGTCAACAGCCTTACACACTCCCATTCCGCATCATCGATTGCCCTTCGTGATCCATGGTTCGTCTATTACCTGCCAAAACCGAAGTACCGGATTATCTTGAGTAGCCCGAGCCAGAGCCCTGAATAAGAACTTATTTTGTAAGGAAGCAGAACGGAACAGAATTCTGCAAACTTCCGACAGCTGGCGATCCGTCAACAAACCGTTTGGCCATTTCACATCAAGAGCACAACAATCCCTGGGCTTCCAACAGAGCTGGTGGCCGAGAATTTCGAACCATACGTCTCTGGTAGAATACCATGTTTAAACAGAGAAGAGACTGTAGCCCTAAACAATGGTAGGCCGCATTTCCCACATCAAAATACCGTCAGTAAACTCCGGTGACGTTTAATGGAGAAAAAGAAACCCAAACTAAAGACTACCCCATCTTTCACATTGACACTAATTGTTCGCCGTGTGTTGCACGTGCCGAGCAAGGCTGGAAATAGTTTTGTAGGAATCAGACTACGGCTTAGCGCAGAAGCATGCGGAGGTTAGCTCCGGCTCTGGCGTCGGCTAAGGCTTTCTGCTTCCTAGTTTACATTCAAGAGGCGAGGATTGTCGCTGGTTAGAAACAATGGAAGATATGATTCAGAATCGAAGTCAGCAGCACGAAAACTGTGTGGTTTGTCTGTGAAATTCATATATTGTAAAACCCCAAATAACTAAAAAAAAACATCAGAATGTGCGATGAAAACAAAAAAACACCTCCACAAAGAGCAAGTAGCGATGAAGTTTTAGAACGGTAAATCTTGTGATTAGAATATATTTAACTAGTAAACATGAAGAAAATCTAACAGATCACAGCTTTGCAACAACTAGTCGAGTTACACCAATTATGTTTAAAAAGCCATAAGTGAAAAAGCGAGTTTATTTGCGGTCAAACCATATTGGTAATTTGGAAGTTATGATGTCGATTTACACTAATAAACAAGGAGTTCCCCTTCGTTCTTAAATACTCTTGCAATCTTTTCGGCACGGCGTCTACCAGTTAAGTTATGACATCACTTTCGATTTTGTGCTTCATATTACATTTTGGACTTTGGACTTTAGTGACCAGCATAGCAATAACTTGATGACTTCTTTTTTCAGAACGGTAAACAAATTTCCAGTAACTTCTAAATCTGGGCTATTGGACGGTAACTGAATAAACTGGACTTTGGAGCTTTGAAATCTATCACCAGTCTTAAGGGGAATAGCATTAAATCCAAAACTCTTGAGTCAATATGCCTAATAACCTCTCGTGAAATATGATATACAGCATTATGCTAGATTACTACTTTCCCATAATACATCCTTTCGATGAATTCCGGGAGTAATACCATGAACACAAAGACGAATTTCGTGCTATTCATGATACCTTTGATGGAGATTCAGTGACAAACTTCTCCATGTTTTTCTTTGGCCCAAATGAGAACTCTTGGTGAATGCGAGATTTTTTGACTGGTGACATCTTCCTGGGAAGCTCCCCCTATAAATGTCTTTTTCGTAAACTCTCCAAAGATCATCGAAAAATATTAAATAGTGAAAAACCGACCTCCAAAAGGACGCAAGAGGCTGTGAATTCCTGAGGAAAATCTATGCGCGCCTTTCTCTGTCGTTCGTTCAACGCTGGCCTAATATCAGGTGGCACTTGCCGGATTTCGAATTCCTTCATCCATCTCCACAGACGTAGGAGGATGACTTGGTAAATCGTCTGCTTCAATCACATACAAGGGCTTTGACAATGTTATGATGATATCAATTCAATCGCCCTCATGTTTTGTAGTGATAGGTTTTCGACTTCTATATGCCATTCTCGGAAACGGATTTTTTTAATATGCTTGAAGCATGAGTGCGGTGGAAGAGACGTTTCCCATAGCCACTAGGACTCACTATACGGTGGGGAGAAGAAGACAGGCGACCGTGACTCTGAAACTTGGAGCGATATAGAACTACATAAAGTCCTACTAAAATTATTCTACTTATAGTTCTTCTGATCACGTTAAAACAATTAGCAAAATTTGGTATAGAAAATCCAAGTTCGTGCACTTGCAGAATTTTACCTCTGTTTTGTATCGTAGTATAACAAGAAACTTGACGTTTACTTGTGCTTGCATTCATTATCGCGAAAGCAATACAAATGTTTAAGGTGACGAATTCAAATGATCATGATTTTAAGATTTACGTCCATGTAAATCAGAATATTACTTTTTCCTTAGGTTGTTCATTTACCAGTTCAAGTGAGTTTTAGACATTGGGCCTTGAAGTCATTAAAGAATTCCGTTTGACTTCAAGTAAAAGATATCAAAAGATGCTATACTAGCAGAAAGACTAGGTTCTATCGAAGAAATAAGCATGTTAGCGATTACGTTGCGTGAATCAAGGGATCTTTCTAAATAATTTTGTAGTGTTCACCTCTTCTGTAAGGTTATCGTTTCTCACGTTCAGACCAATTGATCATGACAATCAAGATCGAGCATGTTCAAATCCCGATAACAAGGGCCAGAATTCCCTTAAAACTACAGAGAAATGAAAAATAAATTCACATCACTTGTGCGGTTTCCAACAACGATTCAAACATTTCAGGAATCACAATGCATCAAACGGCGACGTCTGTATATTGGAGATGTGTAGTGAAAAATCACATTTGAAGGGCGCTACCCAAGCGGACAAACGAGAACAATGATCAAAAAGGATACGTTTGCGACTGTGTTAAAACATCTCAAAACGTTACATTTGTAAGCGTAGGGCAGCACGAAGTACAACTAAACGAATCGAAGATCAACTTGATCAGAACAGACGATGACTGACGCCCGCAAAACACACAGGGGAAAAAAACAAAAATAAACAATTTTGCAACCGTTTTCTTTTCGCCTCTGGCCTGTCCAAGCAATAGCGACCAGCTTACAAGTGATGAATTTTGCTGGGCAAACGCTATTCGGCGACACTTATCTGGATTGCGCGTTGTACACCTCAAAAGATCATAGATTCGAATTCCAGATTCCTTGATCACTTTGATAGCAAATAACTAGTCGTGGTCATCGCTCGGAACATCGAGAACTCACACAGTCCCATACCATCTCGAGATTCAGGGTAATGGTTGCCGATTCGCTCCAGGCTCTACAACCTATATACTATGAGGTAAAACTCACGTCCATAAAGTAAAAAATACCACCGCAATCATGGGAAGTCCTGACTAATTTTCAGATGAATTATAAGTGTACGAGCAGCAATTTCCATAATTGCCCACGAACGGATTTGAGACATCTCAACTGAGTATGCACAGACGGTTCCACAGCGCTTTGGACCGAAAAGTAAACAAATTTGTTAGTGAATGCGAAATAATGGGTTGCTGTCGAGAACATTAAGCAACTCTTGAATTGGTACCTCACGAGCAAGCTGGCTGATCGTAGGGCAGGTTGTGCATTTACTATGTAAACTTGGTATCATCCATACTTCATGCCACATGAGACGAGCACGTAGAACTGATATTTGCGACTGCTTAACGGGGTGTTAGGTGACCCGTAAAAGTGACGCACTGGCGATACTGCCTAGATTGTTGATGGGACGCTTGGGATCTAAACGTCAAGCTTAGCAATCAGAACTCGGAAGGAAGCTGAATTATGGGAACTACTTTATATGACAAATTCAGATCAAACTACTTCTTTCTTCTTCATAACTTGTCTTTGCACAGATCAGCATCGGACTACAAATTGGAACCGCGCGCGACCACACGCATGGACAAGTTTGACGATACGTCATTGTGCATTTCACTTTTTAATCCCAAGGTCACGCAGAAAACCTGGTGTGAACAGCCGAATAACCTTCCACGACTGTTTTTGATCCATCATGAAATAAACTGCTGAAGGTGCTTTCCACCTTCTTCCTCCCGCGTTGGAGTTTTCTCGAGCTGCATTCTCCACGTCTGTGTGACAGTGCGTTTTCTATTATTAATCCAACTATTCTTGGTCGGAGTTCGTGACGGAACTAAATATGTCTTTTAAGTTCGTGTTTACAAAAATGATCAATTCACGCTCAAAAAAGGAAAGTAATGACATAGTTATGCCCCGAATTGTGGTCTGACATGAATGTGGTAAAAGTGGCATACCCCACTGCCACGCCAGAGCCATCACACGGAAGACCAGCGACCACGACCCTAAAAACTGGAGTGGTACAGAACTAGTTTAAGACCTCCAAAAACATCGAATGTTGACGAGCCCGAGGGAAAATGAATCGCCGTCTATCACAAAAGTAGCCAACTGTGGATGGATGTGAACCTTCGTAAGTTCAGAAGCAATAAAGGCCCAATCCACTTGGCCATCACCGAATAAGCACCTCGCATGCATTCACAGTTTCTGCATCGTAAACCTTTGACACCGTTTGGTATTGTCTCTACGCGACACGGCAGTGCGGAAGACGAGTTCCACAAAGCTGATTTCTATTGTATCACCCTTATTGTACCTAATCAGTGAGAATCCTTAAGCAATGTATCAGAACCAAAGACATTTAGCTTTGCATTGGAGAGACGATGCTCCATGATATGCGTTATTTGAGATGTTTTTTTCCTAACGGCTGTAAACTTTCGGAGCGGTGATCGAGACGTTAGTTCGCTAAAAACATCTCAAAAAACTTCAATTTTTCATGAATGCCTCAAATCATAATCTGAACGCCATGTTGTTACAAACCGAGCAATCAAAAAGAGGATGGGTAGACGTATGTAAAACGTACTTTGTAAGGAGCGATATAAAGTGAGTATGTCGGTCAGAATATGGCCATCAACAGGTCGTATTATTGCTTACCTGGAGCTTGCACCAAATCAAACTAACGATTCAGAGACTAAGGTTATCGAGTAGAAAAGACTGTCGAGCATCCCCAAAGCGGTGACCAAGTTTCAACATGCGGGAAAATGCAATGAACTGAGACTATTGCAGTAGCTTCGGGTAATGGAAATTCGGATTAAGCAAGCAATGCTAAGGGTGTAGGTGGCCAGCAAAAGATACTAATAGTCAAATCTCGCGAGGATTAAAAAACTGACGCCACCGGTCCCATCAGTGGCTTTTAATATTACCAAAACCGTCTTTAGTTATCAGGCTGCAAACAAACGCAGAATAATTGTAACCCGACTATGAATACCGCGAATTGCCTTAGACATGGCAGCCGTGTTGTCGATTGAGGGGATGTGAATCCAAGTAATCCTTAGGTAACGAAGAACGGATGTTCATGAGCACAAGATCCTGAAGGAGAAACCACACTCACCTGTAAGTCTCTCTGGAAAATTACAATTCGCCCACCCCGATCGCCAGTGGCCAAGAACTCCCCGGATTTGTCGTATTCGACACATGAGATGATATCAGCTGGCCGACAGAGAAAAATGCAAAAATACGAATCAAACGCGAATCAAACGAACATGCATGAAGAGAAAAAAACGATTAAAATGAGGAAGATAAATGCTCACCGTCATTGACTTCGGCGCACGTGCCCTTGATCTGATTAAAATACCATCCTTGATCTTGCAAAGGGGGTTCTGTTGATAAAACTAAAATAAAAAGGAAACCAGTGGTAAAAATGCGGAACATCGAACGGTGTGGAATCAGTTAATTGGAAGGAAATCCGATCGTGCTCCGGCAAACTCTGACCAGCTTTGGATAAGGGGCCGTGATTCATAGTAGAGAAAAATCTTCCAGTGGAGAACTAATAACCATTAGAATGACTGTTATCAGCCCATAACCACAAGGAACGCTGAAATACGCCCATTCAGAACTGAATCAAACAAACTTCATTACTTTAGTCACGATTGGTGTCGCTTTATGTAGACCACCTATTTTGAACTAATAAAACTATTATTTCGGGGCATCTGAGTATTGTGGTTGGGTTACGCGAGTCCTACTCTAAAAGTCAGAGAAGAGCTGGATAAAATCAAAGAGCCAACTAAAAACCACCGAAATAAGATCTGATCAGCTTATTTCTGCCACGATTGCAACTGAGAATCAAGGTGGAGATTTTTCCCAGACAAGTAGATTCAGTCGGATATAACTGGTCATCAGAGTGCCTGATAATTTGTGACTTAATGCATATTGAATGAGCGTCTCTTATTTCACAAGTTGTTGGGCGAATATAAAACGATAGAAAAAAAGACACTGAAACGGAAGAACCAGATCGAGGACATGAACAAAATCAAAGAAGATTGATCAGAAGAATATTTTGCATTTAGACAGACTATAAGGTGACCAACGCTAACACGAGCTTGGGTGTCGCATATTCGATTCTCGGTCATCGATATCTCCTTAATTAGTAGCATCTCGTTTTCTAGCTAAGGTCCCTAAATAAAGACATGAAGAATCGTTTGCCAGGGCAGTTTATCTATCCTTTCTATAAAGGGCCATATTAACTTCTGTTCGAGTATCGCGAACAACTGCATGTTGGTACATTTAGATGATAGTACTAGTGGAAAGACGGGATAAATCTGGAGCGCTACTTGAGCCCAAATAACTATTTCACTTAGCTCCCTTCAGCGTCCGTATATTATATCAAGTAGATTTCCTTGCGAAGTTTATCTAATTAAAGACGAAAAGATCAAGCAAATCATTATCAATTCACAGACGGTAGTCCCATCTATTATCTGTTTACCAAAGACTAAACAAAGATTTTCATGTAAATTACTTGCATCAGAACCGTGACAGACAAGGGAAATAATGAGGGGAGTGAGACACGGAAAAGATACACGTCTATGAATGTTTCACAACACGCATAGCTTTGCTTACACCCTACCTCCTTGACGATATCGGCTGCCCACCATCATTTATAGTCCGTTTGGAGACCAGACACTAACGGAATGCCTAAACCGAAATAAGCTTGCCCCAAAGAACCCAACTTAGAGAATTTGGTCAGAAGACGTAGTGCATAAAGCAGCAAGAGACTGGACGCTCGCTGATAATTAGGAGCCAGTAGCCAGTCTAAAACGTCTCTACTTCAGAACCTATTTTATTACATGCTTAACTTCCGAGAGCAGTGAAGCGGGTATGCCCCATAACTCCTGGAGTCCACTGCAGAGGTGGAACCGGTAAACATAACCTTACAACTCAACAGCATAAACTCTCGGGTTCCCAGTAGGTTAGATGTGATGGCGAGCCAGGCGACAGAAAACTGCCGTTCCCCGCCAAAGTGGTGGATCTGACAGTCGAACTGACCTCCCTGTAGTGACAGACGCGTAATCCACTCAACCACCTAAGCTTAACTCCGTTTCCAAATGGCGAGGCAGATGACGTGGTATGACGAATCTGATATGCCAACAGGCTTTTTATGGCATGCTAGAAACATGAGTCTAGTGGAAGGGGCATGTCCCATAACCACTAAGGCCCACTCCACGAGGGGAGGAGCGGCAACTGACCTGAAGTGGCATAGGACGGCACAAGGTCTCAGTAGTTCAGATATAGAATCGAACCGGAAGAAAGTGAGTTGCCGTCTACCACCTCTTCTTCCAGGTAAGGCTAACGCCGTGAATCTGTGCTGAAATTAGCAGACGGATTAAAATTTGTTCCCGCGCCCTAAGCTCTCTGAATTCGTCTAAGGTTTGGAACCCAAGCCACTGCGTATTGAAGATACCAGATGGGGAGTTTTTGATAACTGGTGCTCGCGGCCATTCCTATAACCCAACTGATTTAGCAAACCAATTAAGTGATACTTGACATCGACGAGCTTTCTGCTCATTTATGACGCCCTCCACTACAGTAGCTCGACTGTTATATGATCACCTGTGATGGAGCTACGCAAATTAAAGCTGCCCTGCTTTCTGGTTTCGTTGTTACCGTCGTCTCGATGAGCAGCTAAAAATATGGATCACAATTACAGAAAAAGTGGAGATTTCGGGTCTTCGGTAGACCTAAAAGGCTCGGAACTGGAAAGAATTGGACTTTGGTATACCTCCTATCGACATGTATGGTTAGAAATGATTTGTGATACCGATGGAACCAACTTGCACCATAGGGAAAGATGGTGGAGCGAAAACCGTCACAACTAAAACCAGAAACTCTTAAAACAGAAGTACACTGACAACAAAACACCCTCGCTCTGCCATTTCAACTTGAAGGCTAGATGTAAACTTAATGTTTCACTCTGCTTTTTCGCGTCAGATGATCCAGTTTTTGACATCCTTGGTCACGCTTGCATCCAGATCGACTTGAACGTAAGGGCGAATTGTGCACTTTCAAACTGGATTCTAATCAATCGTTTCTGTGCAGTTCGGATGAATGGCTTTGTACGCGCCAACATCAGCCAGTTGAAATGACAAAATAACCCACAGGTCATTTTGTTACTAATCGCGCAAAAAACGACTTCCTTTCTTTCTTCCCAGCGGACGGACTCGAACTACCAGAAAATCAAAGCGCACTAGTCCAGTTCCAGATTTCCACTCATATCGATATTGCTATGGGTTATTTGTTGCTCAGGCATTGATCTAATCAGTGGGCTCATTATGTATGAGACTAGTGGAAGGGACATACCCATAGTCACTGGGGCCCAATGCACGAGTGGGACCGGCAATCTTGACTTTGAAACTTAGTTGCGTAGAACCACAAATGTCCCCATAAATAAGGCATGGTAACGTGCAGACGACAGCGAATTCTCATCTACCACCACTGTTATCTCCGTCGGGATAAATTTCACACAGACGTAAGTTCACCAGATGCTACCAACTAATGGATTTACTAGTTCCAGACTGTAATGGATTTCTGAAACGCGTATAATCAGATGGACTGCATAAGTTGGATAAGGCTTCTTAAATATTTTTCTCCCCCTATTTATAAGTAGTGATCTGACTGTGAAACTTCTGAGTGCCATCCCACTTGTTCTGTAATTATATATTCGCCCAAAACGTGGTCGTTGTCTTCTGGCTGCTGCAGGTCAAATTTTCCAATAACTCCAATTTTCAATAAACCCAAACCAATCATATACATAGCCAGGCGACATCAATTTTAGCAGAATTTCGCACTTCCGGATACTCTCATGCAATTTTACCTTCAGTTCAGTTTTTATAACCATCGTATTTGCGCTCACTGGTTGTTTCGTTGGTAACTTACAGCCTCATATGACCAAAGAAACGATTACAATGAGAAATTGCAAACGAAAGAATTCCATGAACTGCAACGTCCAGTCACAACACTTACTGTTACTAGCCATCGCGTGTGGGTATCTCGTCAAGTTCAAATTACGAGCCTAAATGGAAGTACGTAAGCCGTTCCACTGGTCAAGGACTCCATGATTTTTTGCCGTGTAATGAGTCGACCACTTCATACCATCTTCCAATCGCTATCTGTCTCGAAAAGCAGAAGAGCGGGGCAGTCGATGTGTGGGCGCGCGCAAGAGGTGACCCAAGCACAATCTATTCGAATTCAGTGCTTGCTCTGCTAATTAAACTGCAAGTGGCCTTCTAAATGCGGCCATCATTGCTGAGCTTGCTATTTCCTTAATCAAGGAAACGGATGCATCAAAAATCGCCTTAGCAGTAGGTTTAGCTCAAAACAGGCGGCCTATGGCATTCTTAGTAACATTAATACAGTGCACACCAATATTCGGCTGTTGAGAAAGCGACTTATGCAAGTGCCTAATTTGCCCGAGAGTGACAACACTATCCCCAGGCAGTCATTTTATCTTGGTCATAGATTGAGGCTGTCTTTCTTGTAAGACAGAAAACAGGAGCTACAGCTCTAGCCAGCCAGTCCAACGTTACGATACAATTATTCAAAACAATGGCTTTACAACCGAGTCCAGAACGCTTCTATATTGACCCCAATTCTCCAAACATCGCTGATTGTATATATACATATATATATATATATATATATATATATATATAAAGCCTCACCCAGAATGCCATCCATGGCTGTGGGCACGATTCCTTAAAAAGATGATGACCTGCCTTAAGTGTCCTACTGGGTTTGAGGATCAGGAAACAAAACCCCAAGGCTATAGGAGTTGGGCTAATACTCAATAAAACATCTAGTCCAGGGCCGAAAAACACACAATTTTGAAAGGTCTAGTTGTGTTAATTACTGCTGATACATCCACAAGGTTGGGGAAACGAGGCGATGAGAAATTGTGCCACACATGCTGCCGGTTATGCTTGCGGGCAAACTTTTGAAATAGTGCAAACAAAACAAAAAATCGGCAAAAACTATAAGTGCAAGAGACGTTGATTTATTGAAGGGATGAATAAAATACTCGGTGTTGGAAAACCCAGGTCTTGCGAAACGCAGGGAAGCTGTTTACATTGGCTCAGAATAAAATTACTTGCTACCGGAATGCGCGTATATGGATGTTCCGTAGCCCCAATGGTGAAGGGACATCAAAAACATCCAAAGGAAATCTAAAACCATTTCACAGCGGTGAATTTCTGATCTTAGGAGCACCAAAGTAATCCTACACTCGTTTATATACTACTGTCGTGTGAAAACTAAAGTAAGCCGAAATAAAATAACAAATGTGTCCCTGACGATCCCTTCAAGAATCTTGAACGAGAATTTTGTTAAATTACATTTTCATAACAACCTGTGGGGAAATCACAAAGTTGAGGCAAATTGTTGGCCATAAAAATTTTCATGAAATAATTCACCATGTGATATCATCGCTCAACTCACCATTAAGAAACCATGGAAGCACTGTACAGCCGTGTCATCCTTGTTAGGAATCATCAGCAGTGCATATCCACCGCGCCCAAACTGGGACGCGAACCCGGGACGAACGATTTTGAGTCGAACGCCCTAGCCATTACGCTACCGGGCAGGCTCTGAACGGTTTGTTGAACTTCACCACATGATGTTGCACCTATCCGTCACTGATTGGCACGACTACTGGCCGCTAGCGCACAGCAATCAACCCCTACTGACAGATGACTTCACTGCAGGTAGCCTAAGTACAACGAAGGCTTCCGATATGACCTACAGAGCTTGGTTACTTTTTCGGCTTTGCGTCACATGACCGAAGTGTCCGAAGAGTGTACTAGCTACTCCCGGCTGTGAACATGAAACGGTAACGTGGCTTTTGAGGTCTGTAACAAAGAAGTTTTCAATACTTGACGATAAGAAATGGGGGAACAGCTTCTGGGAGAGTGACAAACAACAAAAGTTATGAATGAAGGAAAGGAAACAGAATTTTAAACAAGTGAGTTGGAATTCATGATTTGGAGTCATGACCGACCACCGGCAGATAAAAACAGACCGATGAACAAAATCAGACTTTTTATGACATGCCCTAAACATAAATGTAGTGGAGAGGACATACCCCAAAACCATTCAATATACAGGAGAGGATCGCAAGCGACCCTGAAACTTGAAGTGGCATGGAATCACATAAGGTCTCATTAGGTCAGGTGGCAACCAGCCGGGTGACAGCGGGTTGCCGTCTACTACCATGATTAGATTGGCTCAATGCCTTGTTCTTGCACAGGAGTTGGCCGAAGTAGGTGAATTTCGTTATTTAGACATTTACATCTCACCGGATTGTCGTAAATCGGATGAAATGTTCTCTTGAATACAAAAGGCTTGATTGGTGCTCATCAGTTTCAAACATTTGTGAAGATGAATCAGGTCATGTTCTGCGCATGCCCGCAGAATGACTGCTTTGTTGCATGCTGTTCTTCGAGGCAGATAGTGGTTGGAAAGTGGACCGGGGTGGCTAGTCGGTGACATGGGGAAAAGTATGTAAACTTTAACCAGTAAACTGGTTCATGTAGAACCAGTCAGACTATCGGGTTCGGGTCCACGAGATGAGTCTTCGTTAACCCGTTCACAGACCCCTTGAAATGGTGTCCTCTCCGAGCGCCATGTTGTCCGAAAATTTGAGGTCTGTAATAAGTCAGCAGAAACCTGGGTACTTTGATAACCGTCCGCTGAATGTCGCATAACCCAATTGACAGCAGACTTGGATAGCACTGGAGCATTATTGTCGTACTCCAGACTTCAGTTCGAATGAACAACACTATTTGACATAAGCTCGAACAACCACTTTTGTTCCGACAATAATTCCTCAAACTGTCTAGTTTGGATGGGACGCCGTCCGAACATAATTCCTCGCGATCTACTGAATCAAACGCGCACCGAAAGTTGATAAAGAATGAGGCGACTGGGCATTGGAAGTTGTCAACGTTCCGGACGATAAGTCTGGTCGACGCCGGGGCGGAGGCTTCTCTAGTTGGTCCGAGTGTGTGTATGGCTCCATGCAACGAAGCGTTTCAGTATAGGCTAGGCGAAGGCCTTTGTGAGGACACTAGAAGACTTATCCCTATAGTTTCCGCATACTGTTCTGTCACTTTGTTTAGGAAATGGTAACGAAGCTGAGCTATTTCAACAGGACTGGTATCCGTTGGTTCACCAAGTCAACGGCAATAGGGTGTAAAGTGGCCCGATGACCACCGGAAGGTACATGTAGATTTCCGCCGAAATCTCCTCTTCACACGAGTTTTCTAGACTTCAGAACGGTAGATCATGTCAATTATTTTCTGTGATGACGGAGGACCACAATTAAAAAGGGAAGCCGAAATCTAAATTATATTTGGTCTACTTCGTGAGCAATCAGTGAGCTGGCTGAAATGTTACCTAGCTGCGTTGAACATACCAAAAGAATCGCGCAAGAAGTTGGACAGATTGTCTCATTCAGGATGCTAATCGTACGAGACGAATGAGACTTTTGAAGTGACCGGCACTAGCTGCCGACTTCATCTTTCTCGGTGTTTCTTGTCAATAAAGGCGTCGATTTTTCTGTTACTCGGGTTGCTTCGCATGAGAAATTAGTATTTCGTACGGCCAGAAAACCGGGCGTTTCCTGACACGATAGAAGGGCGAATAGTATCTCTAGATATCCAATGCATTTAACAACGTTCTATAGTCCCCGATTTAGCCATTTTATTTTGTTGTACTACTTTTAATCTAGTTCACAGCCAACCAATTAAATCTCTCGTGTCGTCGAGTGAAGAGTGCTTCCGTTAATAGCCGCTAAATGTCACAGTCAGTGGAATTCGTCTATTCGGAATGTTGCTGCCTCTTCCTAATTTTGACTTGCGATTTTTCTCGCAACCATGCGGTGGGATGAGGAAACAGACAAAAGCACAGTGGAAGGTAAATGTTTGCAAAAAATGGACTGTGTTGGGTGAGATTCTGGATGCGCAAACGCACAAGAATTAGACAGGTACATCGATGGCACCGATCGTTTCCGTGCCCAACAGAACTCCGTGCATCAAAACAGCGAAATTCTTCGGACTCCACACATCTATTCACCTTATTTTGGAGCACCTGGTGACTTGTACCGCCCCTCCCAGCCATACCCCAGATGTTCAAGCAGCGCGGAGGTTCCGCAATAAAGAGGAATAGGCTGTAGTTGCACAAACGGACAGTGTTCAGCGAATAGGAGCTAGCCCGAAACAACGCAAGAGATCTGTTGCTGACCCGATAGACACCAAATAAAGTGTTTTCTGAACAGGGAAGCCATTGAAACTTGCCCAACGCATGCCAATGACACATTGATCAAAACACCGATAGCATGGATCGCACACTAAAGATGGAACGTGCGAAGGATTGTTGAGGACGACCATTTTCAGACTAATAGAGTAATGCAACCACAGTTCGCAAGTACAAAGGAAGCTTTAATGCAACAATAAAGAAAAGCTGCAAAATACTCAGGAGCATAATTAGTTATTTATTGTCTCCAAATCAGCAACCAGGGTTGATGGCTAAACGATTTCGAAGTAAACCGTGTACAGGTCTGCAACGCGAAAGCTGCAGGTCAGTCCTGGGTAATTCCGTTAAAGAAGAGGTTCCACAGCCGTTCCCGGGCTCTGCAGGCTCAGACTCAGGGGTTCAAGCATGGTGACTGGAACCTCAGTTATCTCGCTTTCCTAGTTACGCCATATAAATGGGCTATGTCCGCCAAATGAAAAACAAATGTGGATTTAATATTCAACGTCCGGAAAAAATTCCTACTGATACCGTTAAATTTCCTGTGCTTAAAAACTAAAAGTAAAATAAACGTAGGCAAGAAGGCGAAATCACAAACGGGTGGATTACCTGATTGATCATGCTGATTTGCGCGCCTCATCGCGCCGTTGAGAGGACGTAGCGCACAAATCAAATTAACCATCTGAGGTCACTTCAGTTCATTGTGTGATTATTATGATGTTAATAACAGCGATGTTGGTTGATGTTTCGGCTAACGTGAGCAGTCTTCGTCAGGACAAGTTTTCGATCAACCAACTGAGGGAAAGCTCACATACCGATGTGCGGTAAATTGTTTATCTGTGCGTGTGTTCATTTCTGTTTTCATGACATGATGTCAATTTAGGCTCGATTCAGTTCACTTTGTACAACATATAGCTGACGGCAAAGGTAAAGCACATCCGAATCGGTGTGATCTCGGTGTGTTTTCTAGTTTTCCAACTCTGTATGAGATTCTAACTTCCTCGTTCTCAAAAGGGCCATGTTTTCATTGTTTAGCAAGGGTTCAATGGACTGCCAAACGTATCCCCGGTCCTCCTTTGCCTTTCGATCTCGGGTCTCTCCTATGCCGATTTGCAGTTAAGCAATTGCGGAATTCTTCCACTGATATGTACACACACAAAAGAAATTAATGCATGTTCGGGAACCGATGGACAAAATTAACCGTTGTGAGAATCACGTGAAGACCGGAAAGTTTGAAGTAAGAAATTTTTCGCATACAAGCAAACGTTAAAACTTCGCTGTTGACAAGAACAGAACATGCCCCGTCTCTTTTTGCTATATATTAGTGGTGCCTTCTGTCCTTCTGTCTTGCACGGGCCAAAAAACTCCCGCCATTTTCGGGTCTTCTTTTTTTCTTGCTGAAGAAGAATTAGGTGGGAGAAACGGTAAAGAATGCCAGATACATACAGTTTATTAGGGCATTGACCATGAGCCTTTCAGCGGCTTAATAACTGCACACCCGAACCAGTCTAAATGTGCCGCGACACGAATAACACATGGGCAAATGGGCGGGTGTTTACTAAACCAGTAAATGACTATCTAAGTGAGTTTTAGTTGTTCCATCTTTTTCCTAACCAGGCGATTACAAATAGCCAGCAGGAGTTTACTGCGACAGTGTCACATATCCCGTATGCTTCAATAAACAATAGTAAACAAAAAGGAAACCAAAACGGAGCACACGATTTTACGGTCCATTCCCAGATAACGAAGAACCAAAATCGACGACAGCATTTGATTGTCAATACAGCAGAATGTCTTAAAGATTTCACCAACTATACCACGGAATTCTCCTTGTTTCTTCGGGAGTTGGCAAAATCCTGTAGCAAACCGTCCTATGGGGAGACTGCTTCCCACACTGAGAACCTGTCCGACGACTTCTTGGAAAGTGATGGGTAAAAAGGTTTACTCACTCTGAATCGCCACCCTTCAGTCAGTACTATTGAAACTCCCGCTACGCAGCCTTCCTCTGCAAGTTCCGTTGCATATCCCTCGTTTCGACAGAATTCAACTTTATCATATGGCTTCAGTGTTCAATTTAAGGACGATTGTAGGTGCACCGTAACATATGTAGACTGCAGTTGTTCGAATGTTGCGCTGCACCGGAATAAAAACATGAGGCGCCGCTAGACTGCAAGGCTGTTGATGATGGGCAAATGAAAGCGCAATCTTAACTCGAAAATTTACCATTTTTTGTTTGGCGTTTTTGGTAATGCACAATTGTTGGTCCGGAACACTGAAGAATGGATTAGGGCTGAGCATCAGGGCAAAAAAGCTTGATGCAAACCGGTATGGCTTCACTGCACCGCGCAAGCAACCCCTCAGTAGGAATTGTTGCAACGGACAAACGTGGAGCTCAAATATGCCCAAACTTCTACTCGCCTGAAGGCAGTTGTAGGGGCTGGACTGGCAGGGAGTATTCGGAAGTCTGTCAGTCGCGGCAACGGCCTCAAACCAGTTGCCAGCAAGTACCGAATCGCCTTTGATTCGAGCTGCGCGACTAAAGTCAACAAGAAGGCTGCAGCAGAAGGAAAATAAAGTAGAATCGCATATACATATCATATGCAAGCTTGGAGTTATTCCGATTGGTTGAATCCATTCCGTTCGATCGCGTTCGCGAAGCGTTTGGATTTCACGGCCGCCTGTCACCACGGTTCCCGTTGTGTTTTCGTCTAAGCAAGGCAACGCGATGATGTGGCAAACTACATCAAGACGCCTGTCTGTAAAGCGGACGCAGTGTTCCGAAAACTAACATCTCTCCTATTTTGTATTCATACGCGTGAATTTTAAACATACTAGAAAAAATCCTCTGCCATTTACCCTTGGATTCCATCGGGTTCCCTGAATTTCAACCATCCCATTAAGTGCTGGAATTGAGCTTTCCTTTCCTCTTGCTTTGGAAAGAAATAATAATGATGTTTTCCAAAAACATCCACAGACATGCATGGTGGCATGATAACGATTCACAGCGGAATTACACAACGCACTGTATTGCATGATTTAAAGGTAAAGGCAAAAAGACAGACCATCTAGGCACGGGTTTTGGGAGTTAACATCGGTCACATTCAGCATGTGGCTCAGTTTATAGATACCTGAACAATAAGTCTCGCGTGCGCATGATTCCGTTGCAAGACCGCGGCAAGTGTCTAGCTACTGCTATATAATGTTTGTAGAAGCAAACCTGTGAAAAAATCAACGGAAACTATTAATGTTCAGTGAATAATTGTCATAACTTGCCAAAACGGCCAGAAAAAGAGTAAAAGAGAAGAGCAAACCATTAATATCAAAGTGGGCGTGGAAGCGAGGGTTCGTGTATTTCACGGTGACTTCTACCGCCAAGAAAAAAGGAAAAACCCATTTGGAAGAACTAAAAACTGCAGAACAGTGGTGCACATTCATTATGAACAATTTTCATGGGAGGTGGAGGCAGAAGACCTCGCAAAATGTGTGGAGGAAATTGAAGCGTTGTGTGCAGTAATTCGGATAAAATACCTTAACATTATGTCGACTGCAAATGATGGATGACACTTGCTATGGTTGACCGCTTCAAACGATTCAAAGCCGACTTCACCACTGCCCTTTGCTTATCCTGGATAGCACCGCTGTCAGCACACCCTGCAGTCCCAACGGACCCAACGATTAAGCTAGTTTATGCATTCGAAAAAAGATGGCCAAGTGCTGAGCTTTGGCTGAATCTATCCAGTTTTGGATGTGACCCGAAGAACGACGATCCACTTGTAAACTTTCCGCAGCGGTTCTTTAGAAAGCTCAAATTAAGAGGTGCCAGCCGATGAGAGATGACGGTAAATTATGCAGTTTTTAAGAATGTGGCCTTAAGTTACCAGCCCAACGATTTT
The DNA here is from genome assembly GCA_008360955.1 of Fasciolopsis buskii. NCBI lineage: Eukaryota > Metazoa > Platyhelminthes > Trematoda > Plagiorchiida > Fasciolidae > Fasciolopsis > Fasciolopsis buskii. The sequence goes on along the minus strand of LUCM01002250.1, from coordinate 38,965 downwards.
GAGACATCGACGAAAGGGGCTTTCAGGGTCATCTCGTTAGTGAAAGCAAGCATCCTGTTTTTTCAAGACGTGGTTTATACTTGTCACGCGCAGATAGGATTCTAGGAGACGGTTTTATAATAGGCATTGTGAAAACAAGGGTTTCTCAGGATAGCGCAATTCATTGTGCGTTCCAGGATTTTGTTGAAGATGTCATTCAAGCTGGCGCTTTTACGGCCAATTTTAAAGGTCCCCGTGATAACAGCCTTCTTCACAGTATGGGGAAAAGTTTTGTGTCCGCACAATTAGCGGAATGATTCATTTCAATTGCCTTGATGCAAGCTTCTTTACGCGAGAAGGCCAAAAATGTATGAAAGATTAATACGGAATAATCGGAGAAGACGCGATGAACTGACTAAATGTTTGCAATACGCGTAATAACTTGTGGTCGTATTCACTGTTATGAATGTTATAAAGAGGAAGATAATAATAAGTTGATTGGAAGCCAGGACACCATGCCAGCTGAAGTGTTTGCCACTGGGCTAAGACGGGCATGTTGGTGAACATACAGAAACGGTCGGCCACAATATTTGCACCTGAAACAACATGAATCTCCTAGCAGACCCAAAGACCTGGGCCTTGTCACCGGATGGTGGACCAGATAGTACAGCTAGTTTGCAAGTTAGTTTGAGGACAAAAGTCTAGCGCACAGGATTTCATGGAAGTCGTGATGGCCGGGCGGTCTTGTGTGAGGACGACAGCATAGCGACGTTCAGGAACAAACATCAGGGGGGTAAACTAATCTAAGGCCAACCAACGGTGCGACCAAGCAGTCTGAAATAATGACCAACGGGAAGCGGTAGTCTGGAAGGTGCTCCTACTGAGGCGCTAAAAACAATGAAAGAGCCGAAATATTTGGGAGTCCATGGGATACTTAGGAGACATATCCATGGATTTAACATCACCTGGGATTCTTGGAATCTAGCTTTAGCTTTTGCCACCTTAATTTCTCGCACCTTCGAGCCAATGCATTGTCTGACCTCCTTTCCTCTTTTATTGGGTATATCCTCGTTACCACTGGCATAGGTGACTAACCACTGAACAGTTCCTAATGTGGGCTTACCAAAATATCAAAATACAATTGGATGGGTCAATGTTATTATCAAATCCTGTGATTTCATACACCTTCAGCCTGTGTACTTCGTCGTTCCCACGTCAACTTTGAGACTGATCATCACCACTAGATCCACACTAAGACAGTCTTTGCAACCAGCGTCTAAAGCGTTTAGTTCGTACGACCAACAGAATGCAGAATGGTGCCTCTGTTTGCCTCCGGTTTAATAATTAATATGACCTCAGGCTGGCACCCACGAGAGATTACTTCTCTGTTTCATGCTTTAGATCCCGCACCCAGGCTGGACGCGTTCTTATCGGTTCCACTCTCGCAAGAGCAATCCTGAATCTGCTAGTGTATCACTCCTGTTAGGAAGCTTCCAGCCAGATCTGGTGCTCGATTACTGGTTTAGTTAGCTCACAGGATGCTGCTAATTGCGCTGGATATCACTATTTAGATGGTCCTTGAGCAAAACATGGTCACCACTGTCTCAGGAATAATAACAACAGTAATAATAGTAATGTGTTTCTCAACATTCGAGAGGCATGTGCAAGACAAGATCAAATTTACACAAACATGGCGCAGTGGATAATCTGAAAACAAAACTTTAGTCGTGAAGACGCAGTGTCTTTGCTCTCATGAACATAACCTGCCATGTCATAGGCTAAATACAAGTTTTCCAGCTTTAAATCAGAGCTAGATAAACCACCGCCAAAACTTTCTGGGGCTGATTATGAGTCGTGCGATGCGAGGCAATCCATGTTTAAATGCATCAAAGGTGCCTATCGCCTGCGTGAAATTTGGCTGGGAAGCAAAAGTAGGCGTTGTCAAATGGCCGGGTTCATCAATAATCAGGAGGGTTATGTGGTAAAAATGATCAATATGGATGTAACAACGGGATGGGGGTGAGTCAAAACCACAGAGGATATCATATGAGTTGGATGGAGAATGGTAATTGGTGACATTCAATAGTCAAAATAATGCTTAAGAGGAAGCGGCGGGAAACCTTCAAGGTTGCATCAAATAATTTACAGGACGAAACTATATGAAGAATTGTAGACAGAGAGACAATGGAACTTACAAAACTGGTCAATGGACTCATGCGGCTGGGAGTGGATTGTGATGGGTGGCGAGAAGAAAACGGGTACGTGTAAGATTTGCAATCAATCCTCAAATACACTTGCCATGAATGACCTGTGTTGTCCTTGTTTAATATCGGAGATTATGGTGTTCTGTGGCGGTAGGAGTCTGGAGGTTAGTGGGTTGCGCGGCATTTCAATAGTGGTAGTAACTGTTTGGCCAATCGTAACGGTTCACCCGCGCACCCCTCAAGTTCCCCACCCGTACTACCGTCTAAGATCAAAGACTGCAACAACAAAAATAACCATGCAAATGATACTCATGGCCAGAGTATTTAGGAACTGTTTTCACTTCTAACACAAATGCCCCCTTCTCCATCGAACCTCCCAGATCGGTTTACCGCCGGCCGCATATGAATGCAATCAGCCCTCTTGGGAGTTCCATATTCTTCCTGCGCAAAGCGTTTCATGGAATCTCATCTTCCAAATAGTTTGACATAGACTTCACATTACAATTCCGCCCTCTTCAGCACTTTTTCGTCTCTTTATTGTTCTTCAGTGCTACTATCTCAACCAGCCTGCATGATGTTTTGCCTGGTTTTGACTTATTTCCATCCAATTATCATAGCCTCACTGCTATTCATCTCCTCAGCTTAACTTTTCTGCCCAATCCCTAGCGCTCTTGTCGTCTGTGGATTCCGGTCTTATTTCGAAATCCGCCCCGAGCTCCGATCAAGTTTTGCGCCAACGATACACGAAGTTAATGCACTTAAGCACGAAATGACCCACTTATAGCCCCAGGGAACTCTGTATAATCTTGTAAAATGTGTTTTCCAAATATGCCTTCTGACTTGTATTCCTGTGCCTTGCACGTTGCCTCGCAAAGTCTGATCCTGCCTTACGGTATATTCCCTGAGTAATCCAAGGTTGCACTCACCAACCTATCCCTTGTGATTTCTGTTATTCACAGTTCTTATGCATCATCATTTAATAATGTCTTACGCATGCCTCTAGCAAATCTAGAAGCATGCATTATTATTATTATTGTTAATAATAGCTCCGTGCATAGTGGTGTGCCAAGTGTAGATGCACCCTTTAAATGGTTCAATTTATCTCATTTGCTGAAGAGCAGCAAATTTTAATCTTAGGTATCGTCCAGGTTACACTAATAAGTGTGGCCCTTTTGTATAGTCAGAAGCAGTGCAATGGGACACTAGGATTGATTGGAAATAGGGAGTGAGTTGGAGCCTGGGCACTAGGTAACATGGAGAATACGATCGGGCAAGCAGGCAATATTCCCATATGTACCCTGTGGAATAGAGTGTGGAACACGATGAGCATTTAGAAGATGAAAGTTCGAAGGTTTACGGCAGGGGGAAGGAAGTCAAAAGGAAAGCAAAGTAAAGTTAAATCCTTTGCGTAGAGAGTATGAACAGTAGGGAAGGCAGAAAAAGTGATCCGACTTTAATCGACCAAAGAATTAAGAATTTTGGGTGAAGCTGTCTCTGGTATAATTTGCGGATTAGATAATATACCAGACCTGAAGTTGGATGGCTTGAAATGATCAATATTGATAGAAGACTGGCATCTTTAAATTTTTGACTCATGATAGCAGATGTGCAACTGAGAAAAAAATATGTTGCAGAGTGTGTAAACGAGTTTGAACGTCATTGCCCGACAGGTGCTGTAAATGGCATGACCATAAGTGTCTGTTGAGCATCTGGAAGACAGAGGAGGTGGGGTGAAACCTAGGTGGGCAGAGCTGTGGATATGTGTGGAGAGTACATTGTCTTATTACCCCATCAAGTCTACGGCGTAAGAACCGGCGTCTCGTCAGACTAACAAGGGTGGAGTGCTGTTTATTCTTTTGCACTATCTGCTTTAGGCTATTGGAAGACAAACTCAATTCTGTATTCGGCTCACTTCCATTACGGCCGGGCCTCCATTTGTATTTTTTTTAGCGGAGGAGCATCTGGGCTCATAAAAATCCTTCCATGGCCTCTCTGCCTAATTACAATGTCTGGCGTACTGGGAACGTTTTGCGATTGCTGGTGTTGGTCTGTCCTTTTCACGTTCGCAAGCTATGGCGTTGATGCCGTTGTAGGATGGCTTATTACTGCACTGGGCAATGAAAAGGGAAAGCAGGGGTAAGCGATTATACAGAGTAGTAAAACAGATGCTGTTGCACGTGTTTGGGGTATGAATGCAGCCACTCGACAGCGCAGTCACGTTTTCTGACTCGCGCAACGTCTTCTAGTTAGGTAGGGTAAGTGGAATTCAGCATTCGAGGGAACTAACGACCCGTTTTTATAATCAAAATGGTGGAAAATATAAAAGCAAACAGGACGGAAAAACCGTCATGAGAGCGAAAGTAGAAAAATATTGCGGAAGAAAGCGAATTTGAATTAGTTTGAGTTTGGAACGAGAGAACTACATTCTATCATGCATTTTTATTGTGTACATTTTTGAACGTTTTACAGAATGGTTTTGATTTCTCAGCGCCTTACCTTCTTCTTTCCGAAGTAGGATGTCACTTGGGCGCAGGATAGCTTCAGACAAAATAATAAATTTGAAAACTTCATTTCAATGAAAACGTTTCCTGTAACTTAACGCGCCTGGCTATCAAGGAGGAAAGCTGTGATTTTTTTCCTAGTCAGTTGTTCGCTAATGATCAGTTTCCCAATGTAGCTGGCCATGTTGGCATAAAATTCGTTTGCAACCCAATCCAGGTAAATCCCCGAAGAAAAGCTTCCCCAGTCAATTTGGCGTGCTATATATGGTAAGGGTTACCAGTTAAGACTAGTTGCGTAGCTCGGGTTATTATGAAGGGAAGCGCGGATTTGGATCCTACCGTGAACCGCCTTGTGGCCACTCGTTGGAAAATTGTAACCGGGGAGTAGTAATCACCATATGTAAAATTGAGGTCTAATATGCTATTACTTCAGGCGAGTGAAGTTAACTGTTGGGTCCAACTCCTCTGATGTATGCGTAACAAAGACGATGATTGGTTTGGTGGTGCCATAAACGCGGACTAACATATTTCAGGGAGACTGAAATCTCCAGCCCCATTTAAGTTTAAGATGGAAAGCAGAAAATACGGGCCATATGGATAACGCAGGACAGCACCTTCATAGTATAACATGCTGATTCTTGGGTCACTTCAAGTGAGCGATGCTTCAGGACCCTACGCTGACAAGGCAGCTTTTCCTTCAAAAGATTGCTACTCCACAAAGAAGATCACGGCATTTGGCGCGTCCTCCTTAAGCCAAGATTCAGTGATATGGATAACATCCAGGTTAGGAAGAACTGCAAAGTTTTTGAGGGGCCGAGTTTACCTAGGATGGACCGAAAGGCATTTAGCGCCGAGGATAGGTCCACCTTCCGCCAAGTAGGGTAATTCGTGGGTTTGTGAAGACAAGTAATCAGTGAATGAAGAGCCAGGAGTAGAGGAAATAGTTTAGCAAGTAAATGGTAACACGTTTGCCTTAGTTTACATTGAAGGCAGTACAACAGAAAAGTATGAAGGTGAAGTAGGCGGATGGTAGATGGCATTCTTCATTACTGCGTCGGCTTCTTTTGCTAATCTGTCTTTATGCCGACGATCTCATAGCTCAATAATGGATACGTTGTCCTTAGAATAGGTCCGTATATGGCGATGACCCGACCCATATTTTCTGGGGCCACGAACATAAAACCATTCACAGGGACTTTTCGACTTTAAAGAGTATTGGGCGGAGTTCCTTGTTCATTCTTGTCCGCGTCACTACTCGACGTTCATATGTTCCGCCTACTGGAATGTCAAAACAATGTAACCATTATATCCCACGAGCGCTGGTGAAGATGATCAGCCGGTGGAAGACCCATTAATTCACTAACAAAGACACCCTCTGCATAGCGCCCCAAAACTGCAAATCAACGTGTATCTTGAGTCACTGCAAAGATCAGGAGAGAAAAATAATAATAATAATAATGTATATTTCTCGATTTACGAAATGCGTGTGCAAGGCAAGATCAAATTTGCACATAGATGTTCCAGAAGAATAGTGAGTTAGGGAAAACGGAAGGGTGCTGGAAATGTATGCAACATTGGATTACTTGAGAGGCGCGATCAGATTCTCCTGCGGTAAAGCACATCTCGTGGGGTTTTGGTCTACTGGATAGTCATTATAGCATTCTTAGAGAAGATAAAATCTTTTTCTTATTCAGAAAAATTCGGTTAGTTTTTCTGAACAGCAATTTTTGCTTCCTCTCTGCCAAACTATACTGCCTGTATTTTTGTCTAAACTTGGATTGCCAGATTTCCAGCTCTGAGTTGAAATACCTTTAAGCGCTGCAACACTACAAAACGCAGATATCTTCAAATGAAGTTGTCCGCAGTTCTGTCACCAGTCGCACAGTGGTTCAAGCAAGAAAACAGGCCACCACACACTTGAAAACAAGCGGTAATAAAAAGTCACACCCGGATGTGAGCACCCTATGTTTTGTAGCACTCGGAGACGTATACCAGACGGCGCGTCACAAAACCACCGACTTTGAGCAGATGATAACAAATCTCCACAAGAAATTTTAGTCACTAGAAGACAATTTTGCGCTTATCCTCAGTAGTAAATGTGATGGAACCTCCAAGCTCTTCCACCTCTCAAAGTTTAATATCGACATGTTGCCCTTTGGACTCAATCATTACCGAAGTTTGAAAACGTATAGCAGTAGAAAGAAACACTGTTGTGTTTAACGTTCCGGATCGCATGCCCCTGGAAATGGTGAAGTCACGCAATTTTAACGCCTGTGGCATGGCTCACCACAGGTACAGTTGCACTTGTGAGTAACACTCCTGCAAAAGCTCTTTACTGCCTCAGTCGGGCGGGATAACCAGGCCGCGCTATGCATTGCCCTGAGCAGGCCCATCCTGACTTCCCATTCTGAGTTGGAGCCTCATTTTCGCGGGCGAAACGCTTGAGTCAAAGGCTCCAGTTGATGTTACCAAAAAACCTTCTGCGTTGTGGGCAGCCTCAAAGTAATAACCTCCTGAATATCTCCAGAATCCTTTCTTCAAGGGACTTTTCCAATCTTTTTCCTTTCAATGTAAGAACCGAGGAAGATGCCACGCAAAAGTGCGGCTCGATCGATTTGTCGGTCGACGTTATTAGTCGAGATGGGAAGAAAAATTTCGGATGCATTAAATAAACGTAACTTCGCTGCCTTCAGTGTCCACATGCTCACCCATTCAGGGCAACAACCTTTCTTTGCTGGAACGTTTAAATTGATACGCGCCGTGTCTTAGAAACGGACATAAGTGATTCCGATTCTGTGAATACTATTCGTAGCGCAGATGCACCCACATTCTCTCGTCTCAATGTCCGTGTGTCTGGCAACACGGTTTCCAGCGTTCGTGGTCAGACTGCCGTTGTAAACGCTCCGCACCTACGAGGCACGCATGCAGCATTAGACGAGATCTCATTGAACAGCGGTGTATGTGCAGTTCCGTTAAACGGTTCTGTGAATAGCAGTCCATTAAAGCGTCCTTGTTTGCTCGTCGCGTCTTTGTGCGTGCCTACTGATTGCAGCAGCTCTGAGGTGGAAGATAATGTCTACCGGGGTTATCTCGGTTACTTCATAGTGTGCATTCAAAAGGCGTTATGGTTATCGCTGTTGGTTTTAAAGGTTAACTTGGGTATATAGCGGCGGGGATGGAACGGCACATGACAGGCAGATATTCTGGCTGATACGATTGCACCGACAGTGAACAGGGTCTCACCGAAATTTTTCCTGACCACGGACTGTTTCTTGCAAACGCCAAATTTTGTCTTAAAAAGTAGCTTCAGCTCGCCCGCGGCCTTCCTTCACCTCCACAGCCTTGGACTTAAATTGACCTCATTGGCAATGATCGCCGATGTCGTGGATCAGTCGAGGATTGCTCATCCTTCTTGTCCACTCCTTCGAATCCAGCCATGATTCTCCCCCCTCGCCCTTGCGCCTAGTCTGTGGTCACATCGGAACGAACACCACCCGTCCGGCACGGGTGATTTCAGACGATAATATTAGACCATCGTCTTAACTAGAGCTTTCAGTGCAGTTGTCGTTTCAGCGAAATGCCTGGGATTCGAGCAAACACTGGGTGCATATCCAGGAGGCCCTGCACTCGACGGCAACTTCTACGCAAGATTGCTTGTCTCATAAACCTCAACAACGATGGATTTCCTCGATTCCTGCTGCTATTTTGGATTCTCGCAGACCTGTCGTTCCGGATAAGGTACGCCAATGCATTAGCTTGCCAGGAGGCAAAAATTACTTAGAGCAGTGATGAATTGAGAATTGTAAGAAAATAAGGTACACTGCAGCTATCGAAAATAATCGCGACATTTAGCAAATGACCAAGGATACTTGTCCTGGAGAGATGAGTTAGAGTGACGTGAATGAAGAATCCCATGATACACTGATTCACTATCAACACTGTCTGCTGGAGCATTTGGCAAAACAACTAAGGGGACAGCTTAGTTGGTCGACAACTGCGGTAGACATTCCGCAGGTAATGCAGGTGGGTACCAGCCTTCCACCCAAAACAGAAGTGAGAAAGGAGATAGGTTTCTGAAAAGGCTCAGTGCAGCTGAGACAGGCTGTCCTCACCGCGCAGTTAACATCAAAGTTAACCGTGAGTGCGAATATGAAAAATGCTTCAGATCCAGCCCAAGTGGATGAAGGTCTACACTCAATGAACCGGGAACATGACCACTGTAGCCAGCGGTTCTGAAATTTCATAAGATGCCCTGCTTCGAACCTCCTGCACGACCCAAGGTCTGACGTTGCATTTCAAGCCTGGTTCAAAAGCTACGAGGATTTTCTCGTTGTTCATCTGGCGGATAAAGACAACGGAGCCAAAGCACGTTTACTCCTGAAAAAAGCTTGGTCCTGTAGAACATACGCGGTAAATCAACTTCATTTTGCCGGATGAATCATCTAGCGGCACATTCCATCAAACTATTCGGACCCTAAGAAAAACTTTCGGTGCCCCATATTCGTTGTTCAGTGCCCAAAACTAGTGCTTGAAGCTCATTAAACGGGATGCTGACGACCTAGTAAATTATGCAGGAATCTTAAACCTTGAGTGTAGCAGGTTCAAGCTGGGTGCCCTGACATAAGATCGATTCCGATGTCTAATTTCCATTTGTGGGCCTCATTCGCTAGCACATTCAGACTTACTCACCCGTCTGTTAGCCAAAATCGAGCAGCAGCCAGAAAAAAGACTGGAACAACTCGTGGATGAGTGCGAGCATCTTATTAACCTGAAACACGACGAAGTTATAATGGAATGGCAACAATGTAAACGCTGGTAAAGCTTTGAAACCGCCTAAAGCAGCTCAGAGGCCGTACGCACGTCAACAATTCAAATCCCACAAGCTCCCGTGCCCTGAAGGTAATGGGAAGCCTCGCATTTTTACGAATCCTTTCCGTTTCGCACCCATCGGCGCAGATAATGTCGTCTTTTGGCCACAAGGAAGGTTTCTGCTAAACCAAGGGTTTCCCGTGGCCGGCTCGTCTCAACCCGGTTAAGCCAAAGCCAGCCAATGATCACACGAGCGTTCGCTAATTTGGTCTTGTGGCAGCCTGTCGAACAGTTTGTCACAGTTAGCATAAACAATCATCCAATCGGCCATCAACTAGGCGCTGCTTCTGACCAATCCGTCATATTCATCTCAACTTGGCACGACATTGGTCAGCCACCTATCCAACCCACATCAGTAACGGCTATATGTACCCGTGGAGTTAGACGGAATGCTTCAGTGTACAACAAAAAACTGATTTCAACGCTGTGCAACGTAACAAAATCCGGCAATAAACTGCTCGTTGCTGGCTGGCCAGAGAAATTAGGCCTCGACAAATTGCCTATCGACGCATTTTGCAAACGCGTTCAGACATCCCAGCAGTACATACATACGTTGATGAAACTGTTCCCCTCAGTTTTGTGGCAGGCATTAGTTGCTGCACTAAGTGCCAGGTCACTCTGCAATTGAAAAATTAGTAGGCTTGTTTTCCGCCCAAAACGCCCAGTGCCGCATGCAACCATGCCCCTTTTAGACCAAGAGATAGCCGAGACCAACTTCCAGACAGAAGTGGCCCCTGATTCGCAGAGGCCACTGACAATTAGCATTCATCGTTACCTGTACGAACACATCCGGGTTACCATTTGGCATAAAAACGGCCCCGGCAATCTACCAAAGTGTAATGGATTCTATGCTGTGGGTCCTACCGGGAGTGTCGGTATACCTCGAAATCATATTGACTGGAAACTGAACAAATAACTTACTCGACGACCCTAAAGCAGTCCTTCAACTTATAAATGATTTTTGGCTGCGTCTGAGTGAGCGGAAGTGTCAATTTTTTATGAACAAAATCAAGTACTTTGGGCTCATCTCTGATGCTGATGGCCGCTAACCTGACCCGGAGAATGTCGAGGCAATTAAGTAGATGCCCGTAGCAAAGAACGTTTCATCCCACCGTGCATCTCTGGCTTAATTAGCTAGTACATTACGTTCCTGCCGGACCTGCAACGGGTACGCATTCCGCTCAACAGGCTGCTACAAAAAGGACACACCTGGTGCTTGCCACATCAGTGTCAATCCACCTTCGATGAACTGAAAAGGATGCTGGCGTCAGATGCACCACAATCTCAACCTGCCGATATCAGTGGCTGCTGATGAGGCAAGCTGTGTGATTCGAGTGGTCATCTCACACACGTTTTGTAACGGAGCCCGGAAGGCTGAGGGGCATGCGTCAAGATTGCTGATTCCAACGGAGCGAAACTGAAGTCAGGTTGAAAACGAAACGCTTGTCCTACTGTTTGCGGCGAAAACTTTTACAAGCGATTCCCTGGCCGACATGTTACCCTACTAACCAACCACAGGCCGCTATTGTCCATCTTTGGATCAAAAAAGGCGTTCCGACACGTGCCGCCAGTAGCCTACAGAGATGGACAATCATCCTTCTCGAAAACAACTTTCACATCATTTTTTGTAAAACTACACAATTCAGCCAAGTGAGTGGAGTTTCTGCGACATCAACAGACGCCTAATGGAGGATAAGACCACGGTTAGAAGTGATTCCAAACAACCTAGCCATCTCTTCTGGCCCCATCGCGGCTTTGCGACACTTGTTTTCCCAAATGGGTCTTCCGATCAAATAGTGTCGTGCGACGGATTTCAGTTTACCTCCGCGTTGTTCCGCAATTTCTGCCAGCAACGCCATGTGCAACACACTTTCCCGCCTCCATAACTTACCCAGTCAAATAGTTTGATGAAGAGATTTGTCGACACATTCAAACGAGCGTTAGGCATGTCACGAGGGGAGGGATCAACAGAAGCTCTGCAACAACCCTGTTGGTGTACCGCACCACCCCGGACCCAACAAATGTATTAATGGGCCGCAAATTGAAAATCATCCACCATGCTTTATTGCCGATTACGCCAAATCATCCCAGAGCGCCGAAAGGAGGTCTGTCCGAAGGTACACTGGTCTACATCGGAGACTTCAGACCCGGTCACCCAGGCTGAACTAGAGGAGTCACCCAAAGCAAAAAAGGATCCCAATTGTATGAGGTCACTGTGGCAGCCGATACTTGTTTCAGTAACAGATGCAAAAAAGAAAACGGTTTGTCGAATTCCCAGCTGACACTGACACGCAATTCCCTCTCAAAATACTATTGTATGCGTTCAAAATGCCGAATCCATTACCCTCAGCTGACACAATCAATGTAAGCCTGCTTCCGTGACGATGGCCCACGCCGTCAAACCAGACAGTTCCATGCAGACCCAAAAAACGCTACGCACCAACAACTTTTTAAACTGGGGTGCTGTCATGGTCGGCAACCATTCTATAGGTTTTCGTGCTGCAGGTTTTAGATTTTGTTTTTTTCCAAAGAAACGTGCGCTTTTCCAAGTATTTTGAATCTGACGTTATTTTACACATTGTGCGGTTGAAAATTATGGTGTGTCCGCTCTGTGATTGGCTGTTTAACGTATCGACCAAGGTTAACCCCCAAAAACTATATAAACGGCAGAACTCACTTGACTTCTGACTTGTATTGCTGGGACACTAACAAATGCGCGACAGTGTCCTGTGTTCGTGTTCTCTCTTCTGCTAGCGGATTTGGAGCCTTTTTATGTTCTGCGCGGCTGTTCGTTCACTATACAGCGGGGTGTCCCAACGGTCTGTCTTAGAGCCACTGCTCTTCCTAATGTATATCAGCGAATTAGCCAATGGGTTGGAAAATCCGTGTATTGTGTTTGCTGACGACAATAAACTATTAGGGACAGCAAACAACGGGACTATGCACAGGGATCTGGATGAAGTTTACCAGTGGCCAGTAAGATGGGATCTTCCGTTGAACTTGAACAAATGCCAGCGGCTCATGAGACGAGAAGTAAATCGTCCTTGCCACATCGATCGGCCTGGGCGTCGGGTCGCGATGGAACAAACTCAAAAAGCAAGGGACTTCAGGGTAGTCGTGGGTGCGGGCTTCAAACCGTGGCTGCAATGTCAGAAGTCAGTCTAGAAGGCATGGTTCACCAAATTAGGAAGACCGTAGGATGTAGAAAGCCTAAAGTTCTTTTGCCGCTGTTCAGGGCATTTGCCCGACCGCCCTTGGAATAGTGTATGCAGGCATGGAGACCATATTTGGTAACATACGGAAATGCGAGAACAAGTTCAGAGTGTTTTACACGGTGGTTTGTACGTCCGAGTCATTTGGGATAAAATCAGAGACTGAGGGCGCTTGGCTTCTACCCCCTAAAAAGACGTAGGGAAAGGGGTTACTTAATACAAGCCTTCAAGATCACTAAGGGTCCGATAGAGATGCGGGGTCACCGTGGAGCCTTATTTCAGATAAAAGGGAAAGGTACATTTAAAGGTAACGGGAAAAAGTTGTGCGAGAACACGTAACACCGGATTGAGGAGCACATTTTTGCCATACGAGTGCTGAATGGAACATGTAGAACGGATTGCCCTAACACGAATCTCGTATTACGTTCTGCTTGCCCTTAAACTTTGAGACAACTTGCGCATCACTCTTACTCGGCTCCGTACGATTACAATACTGGAAACCCTGACACTTGACCGGCACACGGAAAAGATAGTCGGAGCGGTGGCAGGTTGAGTATATTTTGACAGGAGCGTGCGAGCAGGGCGTGCGTGAGCAACGCACAAGTAGCGACCGCGACTGGCGACCAACGTTCGGCCAAACAAGCTATCTGGAGGAAAAAATCCATGTTCCGCTGCAAAAATTTACCAAAGGAAGCGGTCAAGATGGGGTCAGTGATCGAATTCAAAGGGAGACTAGACAGTGCATGGCTAGCTGTGTTTGGAGAGAAACGGTGTGAAAAGTGGGGCTGACAGTAAAGCATCTCAATAATTGTTTCCCCTCTTGTAGGAACTAAAGAGAGGTTTCCGCTGTCCTGTTGTCGAATCATCGTTATATCCAAGGAGCTGTCGATGCAAGAAACTGGACGATCAGGCATCTTGACGTATAGTCCTGTAACCTAACTGGAACTAGAACTGGAACTGGAAGTAGCTGCTCCGTTCCAGTTCGTTGTGCGACTACGGGACTTGAAGACTCGGGCTCGAGCCGTTGTCTCTAAAGTCGGTGTGTTCGTGTCCTGCCAGACTGCGGGCTGTGCTATTGCACGATGCCTAGAGCTTACGTCTTGTGCTTCGGAGTGTGCATAGACCTATCCAACTGGGCAACACAACAGTAGGGAAAGATTCTTAATCGGTGATTATACCGGTGTACCATAAGTGCTTGATCCTCCTGGGAAAATCACAGTAATTAGTTTGGTAAGCATTAAATCCAAACCGCTCGCGGGCAATATTCTCCATTAATCATCTACTGAGGAAAGGTATGTGCGTGAGAACCAAATCGGTTTGCATTGACCGAATATTCACTTTGCGACAAATCTTAGGACATAGACTTATGTTCCGTAGCCCTACGATTTTCGTCTTTCTTAGTTCGAAAGCAGCATTCAACTCGGCCGATCATGCAGTTTTTTGTCGCTGCATCTCACTAAAGGGTGTATGCGAACAGCCGAGGCCGATTTGGTGCTTAGGACGATTTTTCACCCCAATTAGCCACGGGCAGTGGTGTTCATAAGGTTGGTCCTCTTTCACCTTTCGAGATGGTTTTAAAGATAGCCTTATCCTCACTTGAGACTGGTGGCATTGGTATTTGTTCAGATAGGAATCTGACTTGGAATGCACAGCCCATGTGCTACTGAGGGAAAATCCAAGTAAGTTGTAGGTTTTTCTCGATCATCTACATAGTAGGGTAGGTATGTTTGATGTGCTTCTTGCACCTTCAAAGTGTGAAGTACTATTGCAGAACTAAACTGGCTCGAAGCTGAAACTTGTCCTTGCAGAGGAGCAACTAGGTGACGTTGATAGATGTAGCTGCTAGTCATACATCAGATGACGTGTCTTCGGACACAGAGGGTCCGATGGGCATCCATGAATTTGAGACATCTGTGGAGTCAGCATGACATCCGGTCATCAATCAAAGCTCAAGTATACGCAGCGCCTGTAAGGTCACTTTTTCTCTGCGGGTCCGAAACATGGCCGTTGAGGGCAGAATCTGTGCGAAGACTTTTGGTATTTAAACACCGTTGTCTTCGTACTATTAGTAGTATATGGCGATGGGATATTTTGAGTAATTCTGAGGTTAAACTTAAGGTGCTGGGTCCTAGGGTCCAGTCCTTAGAACAGGTACTGAATCAGAATAGATTAAGGTGGTTGGGACATGTTTTCGCGCATGCCCACGAAACGACTGCCTCGTTGTACAGTTCTGTGAGGCAGATAGTGGTTGGAAAGTAGGTCGAGATGACTAGTCGATGGGATAAGTAAAAAGATGAAAACGTTAACCAGTGGACTGTTCTTCTAGGTCCGGGTAGACTACTGTATTGGGGTCTACGATTTCTCCCGAATCGGCGGTTGGAGACAACAGGTGATATGGCTTAGTGCCGCATTCAGCGGCATTCTTCCATTCGAAATCTTTGTTCTTCCGTACAGTTCCTCGATTCGCTGTTTTTCCGTCGAGCCTCATTGTTTTTGGTTATTTTTTTTTGTTTTAGCACATTGCGCAGTGAGGTAACAACCAAAATCAGATCACGTTGTTACGAAGTTAATGATTGCACAAACTGAACTGAACATTAAAAACCGGAATTTAGGCAACACAAATGTCATGTAATGTCACAATTACTTGTGAGTGGTGTGTGAGTTTAATGTTTCTGTTTGACTGATTGCCCTTCGGATTATACCTCAGTTCATGTGGTCAACCTTGCATTTAGAAAGCACCAGACTCGAGTTTCGCGATGGTGGATATGCACCATTGGTGAGCTCTGATGTGAGCGAAACTCAAGTTTGCTGCTTCTCGGATGTAAGGTTAACCGGACGAGCTCTGTGCCTGGAATGATGGAGTCTGAGTATTATCCAATCAGACAGGAATTTAACAGCTGTATTGTGATTTTGTTCATGATACGATGTCTATCATTATTATATCGTAATGAGCTGTCTAAAACACGATTACGTTCAACAAAAGAGTAAGGATTAACAATGTAAGCAGCGCTTTTGGGTAGTTGCACAAATTTACCGCATCACATAAATGAAGGATTATCAAACATATGAATATCTTTGTCGGTAACGAGCGCAAGAGGCACGTCTATTGAATGTTTTGCGTAGTGATTCCTTTAAAAAGTGATTTGGGATTCAATGTAAAAGTTTTGATATCACAACACGGCGTTGTCCGCTGGGATTACAATTTTTGCCGTTGCTTCGATCAATTCCGGTAATCTTTCTCAGGCCAGGTTCTACAACCGAACTAAGACATTAGGTTTTGTGCATCGTCGTCAAGAGGTGCCCAAAAACGCCCATTGCGACGAGATATACAGCGTCACTAGGACTATTTTAGGTGTGAACGAATTTCCAAACACCCCGTCATTGGATGGTGGCTCCCGGCTTATTTCCATGTTGTTTGATACGTCGTTAAATACCCGCGTCTTGGTGGCAGATCGCAGTTCGCTGTCACCCGACTCGTTACTTTACCTGATCTATTGAGACTTTATACGGCTCTGTCCCACTTCAAGTCCCATGGTCATGGTTGCTGCCCCCTCCCCCACTTGTAGTGAACCTTAGTGGCTATGAGATACGTCCCTTCCACTGCACTCATGCTTCAAGCTTGTCATAAAAAATGCAATCGGCAATCAGCAAGCCAGGCTAAATCGTTTATCGACACTTGAGTGGTTTCAAAAAATTAATGGGACGTATTGGGTCTTCCAGACATTTGTTTTTGGTACGTGCTTGGCACACAGTGGTAATAAATTAGATATCCTCCGTAGTTTCTGGAACCCAGTGCACTGGGGAACCAGAGACCACGAGCATGAAACCAGGACCAAAATGGAACCGCGTAAAGCTTCAATGAGTCTGATGTACCAAGGGGCAGCTGGCCAACCGCCATCTACCAAGAAAATGGTGGATGATACCGAATTGGAGCCTCTGATCTTTTTTGGACGACGGAATCTCAATCACTGCTGGTCAAATAATACTTCCAAGCTTTTTGCTCCTTGATCTTTTCAGGCCAATGGAGGATGGCCGAGTCAATCAACGTCACGGTCACGTTGATTCGTTCATTTAAATTTCGGACCACTTCTCTTTTGGGCGTCATAACTATAGACCGTTCGGCCTCAGTAGAAGAGCTGTTTGATGCTATCAATAAAGGTACCGTCGCCTTTCTACTCGTTTCACACGCACACACGCGCAGCCATTCGTGAATCAAAGTCCATTCCGCCTCCATTCAAAATATGCAAATACGGTAAGTCGTGTTCGATCTCACACCGATTGAATTATTCAACACGTAATCTCCCTTGCAAGTTAACATTTCATTTTTGTTCATCCTAAGGATACCGACGACCACAGTGGTCATAGCGTCCGAAGTTCCATCATCCTCGTGAACGAGCAAATTGACAGTGAAATTCTCGCCTTACGATGCTAGTTTGATCCACCAGCTGGCCGGTCCTTTTGCAAATGTTTCACATTAGCCAAAAGATAGTTATCATTAATGATGTGATTAGTGTACGTGTATCTTCGCACACTTCTAGGAGAGTGGTTTTTCGTTTGTACCTGGACCAGCCACAAATCCCGATGGATGGCGGATTATGTGGAAGCGAAGAACGATAGGGTTGGCATACACAGTGAACTTTACGGTCTT
This sequence comes from Fasciolopsis buskii, assembly GCA_008360955.1. Classification (NCBI taxonomy): domain Eukaryota; kingdom Metazoa; phylum Platyhelminthes; class Trematoda; order Plagiorchiida; family Fasciolidae; genus Fasciolopsis; species Fasciolopsis buskii. Next base: position 21,552 of record LUCM01002250.1, on the reverse strand, counting down.
CTTTTTTCTTCTCTATTTCCGATTTTTTCGCTCCTCAGCCATGGTTTTGATACCATTTGATCGGTGAATATACCTATGCTAAATATATGCACTTGGTTGTTGCTAGCCATTCACGTTGAGTGAGAGTGGAGAGCTGGATGCGACTGGCATTACCTAATCGTCTTGGTTAACGTCACTTAATGTAAACCAGAAGCGGGCTAAACTGGTGTGTGCCGATTGGCTTTTCTTCCCATGTTATTCTGGTTTACAAGCCCTTTTTACATAAACCTAGTAACAATTGGAATACCAGGTTGGTCCGAATAAAGCACCTTCAACCTTTCGTGATAAGATATCTTAGATGGACGAGTTATGCAGAAGCACTGGTAACGGGCCACAACTGTCCTCAGATTTGTAAGCAGAATCACGGGCTAGTTCTATTAATTTCAGTTTTTTCAACCAATATCCCCGCAGGTCCGTACTCCGGTTTTTGTTGCTACGTCGCATTACCACATTTGCACCTGCACAGTATATATCCAACGAAGAATGTTTCACGCAAAAGTTCTGTTGTTGAAGAACGATTCCGGATGGGTTGCGTTCTCTGATGACCTTACCTTTCCATGTTGCCCGTTTTCTCTTCTTACGTAGGTTCATAGTTTAACCCAGTGTGTGAGTTTTATGAGTCCTGGACAAATCCCATTGTGGTCTCGTGGGCTGTCATCCATCCTGTTCCAGTCTCAATGAAGGGCATGAAATAACGCAATTTAACCGGGAAAATTTGCATTACCTTTACCAGTGAGTGTAACTGGTTTAGGTTGAACTGACTGATTTCTCACACTTTACACTAAACCTCAACTCGGCAGAGATCTTAACATTCAAATATTGGTGAACTCCAAATGTTCTCTACTTGTGACGTTTCAATTCAGCTTTGACACCGAGTGACCTTGCAGTGATATTCAACATCCAAACCACGTCGCAGTCTGCAATTTACTTATCAGAATTTGCCAAGCCTCTAGGACGCTACTTCCCTCTGAGCACGGAGCCGGCGACTTCGGAAATACTCAGTCAGGAGTGAAAAATACGTACTTGTAAAGGCATACATGTTATCACAGGATAGAGAACTATATGATAACTCATCTTGCATGACTAAAGCATATTGTCACGTAACACACTAAGTTTGTCTATGCTAATTTGTCATCTGTGATGACCTCCATACGTCGCCCATACTGAGCTCACAACGAACATGCTAATGGATTCAAGTTGACGAGCTGCGTGTCACGTCAGGTGACCGGTGCTGTTCTGATAGTCATGCATCCTTATTTATATTAAGGTAGGTTTGCAGCTGTTGCAAACTGACAAATCGACTGACTGCGAACTCCTGTCGACAAGACCCTTGTAGCTGACTAGGAGGGACTGTTTGAACCTCAACATCCACGAAACTCTTCTTAGCAGTATGAACCAAAGACGAGAACCGCTTCGCATACAGCACCAATTGATTATTGTTTATAGTACTTGAGATAACGCATTCACTTATCCAAACTAGATTTAAGGGTTCCCCAACTGCCTTTTCACCTCCCGACAATAAATTCCTTGGCATTTGTAGAAATTAAATATCGTAGCAATCCGGATGGTGTTCTCTCTTTTCCAGTGTCGTCCCCGAGATGGGTTTTTTTATTGGACATATGTATTTTACACAAATCCGTATGCTGAATGTGCCATCAAAACCCATGGCGAGGGAGGAGAACGACGACGGAAGAAAAAGGAATCGTGTGGACTTAGCCGCACATATAGTAGGTCCTCTATCCTACACTTTCACCGGTCGTCTGCCCATCGCGATCTGTGATTCGTCAGTGGACTGGACGTCACTCGTCCACGTATAATCATTGAACAGCTAAGCATCCTAGATATTCTATCTGCTACTCGCTCACTCCTCATAGAATATAAAACTGCCATAGAATGGGCTCAAATAAAAACCTAGCTGAGTTTGGCGTCGGTTTTCTTCCTTGAGCTCGGCTTAACCCGCCGGTACGACTTCTCTTGCTAACTTTGGTGGTAAATGATTGTATGCATTCGCCCGGATCAATATGGGTGGTTTACAGTCACTCATCACGTGACCGGAGCTCCTGATAAAGCTTGATGGATGTGCACTCCCCACTTATTTACTTTTAAAATTTGGTCGCATGTTATTCGGCGACGAATATTGTTGTGTTTTTAAATGAAAGAAGCATTAATTAATTTATTCCTGACATATAGTCTTGCATAAACCTGTTCACTTGTCAAGTCCTATCTGAAGCATAACAGGAGCGCTGCATTGGCTTCGGTATATGCGATAGCCCCGTCGGATACGTTAGTTAGTGGCCCCCAAATGCTTCAGCGTGGTCGGGATGGTTGCCTCAGGCTCCGAGTTGACTAGCCACCCTGAACACTGCGAAATGCTCCCAAATGACCGGCTTCTCAAATAATCTCTTCCGGGGCTATACTACGCACTGTCTTCTCGTGCCAGAAGTGTTTTCACGAAATTTCGGGGACGAAGATGAATCCCCAGCGACCTCCACCGGGTCGACATATACTTGGTAATCCGGCTAGGGGAGTTGAATAAACTGTGATTCCAAACCAACCGCGGGTGGTGTACGAAGCATACGGCTGTGTGCTCACCGGTATCTGTGGACGAAGAGTGTACTTCACATCCAGTATGTCTAGCCCCACGCGAGGGATGTATAAGATGAACAATCAATGACCGTGATTTACGTGACTCAAAAATCGTCCTACTGCCTTGTGGATTAGATCGTTTGGCCAAAAGTTCGGGTTGGGATCCTTTAAGTCAACCCTACATTTTTGTTTGGGTAATCCGGTAGTATCAGGCCCATAAAGAACTCGGATTCCGACACATGGCTGGTGACGCCGAGATGGATAATGGAAAAAGTAACACATGTAGTGAACTCTGCACATTTCTTTTTTTCCCCTCTCGCTCATTATTTTCATTCTTCGTCATGGTTCCAATTGAACATGATCTGCACTCATATTTGTGAAAAATGTATGTAATTTGCGGTTCTTCTGTGAGTATCGTGTTATCCAGGTATACAGATCGAGCCAGAGGATTATCTTAGGAATTCTGTCGCGAACCTTTAGTTAAAAAACCTGGGCTGCAAGGCAGCGGGTCGAAACTCGACATTCACAAACCCTTGATGACCGGTGGCTGTTAGTGTAGTTTGTACACCTTTTATAAACCCCAACATCTCTCAGGATTCCGGTACAGCCGGCAGTTGAAAATATCTGTGACGGTTCTGGTAAAATCTAGCTTCTCGAAATGAATCACATCATAGTGCCACCAACAGACTCTTTTGACATATTGTGGGGAATATTGGCCAGGCGAAAACCTACTGTCTTCGACATTGCTGCTATCTTTACACAGCTCCTCAGTTTGGCAGCACATCACCGTGTAATCGGCTAACCATCAAATTTGACACCGGTTCTCTTAGCTATAACCTAGATCTGCGCTAGATAGCATAAAATTATAGGCTGTCTCATTGATGTCAGATTCTTTGTAGCCATAGTTCCAATCTGCTCCGAACGGTTTCCGTTTCCAACCATTCTTATCCCCCTTGTTCTCACGACGATATCCGTGTTGCGTATCAGCTGCTGCCTAAAATAATCTGAGAGCATAATTCAACAACCTCAACTGATCTAATCCTTTATCGCGAAACCATCTGATTCTCTACTTCAGATGCTTTGAAGATTCGTCACCAGGCTCATCGTACCAAGGTCAGTTTGATTGTTCCATACCCAACCCTACTTTTTTCTTTCGTTCTCAACTTATTCCAGTCCGGTGATCTCCTAATCGATATGACCGGTGATCCAGTGACACGATCAAATCAACCCTTGTCGACTGTCGGGATTGGTGAGTATCCGCGGGTTTAGTTTCATATTGTTTTCACCACGGGGCCCTCTTCCATCCTGCAGTGAATTTCAACACTAGTGTTTTGTTTTTGCCTTCCAGATTCATGTTTTCCTATGAACGTTTTTTTTATTGTTGTGGTAACGGTCAGTAGTCTACACAATGATTGAATGAGACACCCAATGTGGAGCCCTGTTCATCAGTGGGAAATTTTGTCTGCGAGCAAACCTTTTTCTGATCCACTAGCTCAACTGAATTCTAGTATCAGTTGAAAACATAAATCGAAACGTAGGTCGTATGATGTTACTGTCCGAGAGCATTTGGCAGTATATGTATACAGTACATACTGGGGATTATATAGCAGCAGTAACAATAACTAGCTGTTTGCCAATTGTAGGTGACCAAGTGAGTTACGCATCTGTCACTCCCGAAACTCAAAGGTTCGGATCCCAGATCTGCCGCTCAGTTCGCTAGCAGATGGCAATCCGCTGTCACCCCACTCGATACCACGTCTGACCTACTGGAACCTTGTGTGGTTCTGTACCACTCCAAGTTCCAGGATCATGGTTTCAAGTTCCCCCTATATCCGTGTGGTGGAGCCTGGCGACTATTACGGCATACTCGTTCTACTATGCCCATGCTTTAAGCCTGACATAAGAAAGACACGCAACACACGCTTTGAAATCGATAAAACCTAGTCATCTTAATTCTTATCTAAATTCGTTCCGCCTCGTCAAGCAAGAACAGACAATTGGCCTCAGACTATTCAGTGACTGTTTTATTGGTCACAATCAATCAATTAATCACTATATATGTAACACGAATTCAATACCGGGACTATGACTTGATCATAAAAGTCTTGCGTTTAAAACGAAGATGAAAAATCAGAATTTTTGTCTGTTTTATTGCAAACTGCATTCTACTTGTTTTCTGTTCGTTTGTTCCTTTTGCGGTTTTTCGCATAGAGAAAGAGAAGGATGAAGAGTTATCACAGCATTGATTTCGGTTTCGAACCATATCCGTCGGTGTCTCTACCCAACGGTTTTTGATGTCATTCTAGCACAACTATGGTCGAATACCAGACCTCATTGAAGCTAAACTGAAAATCAGCTGTATTAAACTCCTCCAGGACGTCGGTTGTTCACCACGCCTCCGTTCCTAGTCCCGTGAAACAAGCGCGAGTAGAGTACATTGATTCATTTGCAGCACGTTGTCCGGTTGCCGTAGCCGACAAAGGGAGAAGTTCCTTGAAGTGATGTACATTCAACTCCAAATGCTATTCCCTGCACCTCATTATTACAAACGTGGTGCTGCTAGCACCCTCGTGCGAGTGGTCATGAACACCAATAGTCTCGTACAGTCAGCCGTTGCCAGGTACTCTTTAATAGCTCAGGTTTTGTGCCCACAAGATAGCGCCAGTGTCGTCGACTCTATTAGGCAAGCCCGAGGGATCAATATTGCGGGATTTCACTCTGAAGTTCGCAGTTTCGAATCCTCCCACTGCGAGTCAACTTCTCCACTTAGCAGCCTTCTGTTGGCCGCGACCTCCTTCCTGAAAATGGTGTACATCGTTGTCTCGTTAATAGAATTGAAAGTAAATGGGTAAGCCTAATGTTTGAGCGACACCGCAAGTTCCTTAGATTGGCAGTAGCTCAACGAACTTTAGTCTCTGCTACCTCCATCAGTTGAAATACAAATTTCCAGGTGCAAAAGCTGTTTACAGTCTTCAAACGTTGCCCACAAAGAATAAACGCTGAAGAATCCCCCCGTCAGTGTTGATGAGGCATTTTGAATTTTTATGGACTAAGTGGCATCGTGGGACAATTTGATTGTATCGACAAAGTGACGTGGTCAGTAAAATCTAAGTCTATAATTATGCCATCCGATAAACATTCCACCCTACCTTTCATCGCGCCACCAAAGTCCCTAAGGAGTGGATCATCTATAAGAAAAATTGAAGAGAAACGGACAAATAGAGGATTCTTGCCGAAAACTACTTGCGATAGCATAGGACGAATTAAGTTGCCCATACACTCTCCCTGCTCAAGGTCTGCTGTTAGAGAGCTCAAATTGGAAACGTACTTATCCCCACATGCTACCCCAAAGGGCTGACCTATCGACCGAATGACAAAGTCTTGATTAGAATTGTTCTACCCAGTGGTCCAGTCTGCGCGACAAGTTGGTTATTAGCGAGCCTGAATTAACTGTTGTCCGATTTGCTTATGCGTTAAAACTAGCCAATTTGAATTGTATTCGAGACTGAAGAAACATGAGTTGTGTGATGCAATTTGTTGCAGCTGCCCTGCGGGAGGTCATTCTAGCAAAAATCTAATCACAGCAGATGGCGCAACTGGAGCGCTCTTGCCATGGTGAAGTAACGTGACTGGTAGGTAACACCTGGAAAGGAGATGTGAGATAAACGGGTTCCGATTGTGGTGGCAGATAAGCACATGATCTCGTAATATCAAAGGAGAGTGAGAAAGCCCAAGGCAAGGGCGAATTTGTATCCAGTTCATTTTGTACATTCATTAACCTTCCAGTGATTTGTCTGAATGAGGATGGAAGAAAAACCTTACGATATAGGTCAAGACACAGAGAAGCAGAAGCATTTCGAATACATGAACGGTGGCATTTAGTTGTATCGCCTGAAGTCCCCAACCATCGCTTTGGGGGTTCTCATAGCCCCCAACTCAGTAGTCTAACTTGACCTACTGGTTAAGCCTTTCATACTTCTTTGTCACGTCATGGAGTGATAGCCCTAACCCATCTCCCAGTCATTATCTATCTCAGAAAACAGTGTATCCCAATAGAGTCGGCCTGCGAGCAGGCGTGGCACATACCCAGCCACCTTAATTTATTTGAGTCCAATGGTTGTTCGATCAACTGAGCTCTGTGGCTGATACCCTACGTCTCCCGTGGGAGTTACTGAGTCAGTTGGTCTATCCTATTCTGAAATTACCACTCTCATACCGGCGTTGAAATTTCGACAGTTTTCCTATACTTTCCTTCCGCAACGATCATGTTTCTCAGACTTACGGTATAACCGACCTTAATGCCGCTTCCGTAAACTCGATCTTTCATCGAAAACCAGATGTCACGCTGACCGTTCCAATTAGTCTACGCTAATCGAGCCTTCTGTGTACGCGAGGACGTCTCATCTGATATACAATCACCAGGCGTGATTTAATTGACATGATTCGAACTGGAATGATTCACTTCGAAACAACAGGATATGACCGTTTGTATCAGTCTAGGACACTCGAATCCACAAGTCCTCTGTTTGTCTAACCTTTTCTGCTGCCTTCTTGATTATATTCAGCAAAAGGCCATTCGAGCAATCGACGATCCTGTGGTCACCTTCAATATATCTTTCGTCGGTCGGTCTTCCTATTTTTTGTCACCTACTTTTCGTATGAATTTTTTAGATGAGACATTCTCCTTTTTCTCAATGGAGTCCACTGCACAAAGTTGAAGAAGAGAAATCGACAACTGTAGTAGCAAACAGAAATTCGTTGACGCCGACCTTACCTGTTTGGATTTTATTTTTGCTCTCAGTCACTCCCACTTTTCTGGCTGTGATTTTCGAACTCCTTCTGCTCACCTAGTGGGCCCTTTTCACCGCATTCCTGCGTTAAGCGTGTGACTAAAAATATAAGGGTAAACTTAAAAATTTGATTGGCACTGGAATCGCATAAAGTCTCAATAGCTTGCTTCAATCCTTTTTCTGCTGTCAACGTTTTGGGTTTTCTTCTCCGGGATTTGGCTCGGCAGTTTCTCTTCCTGCAACTTTTCGCCGTTCGTCTCGCACGTAGGTCTTTATCACTAAATCGCTTACTTCTATCTCCTCCCGGGCTATCGAGCTGTGAAACACTTCTTCTCTTTCTGTCTTCCTTAACCATTTACAATCCTCCGCGTTTTAAAGGCAGGTTATTATATTAGTGACCTTGCCTCCATTCGCACTTTTTCTTATGACCATGGATTTAATTCTTATACAGCAATCCTGTTTGTGTAATAAAAAAATAACCAGACTCGAGGCACTTGATGCAAATTGCAGAGTTGGAAAAACTAACGAAAAACGATGCTCACGACAAGCTTCCCGCGATCATAATTTTATCGATCTTGTCTAGCAATTATGGTTTCATTGGGATTCGAAAACCTTCTGAACTCACTCGAACGCAGTGCCGTACTGTTGTTATTTGAGCTCCCGTTTTGCATGCAAGCTTGTGCTTATCTATTCAGCGACTGTACATATGTTGTTTTGTGGTCATTCGGGAATTTGAGTCCTACAGGTAGTTGTGCGTTACCCACGATCGATATTGAACCTGTCACTTTGTCCAATGACGAACAAGATTTTGAAACAGTTTGTCTCTTCATTTGCTACAAAATACGTTTGATAGTTTTCGAGGCTTTGTGATCGTTGATCTTGGCATTCGGGTCGTAAACGTTTTATTATCACCGGAGGTGACATTGTCAATGCTTTTGCAGTCTAAATTCCTGGTTCAAAAACTACAAGGCCTCGAAGACCATCAAAATGGAACTACCGAAAATGCCAATATTTCGAATCGCTAAAAATAAATAAAAGTATTCAAAATCCCTTACTCGAACCCATGCTATCCACACTTCATACGCTTTGTTAGCTGAAGTAAGTTACAAGCTCCAAGTTGAAGTTACATGCGAGGAACCTATGGCGTATCTCGTAGGACCCCAGGAAAAATAAAGAGATATAATCTACGACCCTGGATATCAGAGTGGCATAGCGCAGCCTGAAGTCTCGGTGTAGCAGATGTGGGTATGTACTCGTTTACGGCCAATAGATGCTCACTTAAACTGCTGGGTGACGAACTATTCGTGAGGGAAACCAACGACGGATCGCCGAAGTACGTGAAGTCCGCTTAGATAGTTTTCATGTGTCCAAAGAATTTGGATGAATTGCCAATGGGATCAGTTTGTGTTGAATCCAGGTTCTTTCGGCATGGTTTAGGGGTTCAATCGACAGAGCATGTACATGGACGGCGTCTTCGCGTGGGTCCGACTCCCACCGCCGGGTTCAACAATCGTTGTCCTTTGGCTTTATTCAACAATCCCCTCGTTATTAGTGCAGATCTTAATGAAGCTGATTCAAATAAGAAAATACTATAGCAGCGGAGCGTGTTGGGACACTCTTACATTCGTTAAGAGGCCGGGATTTATCGTCTTTGGGTTTATCTAACCTAACTCGGTTCATCCGGTAACCGCGAAATTCAATTCTGCCAATAGAAACTCATCAAGGTAGCATTTTTCGGTCCGCTAATAAGGGGTAGAAATTTGGTGTCTGCAGGAAATATATAGAGACGAATGATGTTTTTTTCTTCCGTTAATTTCAATCTTTAATCTCATCTAGAAGCTGTTACTTGTTACGTGTAAGATTACCGACCTAATTTCCCATTTTCAGAAAACGAAACTGAAGTGGCTTTCTTCAACTCGGCGGACTACGCAGCACAAGCCTCAAACCCCGAATTTTTGTGGTAAAATATTATCACTGAGTACAATGCCAAAACTCGGCCCGTGGTGATCTCGGCTACCTTGTCAGTGAAATGAGCGATCCGCACGCGTCAGAGCGCCGTTACCCACGTTCAACTGCACTGCTTTTTTTACATCTGATCCTTGTGATAAAAGTCTTCACATTGTGTCTGCCTACTTATTCACTTTACAGTAGCCAAATCGGGAATGCAGATCCACATGTTATCTTTTCTGTATGCATCTGCACAGATTTTGCATGCGATATGCTTACACGTCAGTCAAATAGATAGAAATGGAGTAAATAACAAATTATATGACCACGGCCTCTAAGGGCCTTTGAGGGTGAAAAATAACAGAAAACATCAGTGGAATTCAGTAACTTCATTTTCTTCGTGTGATTTGCTGGTCGATCGCCAGCACATGTGCGTACTTGGGAGCGATCTCTCGTATTGTTCACGAGTGCCTGGATTTTCTTTTTACAAAGGCACGCCACAATTCGATTCAATCCTGGGTATAATATGCCTATCTTAGATTGGTATCCAGGCTGACAACCACCTACTGGGAAAGATCTGACTCCGGGTGGGGATTTGAAATCTCACCTAATGGGATCTGTATGGAAAGCCCAAGTGAGAAAAGCTGTAAATTCATTTAAGGCATTTAGACGTATCTTGATTTAGGCCATACTCCCCAGGAGCAATATTCTACTCAAGACAGATTTCTATGGAACTTCTTGAAATCTGGGAGGCCGGAAACGGTTTAGTAAATGGCCACATTAATATGCTGAGATAATTTAGAATAACAATCGGAAAATCGCTAACTGAGGTCAGGCAGAACGGGAGACAACAGCACTTTGAAGTAAAAGTTGTTTCGGAATTTTGCCCTCTTTTTGGGTTTTCTGAGTTTAATCAGGAAAACGGTTCGATAGCCGGGAAATAAGTGCAATAACCGTCGAGTGTATTAAGTTCGTGAAGAAAAAAATCCCCAAGTGGGCGACTTGGCCGGAGGGCTATCCACCGAGGTAGCAGGAGCGTTCATTCTAAATGGGACAGATTTTTAAGGTGCAACAATATCTGATCCCAATCGAGGGTGTGAGCCAATCGGGTTTTTGAATGTTAGTAATCCCAAGTAACTAAAAATGCGAACGGGAACCATTATGGAGTCTGGTTTTCACAAGAAAACGAGATAATGATTACAGAATTATAGCTCAAGCAGTCAAAGGCCCACGGATACAAACGAGACAGCATGACTCGGCTGTCGTGTGTTCGCTTTTTTGACTAAACAAGTTCGGCCTGATTGGTCGCTCTGTATGAATGTTTGTCAAGTCTCAGTTATTATCGGATTGTCAGATCAGGCAGGAGGCTGAAGCATCTGAACAACCTGAGTTTTGTCACGGTCTGTTCCGGCCATTTTGTCATAACTGAGACCGGTAAATCACTTACGCCGAGCGGATACCCACGTCCAACCTTATCGACCAACGAAGCAGTCAGAAGGAATCAGCCAAACGCTCTCTCTCGTACAGCCCAATTTTATGGGCAAGGTTGTTTTACTCATGTTCCAGCTTCGTTGCTACTTCAGGTGGCCTGAGCATTCTCAATGGTTTGCGATCCCTGAAAGTGCCAGTTCTTTCACCAACCGCGATGGGGTAATTCGTATGAAAAAGTGACGCTTTTTGTACCACTGGTTATACTGATCCGGGCCTTAGATCTCAACCAGGTGAATCTCAAATGAACTTATAGCCTTATAATTAATCTGTAATGGACAGGCTGTACGCCAACATCTCGCCGCTCGCTGTGCAAGTTCCATGCTTTTGGTTACACTTACTTTGCTCCTTTTTGTGAGATTTTTTTATTTTTCCTTGTACATTCCAGATCTTTATCTTTTGCTTCCTTTAATAATGAAATGGCAATGTACATCATTTTGAGGAAGGGAGCCGCGGCCAATGACGGGCTGCCAAGTAGGGAAGTTGACCGGCGGTGAGAGGACTCGAACCCGCGAGCCTCACGTCCAAATGCCACGACCTTATCCGCTTGGCCATCGGATCAGAATAGTTGCAACTCACTTTGCAAGATCGCTGTCCTAGTATATTTTACAGGTCAGTATACAATGTACTAGGGTCAACAGCCTTCCCAAGGTAATCTTGTTTGTCCTAATGTGGAATGTAAAATAGGGTGGGGAAACACATGGGCTTATAAAGCCCGACGAGTGCATCGAGCGGCATGCGTACGCTTGTTTGCACGTCCAAAACCAAGATTGCGGCCTATTGCAACTATGCAGGCTTACGCTTTTGATCTTGGTGCGTTCATTTCGGAGTTTAATACATTTCACCTCATTTTTCCCCTTTGCGTATGATCCAGATCGTGTTGAAGTAAGTTATTAGGTTTCTGGTCTGCTCACTTATTTCTCGTCCCTCAAATAGGCCACAATTCATAGGAGAGTCAAACCGACAATCGAAGGGACAATGGAAGTGGATACCTCTCTTCAGTCACTCCCCCTCAAGCTTCCACATTCGAATTGGTCAAAAGATATTTTCGAGGACTGAAAATAAACAAGTGAGAGGATTTATTCGTTTCACTTATCTTTTGGTTCAACGTAAGACCATATACTGCGACCAAGTTAAACCGGACTATTGATTGTGCTTTTGGAACTGGGTACTGAGCTTCGAAGTGCCACCTAACTTGCATCCTATTCACCTAACAAATTGAAACTATTCTTGCAACCAGAACATCGACTGTGAGCCAGTATAAATGTCTCCGAGACTTCATGGTCTAGTCATTGAAACCGAATCTATGCGAGCAAAAACAACCAGGTGGTTAATCAATAAAATTGAAATTGACTCATTGAATCTTTCAGAGATTGTAAATTAGGAGCTAGAGTGACAAGATGAGACGATTGCATCGCGAACACACAAGGGTAGAAATTCCCACACAAAATGATATCAGTAAAAAGTGGATATTGAAGAAAGTGTGAACTATGAGTGCCTAACCATTTACGGAATAACTGGACCACTAATTCGTTGAATTGTACAATGCACTGTGATTTGGATTTCGTAAAAAATTGGCAAACTGTTCACCTTCGACACGTCACCAATAGTTCAACCAGATCACCCATAACCCAAAATTTGTTTCAAAGAATACGTTGTCACGATAGATGGGGTTTTGGACGTAATGCATCTGACAACGATTACAAAGCTACTAGGACGTTTTGGCATTGCCAATCCGTACCTGTCACCTCGAACTGGTGAACATGCTGTCATCGCTGTGACAAAAATCCCGGAAAATTGATGAAAGTGCATCATTTTTATGACTGCAGGGCATTCGCGACCAACTGAATGTCCAAACTTGGTGAAGTTGGCCGGCAGTAGGTGCATTCGAACTTCAGATTCAAGCAGGGTGATACTGACCGATTCTACCTACATGTATATGCACAGGCGTTGTTCGTGAGCTTATATTTTTGACTAAATGGAAACTTTTTGGCATTACTATACACTAATCGCTTTGGCTTCAATAAGCATCGTTTGAAGATGCAACAAAATAACCCACAATATACCGTACAATTTCCTTCTAAATCCTTGCTTTGGTAAAGTCTATCGATCAAAATGGGGATGCAGAGAGATAATCAAACAGAAGACCAGTACTCAACATGACGGTGTTTCTTATCCGAAGCCCAACTGTGGATAACATCGCTGCTGAAAAGTGACCGGAGTCCCACGAACCACCTTGAGAGCAACCTTCAACTCAGTCAGGTTCAATTGGTACACCAAGATATTGGCTGCAATTCAATAACGGAATAAGTATAACCTTCCACATCCATGATTCTTAATCACGTCGAGTACACTTGTGGTCCCGTCTGTATGGGTCAAATAAGGAGACAATCATCCGAACGCATAGAAATCACTATCGATCTTCTTCCTCACACGGCGGGGGGAGGGGCTATTGAATACGCATCAAATCGGGTTCCAGCATACTTGTCCAAGAAACCATTCAGCCAATAAACGTTCATTCGGCGTCCCACTAAGCACTTAAGGCCAAATTGGTCCAAGGGAGCTAGCAACTGATGCCCCACTTGGCATTTGTTTCTTGCCTGCAACAGAGACGGATTCGAGTGTTTGGAAATCCGGAGCCAAACTTGTTCATATTACACGTAAATTTGATCTTAACTCAATCGAACAGCCGCGTTTTACACAGCTTGTACGGTTGCGCTTCGAAAAAGTCAACCCACTAACCAACCGCCACGTTTTTATCCCTTCCGACTGAATAAAATGAAAGAATATCAGTCTTTCGATCATCTTCCGCAGTGACGCGTTGATACCGGCATCGGAATGACTTACGATCGCATACAGTTTACGCCATGATCCCTATTTTATTGATCCGGAATCTGAACTATCTCTTGATTGCTTGTATTCTTTTCTGGATCTTGGTAAACAAATATTAAAGAATCTGGAGTATTTCACCAGTGGTATACTTCGGATAAGGATAGATGAACAAAATTTCCCCCGAAGCACATGGTGAATTTTGTAATTATTGCTGCTGATCAAGTATGCGTGCCTGGTACCCTCCTTCCAACTATCCCCATACTTGTACACTTGTTTATTTGTTTCTCGTTAGAATGTCATTTGACAGGAGAGTACCAAGTACGTACCCCTAACAAGCGAGAATAACCGAGAAGTCGGTCGTGTACTTCCCGAGAAATTGTGTTCATCCATCGGCGTATGAAACAGAAGCCAATACTTACGAACCTTGTAGCCTCTTTCCGAAGGTTAGTCCTGCGCAATCCACAAAATACTTCCAGCGAATGACTATACGATCCTTAAATGGACTCAATGATTCAAATGGAATTCTGGTGAAAATAAGGAATACGTCTTGTAAACAGTTTCTAATGGTACATTCTCGTAACAAATTTTTGCAGTCAGGCTAAAACCGTGTTTGTCAAAATTTTGATGAAGTCTCTCCTACCTTCTCATCAAGGCGAGAAAATGACAACGAATTTATAAATAATATTTTCCTCTTGAGTGGTTTTCGGTTGCCCGTGGGTAACATTAGCCGCGTGGTAAACGATCGATATTAATCAGCGCTGTTTCGATTGATCGTCAATTGACCGATCACGTATCATCATTATGTACGTAGACATACACTTGAATTCCATGTATCAGTATCTGATAAGTGGATTCCCGTGTCTTTTTATTTTGATCTTAGTCCTAAAACTTTCCTTTTTATTATTGCCTCATATTTGCTCGTGGTCCTGTTTTTTGTGTGTGTGTGTGACTATTTTCATATGAATGGAGAAACTTTGCAATCGCTTCAACGATAACAGTTCAGTGAAATTTTCTATTCTGGAATCCCGTCATCGATTTTTTCGGACATGACTCGGTATTCTCCTCGACCGTTTGTCGAACCCTTTAGGTCAAGTGATATGCCATTTCCATTGCAGTCAAGTGCAACAATAAAACTGAAAAGGTGATTAGACGAAGAAGAGAAATCTAACAGATATTCTACTTTGGAGTGGTCGTGTAAAACACTACGGAAAGGAACTTCAGAACATCGAGCGCCTTGTATGACATTGCCAAGTATCTAACTTCCGGCCACCCCATAGAATGTTTCTCACCAGGTGTAAATTACACTTCGAAAGTTGACTGAGTACGCTCTGTCTCTCTACCTTTCTCTCATTGTCTATTTCTTCATAACTATCTCATTCGTACATCCGAAGTGTGAATCGATTCCGTTCATTGAGAATTTTCTTCAAGGAATTCCTACAATGGATGTTCGTGGATTAATCGGACTTTTTAACTATACCCTTATCATATAAGTCCATGCCCCATAGCTTCAAAAATCCACAACACCAGCGAGCGAAAACCAATAAACGTTGCTAAAATTAAAACTGGTTGGAGCCACTCCCATTAGGTACAGTAACGAGTCAATTGACAATGGATTAGAGTCTACCATGGAGACAATCAGTTACTAGATTTGACTTTCACATCCAGTGAAGTGTGCGGACTGACGGATAATTCGCTAGAGCACCGATAAAATATTGGTGATTTTGTAGAACCTGTTTGAAATAACGAAAGTGAGTGGTACGTAGATAAACGAAAAGGGGTTTTTTAATGCACGACTCTATGTCTAAGAATCCGTTCACCAACAGTGTGTTTCTTGATTGACATGACGGGTAAGTGTGCAAAACCCTAGGTGGACGAGGATGGACTGGGAGATAAATAATCGACAGATTCTGCCCCATTTCGAACGCCTTGTTGATTGGGGAGGCTTTTATCTGTATGCCATAACGGAGAGCGAAATTCACCGACGTCGGTCAGCTATCACTATCACCCTCGCGGCCGATAGGAAAACACACAACAACTAACCGGGATTTCCAGTTCTTAACCGGATAGATACGGTATCTACAAAGAGATCCTTTTCTGGAAAAGTTAACCTTAGTGATTGATTAATCGGTCGATCGGCTGATTGTCACGTAGATGTGCACAATTTTACTCACGCGCGCACTATTCACCGTTTCCCTAATAAAATGTAACTCTTCAAGTCCTGTTCTGGATGTTAATTCTCACGAGTTTGCTGAATTTCCGACGTATTTATCCAATGCTGATGAACGTAATACCAGCATATGCAACCAGACGCGGCGGAGTCAGGATGCGAATCTACGCATGGAAACCCCATTGAATTTCGAACTGATGTACCAATGCTGTCCGCGACTTTCAACTTCTGTATAATTGGCGTCAATAATCCATGGGTTCGTTGTCAATATTATACTATTGCGAATTGCTCTTACTGCGATTTCGGTACTTCTCTGTTGTCAACTGAAATTAGCAGTTACTTTCCGAACAGAAAAGCTCAGTTATAATGCTTAGTAGTAAAGATACAGCACGACTCGGTCGACCGGTAATGATGTATTCCGAATCAAACTGTGCAACTAGACGACCGAACAAAAAAACAAAGTAACGGTATCCGGAGTCTATGGACGACTGTAAAACACAGGGCTACCGTCCTTCGAATGTGATTGCACATATCGTACTCTACATTACGGACACGGAAAGCGATAGCCAAGGATCATAAACCACTAAACAACCGACGATATTTATTCAAATACATTCAAGATGGCAGCCGTTGCATGACCTACTCCAATTTGTATGATACGTCGGTGATATTGGCAAAGGCTTAAAACAAGCGAAGATATATATCGTGACTAATCACTTGCTACTCCAATGAAAAAACAAACAGATTTGCAAAAGCAGCCAAGAAACATCAAGTCCTCGATGAAACGACCAACTAAGTTGAAAAAAATATAAAACCGATTGGTTTCATGTAATTCATTTCACAACCGGTAATCCTCTGAGCAATTCATCGGTCCAGAAATTGGCTACCTTCTTCCGTAGGATTAATTCAACCATGTCCGTACAAACACGATAGGAGCATTCCTCTGGAATAATCTCTCCGGGAAGGTAGTTCACTTTCAACACGTATCGTCTTTGATCACTCTCCTCATTGCCTGTGCATTCGAAGTAGAATCCGTAGGGAGTGGGCTCGAATAAGATGTTGGCATTTGACGGTTGTCGAACAAGTCTTGGCAGAACCCCGGCACGTGCTACACGAGTTCGACTGCGTATACCATCCACTCGAATCCGGACCCGCACCCGATCTTTCGCCGGCTCATCAACCGCATAGTCCACGGCATGTTGATCCGATTCATCGTCTTCCATTTTCCTATCCAGTCTTCCTAGATTTGCATGTACCACGTCAATCGCACTGACATACAGAGAGAAAAAGAACTAGTGTGAGAGAAAGTGAAAGGGAACGAAAATAGTAAGCTGACTGTGAACTACGTGACAGGTGGTGAATTAAGGAACTGTTATTTCTTTTACTTTAGTTATCTTTGATCCAATCAGATGAAATAGGACGGGAAAATCGATTTATATGATTAGATTAGCAGCAAACACTATGTGACAGAATTCCATTTCTGTAATTCTGTGCACATATTTTGGGTCAACAGTGTGTATGGTCCATAAACATACAACGTTTTCACTGACCTATATTTGCCAGTTATGGTGTGGGGGAATGCTGAGAATCTCATTTCGCCAGACCTCTTTCTTAATCCGTCGTTATGTTAGTGTGATCCCTAACCCTGGTCATTCTCATCATCATCGTCCATTTCCCACGCATGAGTGTGTGGTGGTGAGTGAGTATGTGTGCATGAAGAACTTGCATTTCAGGTGCCTGTGCATACGAGCCAGTGGACTGTGGACACTTTTGCATGCAATTCCATCAGTCTGAATTCAACACCATTAAAATCCTATTGTCAAAGTTATCATTATTATGTGTAACGAAAACCAGTCATTATTGGGTATGTGTCATCCACCCACCCCACGGCCGCACGAAAACAGTTGCATCATATCATGACCACTGTCTTCGTCTGACTCCTCGTTTGTATGGGTCTATGATGCGTGAAACAAAATGCAAACTCCCAGACAAACTACTAACAAACCCAAGAAATTGTCCTCCTCACCAAATTGCTCGGCTGTATTAGATTTCATAGTGTATTCTCTGGTGAAGCTTTTTTGCTCCACACCGTGTGATTTGGCGAACTGGTCTCAGCCTCACATTCAAATGAGTCAATCGGAGTATACACACGACCCAAGCTACAAATTATACACAAGTTTAAAAGGGATCTTAAAAATTTCCTCACTTC
>LUCM01002248.1:20176-38256 GCA_008360955.1 Fasciolopsis buskii | reverse complement strand
ACTGGGCTCAACGATGACACTCTCCGATCATATTGCAAATATTTTTTCACGGAACAGGCAACCACGTAGCATCATGTGGTTCCTGAGTTGCAAACGGCATCCAGAAACTGTACTCAAGGGTCGGCCCTACTTGCTTCTGCGCATAGCACCATTGACCCTAGTGCAACTGGGGGTGCCCGTGGGGCAGTCGTTTATATGGTTTAGAGAGGATGCTTCCTCTGGACCCACTGTTCATTCTCTTTGACTAACGGAAAGAGGACGATGAATGAAACAGGCTTGGATGTTGTGCCATCGTACTCCAGTTTGCTTGCCTAATGAATTAATTTCCTTCGGTCGACAGTTCTTTGTATTTTGATCATACAAACTAGCTTAGTTGTGGTGTTAACCAGGGCCCGTGGTACCAAATGTTGTCTTCCCATGCAACACTGAACCATAATGAGGATGCATGTGTCCAGTTGGTAACTGCTTCCATAGTTTTTCGTTTTTATTGTATGTTGTCGACATTTTCGGTTAAGTTTAAAGTAGGCTGATCATTATTAAACGGATATAACCGCCTGTGAAAGTTGAATTACTGTCCAGCTTTTGTTCACTAATTTGGTGGTTTGGACCCAATCGCTTGTGATTTCCTAATGGAATCATTGGGTTACATTATGGATTTCCAAAATACTTGTTCACAAGGGAAAATGAAAGTCAAGTGAATTTTACGGGGCGTGTCGCAGATGCTCACAAATCGCAAGGACATAAGTCACTTGCGGCTAATTTTCCGGCTAGCTCCCAGCAGTGCTTTGTGTTCACTCTATTACCTGTTCCAGTGTCCACTTTTTCACCATTGCATTCGACAGTGTCAGTTATTCCGGTTGGCGTAGAACCATTTGTGTTTCTCGGTTTCATTAGTGGCGTTCAACCTTAAAAGGACCGCAGCCGAGTATGAACTCGTACCGTATCACCCACCAGTGTTTTGATTCGAATACCACGTTTATCAGTACTAATGTTTTAATGTTTATAGACTTGTGGCTTCGTCAACCTATCCCCGGAGTGTAGCTCCGTGCGAATCGTTGAATATCGGCTCAGTTGACGATGATGTCAGTTTCCGTGACTTTGTTGTACTATTTCGTTGGTTGACGTTCTTGCTCATATTTGGGGTCCCCATTATGGTAGCGCTGCATCAATGCTGGCTGGTACGTTCGCTGCACCACGGCTCGTTAGTTACTTTCTAGTTTTCACGCTCAGTTCTGAGGGTCTTCAGCCTCATTTTGGGGGCATCCTAGCTTTGTGAATTTTGCGGGCCTTACAATTTTTCTGGACAGGCTTCGATATGAAGTCCAGGCAGAGGCAGAACTCGTCTAAAATCTGCGCAGGGTGGACTCCAGATATTAGGTTAACAAACAAATGCCGAAGAGTAAATCTCGTGCTCTCGACCCCATTCATTCGTCACAGAGAGAGGAAGGCCGTAGAACAAGTTACTTTTACCAATATGGCATGGTAAAACCATAATCGGCAGTTCCAGCATTTCAGCGAACTATATGGCATGTTCACAGCTGCCCGGTGGCTTACAACAAAGGCCTCTTTCGTCGACACACGAACACGCGAAATACAGGAAAGGGAATGCCTATAGAAACATTTGTACTGCAGTGGTTGGTGAGCAGACAAATCCTCCCAATCACACAGATTTACTGCTGGAGCTGCCCGCCCGTGGCTAACATTCCCACCACGCTGACAGCCACTCACCACGGAGGCACCCACACTTAGATCCCTGTTCCAGCTTTCGCTACCGACGTCTACCGCAAACATCGCCAGCAATTGTCCCCTGGACAACCGCGGCTATCACTACACCAGCAATTGCTATCAGCTAAGCCCCCAAACGCAAATAAAAGGAGCAAAGAAACCCGTTTTCGTTTCACACTGGCTTACCAGTGTCAAATACATTGTTCAACGCATATCACATCAATCCTCACTCTCCTCAGGGCCCGCGACGTTTCCACTCTTCATGTCTTCAAACAATGGTTAGCCAAAACTCTTCACCAGTGTTCTTCGTTCCTCCGCATTTCCAGAAGGCTTTTAACCACTTTCTCGGCTCCAGGATCCACGGTAAAATGACCGACGTTCCTTTCCATATCCATTTTGGTGCAGGGTATTTATCAGCCATCAATAACCTTCCCGCAAGCTGTTTTGTTCCGTTCTGACAAGTTTTGCATTGCACTGAAGACCTTTGGAGACTTTCACCATGACAGTTTAACATTCATGTCCATTTTATACACCCGTTAAATCCGAACACCGNGTAAAATTCACTTGACTTTCATTTTCCCTTGTGAACAAGTATTTTGGAAATCCATAATGTAACCCAATGATTCCATTAGGAAATCACAAGCGATTGGGTCCAAACCACCAAATTAGTGAACAAAAGCTGGACAGTAATTCAACTTTCACAGGCGGTTATATCCGTTTAATAATGATCAGCCTACTTTAAACTTAACCGAAAATGTCGACAACATACAATAAAAACGAAAAACTATGGAAGCAGTTACCAACTGGACACATGCATCCTCATTATGGTTCAGTGTTGCATGGGAAGACAACATTTGGTACCACGGGCCCTGGTTAACACCACAACTAAGCTAGTTTGTATGATCAAAATACAAAGAACTGTCGACCGAAGGAAATTAATTCATTAGGCAAGCAAACTGGAGTACGATGGCACAACATCCAAGCCTGTTTCATTCATCGTCCTCTTTCCGTTAGTCAAAGAGAATGAACAGTGGGTCCAGAGGAAGCATCCTCTCTAAACCATATAAACGACTGCCCCACGGGCACCCCCAGTTGCACTAGGGTCAATGGTGCTATGCGCAGAAGCAAGTAGGGCCGACCCTTGAGTACAGTTTCTGGATGCCGTTTGCAACTCAGGAACCACATGATGCTACGTGGTTGCCTGTTCCGTGAAAAAATATTTGCAATATGATCGGAGAGTGTCATCGTTGAGCCCAGTATCAACGCAACCTTGTAACCGACTTTCAAGTTATTTTTGGAAGTTTAAGTTCCGGAAATGGGCCAAGAGTGTCCTGGGTTCCTTTTATGGCCCGAAAGTGTCCAAATCAAGGGCGTATAAAATGACTGTAAGCTCTTTCTAGACCGTTCATTTTTGCTGCCGTTTTACCTTGAAGGAAATGGCTTCTTCCTCTTGCCATCAGCTTTCTAGAGTGTGCTTTTACGTCAACAATAGCCTAACAAATGTGGGCGATTCGGCGGAAGCCGACACCTTAGTGGACGGCAAATATCACAGTTAGTTGGAATTTTCACCATTTTGGCTACACTGGTCAGGACGTGTTGCCAATGAAACAGTTGGTTTAGAGGTAATATGGAGCTGGAGTAGGCCAGTTTGAGCTTTTGAGGCGTCGCATCATGGTGCAATGGTCAGAAGTCTGGCGGGTGCTCGATGCGCTAAGAACGTTACGTGTACCAGGCTGGTATGCACAAACCTTTTGAAATCGAGAAGTCCCGTGTATTTTATGATGCAACGGAAGTTAGATGTTGCGCAGCGTTCCTGCGGTTTGTCCCCCACAGCCCATATTGTGCGCCGTTCAAGGACGTGTCTACGACTTCTTTTTAAAAGCCGTCACTACTCCTCTGTCGGAATAAACAGCACTAATGTTGGCCGTGAAATTGACCAGATTAGTAGGAAAAATTTGCAAATCGCTTTTATGGATGACTTCTGGTGAGATTCTGCAATTTTCCAATGATACACGCCACTCCTATGGGCGGCCGACCCTCAGAGATAGAGGAGTCGCCCTCAGCGGATCGATGCAGACATATACCAAGACCAGATAATCCCGCTGAGCTGGCATCTCAAGGAATGCAGATAGGTAATAGGGCCCGATGTTTATGGAAAATGAATCAGAGGTTTATGTTCTGTGGACACTATCAAAAGGGGCCAGCGAAACAGTGGGAGACACGGTTCCCGAATCTACGGAGAAAAACGATGCTTGTGATGTCACTGGGCTCAACGATGACACTCTCCGATCATATTGCAAATATTTTTTCACGGAACAGGCAACCACGTAGCATCATGTGGTTCCTGAGTTGCAAACGGCATCCAGAAACTGTACTCAAGGGTCGGCCCTACTTGCTTCTGCGCATAGCACCATTGACCCTAGTGCAACTGGGGGTGCCCGTGGGGCAGTCGTTTATATGGTTTAGAGAGGATGCTTCCTCTGGACCCACTGTTCATTCTCTTTGACTAACGGAAAGAGGACGATGAATGAAACAGGCTTGGATGTTGTGCCATCGTACTCCAGTTTGCTTGCCTAATGAATTAATTTCCTTCGGTCGACAGTTCTTTGTATTTTGATCATACAAACTAGCTTAGTTGTGGTGTTAACCAGGGCCCGTGGTACCAAATGTTGTCTTCCCATGCAACACTGAACCATAATGAGGATGCATGTGTCCAGTTGGTAACTGCTTCCATAGTTTTTCGTTTTTATTGTATGTTGTCGACATTTTCGGTTAAGTTTAAAGTAGGCTGATCATTATTAAACGGATATAACCGCCTGTGAAAGTTGAATTACTGTCCAGCTTTTGTTCACTAATTTGGTGGTTTGGACCCAATCGCTTGTGATTTCCTAATGGAATCATTGGGTTACATTATGGATTTCCAAAATACTTGTTCACAAGGGAAAATGAAAGTCAAGTGAATTTTACGGGGCGTGTCGCAGATGCTCACAAATCGCAAGGACATAAGTCACTTGCGGCTAATTTTCCGGCTAGCTCCCAGCAGTGCTTTGTGTTCACTCTATTACCTGTTCCAGTGTCCACTTTTTCACCATTGCATTCGACAGTGTCAGTTATTCCGGTTGGCGTAGAACCATTTGTGTTTCTCGGTTTCATTAGTGGCGTTCAACCTTAAAAGGACCGCAGCCGAGTATGAACTCGTACCGTATCACCCACCAGTGTTTTGATTCGAATACCACGTTTATCAGTACTAATGTTTTAATGTTTATAGACTTGTGGCTTCGTCAACCTATCCCCGGAGTGTAGCTCCGTGCGAATCGTTGAATATCGGCTCAGTTGACGATGATGTCAGTTTCCGTGACTTTGTTGTACTATTTCGTTGGTTGACGTTCTTGCTCATATTTGGGGTCCCCATTATGGTAGCGCTGCATCAATGCTGGCTGGTACGTTCGCTGCACCACGGCTCGTTAGTTACTTTCTAGTTTTCACGCTCAGTTCTGAGGGTCTTCAGCCTCATTTTGGGGGCATCCTAGCTTTGTGAATTTTGCGGGCCTTACAATTTTTCTGGACAGGCTTCGATATGAAGTCCAGGCAGAGGCAGAACTCGTCTAAAATCTGCGCAGGGTGGACTCCAGATATTAGGTTAACAAACAAATGCCGAAGAGTAAATCTCGTGCTCTCGACCCCATTCATTCGTCACAGAGAGAGGAAGGCCGTAGAACAAGTTACTTTTACCAATATGGCATGGTAAAACCATAATCGGCAGTTCCAGCATTTCAGCGAACTATATGGCATGTTCACAGCTGCCCGGTGGCTTACAACAAAGGCCTCTTTCGTCGACACACGAACACGCGAAATACAGGAAAGGGAATGCCTATAGAAACATTTGTACTGCAGTGGTTGGTGAGCAGACAAATCCTCCCAATCACACAGATTTACTGCTGGAGCTGCCCGCCCGTGGCTAACATTCCCACCACGCTGACAGCCACTCACCACGGAGGCACCCACACTTAGATCCCTGTTCCAGCTTTCGCTACCGACGTCTACCGCAAACATCGCCAGCAATTGTCCCCTGGACAACCGCGGCTATCACTACACCAGCAATTGCTATCAGCTAAGCCCCCAAACGCAAATAAAAGGAGCAAAGAAACCCGTTTTCGTTTCACACTGGCTTACCAGTGTCAAATACATTGTTCAACGCATATCACATCAATCCTCACTCTCCTCAGGGCCCGCGACGTTTCCACTCTTCATGTCTTCAAACAATGGTTAGCCAAAACTCTTCACCAGTGTTCTTCGTTCCTCCGCATTTCCAGAAGGCTTTTAACCACTTTCTCGGCTCCAGGATCCACGGTAAAATGACCGACGTTCCTTTCCATATCCATTTTGGTGCAGGGTATTTATCAGCCATCAATAACCTTCCCGCAAGCTGTTTTGTTCCGTTCTGACAAGTTTTGCATTGCACTGAAGACCTTTGGAGACTTTCACCATGACAGTTTAACATTCATGTCCATTTTATACACCCGTTAAATCCGAACACCGAAGACACCTCCACACCCTCCGCCATCTTTCAGCTGAACTCTGCGCCCGCGATACATATCATTGGTGCGTATAAGCACCGCGTTCCTCTTTGTATGCCAGTTTTGCTATTTCCCCTCATTTTGTACCCCAATATTTACGTGCTTGTTCGGTGTGATTTGCAATACCTCTGTGACATTTGATCATGCAACCAAGCATGCCTCTCGAAGTATTCGAGAAATATACCAGTATATATATATATATACTAGTTCTCAACTTACCTGAGTCTTACTCAAGCAAGATCAAATTTTTACAAGGATGATGCGCATGAATTGCAGACAATAGAGAGCAAAATAGATTAGCGGGTGGGGGCAACCTCTAGTTATTGCAAATGCCCATTGGAAAGGTAAATTAGATGCTGCAAAGCAATGGGGGAAAGTAGGAATATGCCAGTGAATAGCAAAAATCAGAAACTAATCTTTCAAGACCATCAAGATTTTCCTTGGACTGTTTGCAAGCAGCGGACTACGAGTTATTTCGTGTCTAAGCGCACTAAATGTGCACATTGCTGGCGCAAACCATGGACGGAGCTCAACGGCATATATCGAGCTATGGCCGGAGTTCCCAAACGATAGCAGCATTACGTAATTGGCAGAATAGCTTAGCTGAGGTAACAAGCAATGGCGGAACGCGGAGCAAAGTGGATAAGACACGTATTCGTCTACAAATTTCTAGACCGATCGTGAGCTTCGTGAAGACTCTCAGGTTTGTGGGAATCTATCTGTTGAATTATTATAAAGTTTTCTATATTGTGGCCGCAGGAATAGCGATTTTATTTACATGCGGATAGCGTTGAGCTAAACTGGAACGTGCGGCAGATTCAAAAACTTTGTTTTGAACATTCCTTATATACAACAATATCCACGAATTCCCTCTATGCTCTCATTATTATGGTCCTGGCTTTTGATCTTAGTCAACAGTACGGTTGGGGAATATGAGGTGCGCAGGCAGTTCCGGAGACATTAGTAACCTCGGCTTCATCCAATTGCAAAGGTGAGAGTTGAGATATCCAACGCGATTATCGGCTTAGTTTCGGTTGAATGGGCCGGAACTCGAGCGCCTCTTCCACCTAACTGGTTCTTAGCAGGAACGATAGAGTAGAGATTTGGAATCGCCATTGCGAGGACGGGAGTGGTAGCAGCGCGTTTACTCCGGGTGCGAGATCTGAAACGCAAGAAAGAAGTAGTTTGGCTTGTGTGCCAGCTTGGGTTTATGGTGATCATTGGATCGCGACAACATACATACGACATGGTGCATCTGATCCATAAAATGTGGTAACTTAAATTGAGCTTTAGCAGCAGTTTTCTGGGTAGTTGAAGGTTTGGGGCTACCAAGAACGAACTATTCAGCCTTGCCAAGCCAATAAAGAGGGCAAAATGACACGAGGAGCGCGGAGTACACAGGCTGAAGCTGTTTAAAATCACGGAATGTGATGTGTGAATGGACCCGTCAAGAAATACGTTGACATTTTCTTCGGCCCATATTCGGAGATGCTCAAGGGTTAGTTGCCTAAGCTACTGGTGAAGAGAGTATATCACTACAAGGGAGGTCAAAAAGTGCATTACAAGGACTTTGGAGAAAGTGAGGAAATAAGAGGTGAAGCTGAGTCCCACATGATGATCGCAGCAAAGATTCGGTCATGAACTAGAATTTTAGCCCATGTTCATAAGCCTCGTCTAGTCCATTGTTAGCTCATGTCAAGTTAATTAACAGCGGGACATCCAGTAACTTTGCCAGATGGGCTTTGAACCGGGCTAAATTTGGGTACGATCTCAGGAAACCAGAGTTTGTTACACAGCCTAGAAAAAGCAACTGCGAGGAATTTCGCCCCGATCGATAGTACAGTCAGAGGTATTCTTAACAAGTAGTATATACTGCGAAGTGGATCCGGGGCCTACCAGTGTCCTTTATGACGCTTGCAGTACAGTGGAAATTATTGTGGCAAAGACAAAAGAGAAATGGAAAGTTAAACTTGACTCGACGAGGCCGTAATGATTCACGTCCAAGCAGTTTGCATCTAGTCCTGTAGTTTAGGCTAGTTGAACGACCTAGGAGATTTCTAGTGAACCCCTGCTGCACATTCTTGGCTTCGATTTGAACAACTTTACGCATATATGTGAAGATAATCGGGCAATTTTCGAGAAGGGTCTTAGCATGGGGCCTGAGTGTGACAAACCTGCAATCTCCAATGCAGAATTCCTTTAGGATGATTGTAGCGATTCCTTTAGCTACGGTGGTTTGGTGATGGGCTTGCTCATGAAAGCTGAGAGAGCAGGATTATTGTATCCCCAAGTGCTTAATCGTGTGTGATACAGAAATGGACGTGCAATTTATGAAGAGGGAGTCCTGGGGAATCTGGCATTTATGTTATTAGAGAACTCGTGTCAGCAGAGAACTTCCTAAACCACTTGGAACACCAGTTATCAAGAAGCACTAGGTCTCCAATGATACGTGAAAGAGTGGGGCTAAGTGAAGCAGCCTAAAAAGAATAGATCATTTTAATGTCACCGGCAAGGAGGAATTGTGTACATGACGAGCAGCTTTAAATATATCATTAGGGTATAGCAGGAATAAAAAGGGACCTAGGACGCTCCCCTGAATGGACCCACTGGTAATAGCACTGGGTTGGGACAAAGAACCGTTAATAATGACTGCCTGAACGGGATTGGTAAGGTAGAATAATAGCCCAAATACGAGTGAATTTCTTATTCCATAAGTCTTATGTGAACTGGAAGCTCGGGTAGTTTTATTAGAGGCTAAATGGTTTCAGGGATAGAATCAAGAAGTGAGTGATGGAGAACGGAAGCTTTGTGTGGCTGCTCCACATGGGCTGGGCAACCGCCTCCTCTGCGATTCCATCTATTGGTTTGGTAGGGCGTGTAACCCACTAACGAAAAAGACTGAGTGGAGCTGTGGTCTGTTAGTCAGGTCTCTGTTGTCAATATAATATCATAAGAGTTTTTAGCGGCTAACGGTCTTAGCTTCCTTACTTTATGAGTCAGTGAGCGGGAGTTCCGGAGGTGTAGGAAAAATTCACCGGAACACTTAAGTTCACATGATACCCGGGAGGTGGGTTCGGCGGGGCCAAATAATCAACGGATGCATTACGGCTTTGGATAGTGCGTTGCTGTGATAAGGGAGTACATCAGTGGAGTTAGGTATACGAACCGGTGAGGGACTGTCTTTATTAAGGGCTTTGGGGGCTGAAGACCAAGGTGATAGAAGAAAGTTGGGAATTAATAGGCCCGTTGTCAGAGGATGACAGTGTGGGGGATGTGGTATCAGTGGGGTGAGACAGTGTTAAGTGGCCGAATGGTGACCTTGTCAAGGCAAAACTGGCAATCAAGGGGGTTTGTGGAAAGGGAACTATGAGAAATACCGGAGAAAAAGCCGGTTAGCAGGTATGCGCATGAATTTTTGGGGATAGGCGTTACTTTTAGAATTCGTGGGAGTCAAGAGAGCAGTGTTTTCTAGCCGGGGCAATTGGGGTAAGCGCTGGGCAAGAGTGGGTTGGGAAAGGGGTCTCATGATAGGTTTTGGCTCAAAGGGCGAAATACAGTTATCTAACGTTTTCCAGGTAGCCTGGGGGGATCCAGATGTAAATTGTGCAACGCTATAAGGATACTGGTAGTCGGGGTAAAGATTTGGGCGTGCAGTAGTAGGAAAAGGAATCGGAGTGGTGGAAGTGCATCTAAACAGGGTTGACTAGTAATTGGGCAAAAGTAGGCAGGTTAAGCGGCTGACCCTAAATATGGAGGGGCATTAGTATCTTGCTGGAATGTGGCAACTGTATTAACGGAGGGGAGTGGAGGTATGAGTGCAGCGGGCCAATCAACTCGTGATTGTAGGCGGCGGTTAGTTGGCCTTCGTGAGTTTGTGGACCTTCCGGTTTGGCGGAGCTCAGGCCGGTATGGCTTACTCGAGTGGATTGCGCCGAGAGTGCCAGGCAGTCGAATTGTACAAACAGGTTGACCCAATGGATTTGCAGGATGGCTTATGAAGTGCGGGGTTTTGTGGCAAATTGAATAGACCACTGGTATGCGTTTCCTGTGGGATTCAACTGACTTAGGCTGGGTGCCATACTGTTGTTTTAACGGAAGGACGAGGAAGCGCTTGAGGGCGTATCTGGGATGGGGTATATGCCAACCAGCTGGTATTAGCCTGAGAAGACAGCGGTGAGACGGTAATCCTGTGCACGGTTATCCCTCAGTGCTTCCAGCTTGGGGTAGCAGAGTTGGTAGATTTAGATGATCATGTTTGCGGGGTGGTTGGACGGGCGAAGAAGACTGAGTTTCGTCCAGATCTACCGGTATTGGTTGCGACCAAAGGAGACGATGCCCAGAGATTAACGCTTTCGCAGCCGGTGTACGCCAAGGTGGGGTACCACTAAAATCAGTAGACGTGTTTTCAGAAAGACTAATAACAAATTTGTGGGATGAATAGATTGGACAGGAAATTGAGCGGCACAAGTACGGGAGAGGCCGATTGTGCAAATTTCTTGAAGATGTAGTTTTTTAGGGGTACTGAGTAATCCCCGCTTTTTTGTAGGTCCCGGTGGCGGACATCGTGCACGGGATAGCCGGAGATGTGGGGCGTTGAAGACTGCCACAGGGAGATGGTGGGTTATTTGAAACCCTGGCAGTAGACCCAGAACTTGGCCCATCAGAAGAAACCTGAACTGGCAGCGTAATCGTCAAAGGGAGAGCGCCAGGTACGACCGAATTCTTGCCAACTTGAGAAGTTGCGGTAAACGTCTGCAACCAAAATATGCCTCCCTAAAAGGGGTTTTATCCGTAAAGATCTTGATATTTTTATAAGGCGTATAGTTGGCGATGTTCGCCCTGTTTGCTATAAACCCCTCAGCATAAAGTTCATCACGAAATTGAAATAGAATTGGACAGTTATTCTTTGGGGTATTTTTCCGAAGCTTAGAGCAAAGACAGGAGTGGTGGGTCATACTAGAAGCAACGAGAATGGTAGATTGGACCAGTGGCAGTGGGAGGCGGTTGGGTACATTGAGGACAACGGCGTTCTTCGCATTGAAAGTACGTTTGTGAGCTTCTTTAGTCACGGAATCAAAGAAGCGTCCTGTGGCAGCTAGATTGTTGGCACTAGTGTCATTGTAAGGGTCAATTAAGCTGGCTAATGCCCAAGTGGCATACCGGATCCAGGCCGGATTTGGCCCACGTCCGGTAACAGCCCGGAAAATATCCGGCAGACATCCAGTGAAATCCGGTGAATCCGGACACTATATACGGAAAAGGTCCGGAAATGCTACCGGTATCGGCCCGGTACCGGATGGGCACAAGGTAGGCACGGAAAAATCCGCACGGCTTTTAGTATCTTTTGTTCCCTTTTGCCCTTTTCACGTTTGCAATGGCTTGAAATGTCTCACCCCTTCACAGAGGACTTAATTTTTTTAAATTTACGACTACTGTCAAGGCCCCTTTCACCCCAAATGTAGTTTTCCACCTTGGCCCAATAATTCGCCAAGCAATCACCATGCATAAAAGATCATGGCCTTGTGCAAGATAACAGGAGGCTCCTAAAGATATGGGAGTTTGGGCATCCGCGAAAGCGGGTGATCGGGTTTCCGCAGTCGTTCATCGTCGTACTTGGTGGCAAACATTCAGCAGCCATCGCCTCAGAAATGTGACAGTACAGCTGCTGGGCTGGATTGCGTGGTCCGCGAATGCTGACTTCAGAAAGCTCATCATGATTTTTATGGGAAGCAGGAAAATGTATCTAGCGGACCAGGATGCAGTACCTCCGATGGAAGATGGATTAAACCGTGTACATTATATATCATATTGGAAATACCATAAAAATATGAAAACTTTTGAACAAAAGAGGTTACGAAGGAGGCGGCAGAATTATTACATTTTTGTACAAAAGTGGATGCGACAAAATACAGATGCAGACAGACAAAGAGAAAAGGTGTTCATAGACATTAACCGGCAATAAAACCTTCAGACATACAGGAACTAAATACAACAAAAACATAAGAAACTCTGTTGCTTTCCAACGCTCCACATCATTAACATGACGACACTGGCACTGGAAGTCACAAGGGGTGCACCTTTGAAAAGATACAATACGCGTGCTAAGTGTCTCAACAGAAGATGGCAGCAGACGGCTAGGGTTAACCCGTTCACCTTGCAACCAAACATTAAAAGTTCGTTTCATCTTTCCTAAAAGGACCAAATGCATATACTCAAGAGGGAAAGTGCGAATCATATCAATGGGAAAAGTTAAGAAGGGACGGACACCGATGTGATACCTTGGATTTTTCTTTGAACTACACATCGGGGTAGGTGACGCGGTTATCACAGTACTGACCACGCTGGATACATTTATCACAACCGTAGTATCTGCTGGGCGACTTCTTTTGCCGAAAGAATGCACTAGCTGCAGTATCACAGATCACGGATGCCGGGCGAACGGTAACAGAAACATCGCCAACTTTGATAACTTCATTCAGTAAGGTAGTCAGCTGGTTGATCGGTTGCTTCAAGAACATACTGGCATTCGACGGCTTGCCGACACTGCAGTGAAAGCCCACAGCCATCGCCGGGGGAAGAATGGCCTTATTACTCGTGCAAGCACGGCCACAACCGCACACTGGATGATCGAAAAAGAGTGGTTTCATCACAATTTAACTGCAGTTGCAATTGATCGGGAGACTTTCAATCGGCTGTAATTATCTTAGAACAGCATCTTCAATTTCCAGATGCCCATATGAACCGATCCCCAAGGGAATTGACGGACATGTCACGGGCGTTCTATACAACGTCCTCGGGTCACGACAAATGGTGGGCAAATTAGAACTTAACACCCGCAAAATGCCTCGTCGTTGTACGCCAGTTGAGCAAAAATGAACGAAGGCCTCCCAAAGAGACTCCCTCGATGAATCAGTGTGCCTAGCTAAAGAAGTAAACTGGGGATAGCGAACTGCCATCACTAAAAGTTTATAATTACGCGTAAACATCTACCATGCCTTCTTGGTGGGTCGGTACTTCAGGCACCTGCACCTCTGCAGCTAGAGTTATTATGAAAATATTCACAGCCGCTTACACGAGACATCAGATTCAGGTTTTGGTGGCACAGGACGATTAGGTAACTCCTGCTGAAGTAATGGTGGTGGCGATTTGCTAACCGATGCAAACAAACGGGGCTTTTCCTGACGCTCTTCAGGAGGACTAGAAGTCGAGGCCTCTAGAAGAGAAATGTCCTAATTTTCCTTACTGTGACTATCCATATGCGGGCAAATAATCCGGTGATCCCACAGAGTTGCCTGGCTGCAAACAGCGCACTGTATAGCACTCAAACGTGCTTCCTTAGACGGTACCGTTTCTATTTATTCACTTCAGCCATGCTGCAGTAAATATGTACTCTGTAATGAGAAGTATGCGACCGTGATAACACAATAACAAGGAGGAGTTACATGCACACATGTATGTATGTCAAAGTCGTTTAGTGAAATACATTATTTTACAAAACGTCATTTACCATCACAGTTTTAAGGCTTATAACTGCGAACAATAATTCACACCACGAGCAACATTTTTCACCGGAAAACGTTCTTAGTTAATAATATATACACGTTTATTATACACTTACAAACACTGAAGTCATTTGCATATGATTATATACCATCTGAAAACGATATGCCATAACGAAGTGCACGTCTTCCGCAAAAATATGACAACAAACAAAAATAACCACCGATAACACTGCTGATCAACCGCTGTATTCACCCTGAGCAGCAAACGTACATTGCCCGAAGCTCAACGAAAGACAAAGAAAAGTTAACATCTCGGCGCTCTGGCAAAATTGACTTCAGTAAAACAAATTGGCCATGTTTTTGCCTCATCCATTAGGGTAAATCCACGAAAAATGGGCACCAATTTAATCCTTATACAGTTACAGAAACGACCATATAACTTTTTTCTATGAAAAATGCACTTTTCTGTGCCCTGCTGGTCCCGGATTCCCACCGGATAGAAAGTATGGGCACAATGTCACTTGGGTGGGGACAAATTCAATAACAGGTCCTCGATCTGTGCTTTGACTTCTAGGTTCCATAGTCCTTCGAAGACACCAAGAGCTTTGGGACCAGAATTACTAAATTTGTCAACAGACGGGTCTGAGCACAGTTTAGTAGAAATCAGGGGTTTTAAGGGCTTTGGTAGTACTACGGTGCGGCGCCGGAGTCGCTTTGGTTGGCCTGATGAAGGCATTGCAGGGATTGTAGAAAGTCAAAAACGTTTGAAGTGGCTATGAGATGCTATAAAAGTTTGATAAAAAACGGGAGGGCGTCAAAAAGTACGGGAGCGTGCGGTTGAACAGATAAACAGACAGGCTAATTGGAAAATTCGCCCAATAAAGTAGAACAATACAAGGGTAGAATAAGTGGTTATCAGCAAAAAGGCGTTTAAAATGGGTCCAGCCGGGAGCTGAAAATGTGACGATCTAGGCTTGGAAAAAATAATGGTAGAAAGGCCAGCGGGGAATGAGTTCACAAGGAATAAGCAAAAAAATGTTCAACTGGGAGAACGGTTCTAATTGTGCTAAAAATACCACAGCAACAACCTAATTTGCAAAAAACAACAGCGGGAACAACTCAGAGCGAGGAACGGTGAATCCCAAAATCAGCAAAGAAACCCGTTTTCGTTTCACACTGGCTTACCAGTGTCAAATACATTGTTCAACGCATATCACATCAATCCTCACTCTCCTCAGGGCCCGCGACGTTTCCACTCTTCATGTCTTCAAACAATGGTTAGCCAAAACTCTTCACCAGTGTTCTTCGTTCCTCCGCATTTCCAGAAGGCTTTTAACCACTTTCTCGGCTCCAGGATCCACGGTAAAATGACCGACGTTCCTTTCCATATCCATTTTGGTGCAGGGTATTTATCAGCCATCAATAACCTTCCCGCAAGCTGTTTTGTTCCGTTCTGACAAGTTTTGCATTGCACTGAAGACCTTTGGAGACTTTCACCATGACAGTTTAACATTCATGTCCATTTTATACACCCGTTAAATCCGAACACCGAAGACACCTCCACACCCTCCGCCATCTTTCAGCTGAACTCTGCGCCCGCGATACATATCATTGGTGCGTATAAGCACCGCGTTCCTCTTTGTATGCCAGTTTTGCTATTTCCCCTCATTTTGTACCCCAATATTTACGTGCTTGTTCGGTGTGATTTGCAATACCTCTGTGACATTTGATCATGCAACCAAGCATGCCTCTCGAAGTATTCGAGAAATATGCCGATAAATATATAACTCTTGGCATCACAGTTTGGTTGGTATTTTTGCACTGCCTTAAAAATGTGATCTATGAAAGCAATCGTTGTTTGTCCCATCTTCCCTCATAGTCGTCATACGTAGCATTCAATCGAACCAATTAGTCATCCCACCAACCCACGTTTCACGGAACCAGGCCACGACTCAGGACTCCAATTACACCAGCGGTACAAGGAAAAATCAGAATGTGAGTTAACATTGTTATCTGAATTCATGCGTGAAAGAAGTATGAACATACTGGACCACTGTCCTTCGCATGCAGACCGTATGAAGGAGCAAACATTGAAGGACAGCAACAACATTTTTCAGCCAAACAAAATTTGACCGAAACCGAAAGATTACAAATAGACTGACGGGAACAAGCAAATATCCACCGTAAATGAGTGAATCCATCAAAAGTCCACCTACATTCTTTGTTCACGTTGACCATGAAGACTTCACGGAGCGCTGCCGTCGTGACAATACCTTCGGAAATTCTATCCGCTTGATAAATCTCACAGCACCCGTACGGTGGCTCCCAGCAATCATGAACCGACACGCATGATAAGGCTAAAGCAAAAAAATTGCAGAATTCACCAGTTCCGTAGGTCAACAAGACTCACGATCGTGAATATATTTTTCCAGGTAAATAAGTTTAAACATTGTGTACGTCAAAACCGAACAACTGCCAAACATCCACTGACTCTTGGTTCTCCGCGTGCAATGTCCATCAGGTAGTTGAAGTTAAGCCAACTATCACCATCATTCTAGTTCTGCGTCTCACACATGTATGGCACCACAGGCAGACAGTGCGTCTGCGACCAGGCAAAATGCTTTACCTCATCTGTGCTCCTCATCTAATTTCCATGCCAACAAATACGGAAGGAATCTGGGGGGTCCGGGTTGCATCGTCATAGTAAGTGCCATGGTTCTTAATTTGTAAACGCTCCTCTTTCTCATTTTTGGACAAATTCAATCCGGGTTCAGGAGAACTTCTTTGCATGGTCATGACCACCAGGTGAACGTTCAACACCCCAGAACTGCATGCGATCATAGGTCGAAAAGTTGTCCGCACCGCATTTTAGCCGCGCCAGTCACCAGATGAATCTACAACTGTCCCAAATCGTATTTTGTGAGGAACCAGTAGACGGCGGTCCCCCTCATTTGACTTCGCTTATCTTCAGACCTGTTTGCGTTTCGCGTCACTCTTTCTTTTGAACAGTCAAACTTTCTTCCATACTTTTTTCTGGATCATCAATTAAACCTATCACTATAAATGTCTATGAAAACCTCACCTGTCCTGCTTATCAGGACATGTATTTGGAACGGACAGCTCGTGGTATTAAGGAAGCCATTGCGTGAACACATCGCCAGAGCGAAGCAATCAATCCACTAAACCAGCAACCGTTTTAAACATATAATAAAGATGCTGATAATGTATATTTCTCGATTTGCGAGATGCATGCGCAAGGCAAGATCAATTTTTTACATGGATGATGCACAGGAAACACGGCCAATGTAAATCGAAGTGACAGGGGGTGAGAGCGACCTCCAGTAATTTGGAAGGTTTTGTATATTTCTCGACATACGAGAATCATGCGCAAGATAAGGTCAAAATTGGGCCAAGAAGGCACAGTGAAGACACGGATAACGGAAACCAAACATACAATGCAATGTGGCTTCGCTCACAAGATCATAACAGGCAATGTGGTTTCCCGAGCAAGGGGCTTTAACTCAAAGCTGGGTAATGGTTCGCAAAGATTTTTCTGTGGCTTATTTCCAGTCCAGCACTGCGAGTTATATTGTTTGAATGCATCAAAGATGCGTATCGCGGGCGCAAAATATGGCTGGAGGGCAATGGCTGTCGCCGCTTGTTGGACGGGGTACTCGATAATCAAGAGAGTTATATGGTGGAGATGAGGATCAGTATGGATGTGGTAACGGAATGGAGATGAGCGAAAACTAGACTGGATATCAAAAAAGGCAGTATAAAACTCGAAAATTCTGAAAGCACAGTCCGTTAAGCAAGGAAAGCGGCGACAATGGATGGGAATTGTGCGATTGTAATGCTAATACATGAGGTTTCTTTCGAGCAATTTTGAGTTCATAAATTTCGGCTTGGTCTAGAGATGAAGGTGGCGTTGGAAAAGAAGGAGAACCGGAGTCAAATGAGTCACTGTCTGGTGGACTCGTGTGAAGAGCCGTTACCAGGAGCATCGGTCTATTGCCAAATTCCGCAGATGAGAATAGAGTTAGAAGGTTGATGGAAAAAACGACGGCTCTTCAGCCGTATTTCGGGGGTGTCAATATGCATTGTGAACGGTCAGATTATATATCAGATGCAACCAATAAAAAATGCTGACCACTCGCTGAGCCTCGTTTTTGTATGGAATTTTTTTGGAAGAAATTTTGGGAAGCGAGCAAAGACAGAAAGCCAGTAAAAAGCTGCACGTGCACCGTGAACTTATAGAAGCTACAGGTTAGCATGT
>LUCM01002248.1:0-13487 GCA_008360955.1 Fasciolopsis buskii | reverse complement strand
CCGCCACCAAGTTGAACACACACCGGTGATTACAAGCACCGTTTCCACGAAGTTGTTTTTGTTTTGCCCTTTCTCAGAAGAACCCCTGGGACCGAGGCGACTCCACTGACTCCGGAACAGCAACCACCGTTTCCATGATTCACATCACACAGGCAGCAGAGGACTAACAGAACCCGAGGTTAAACCCTCGTCTTCAACCCCCCCTGGTGAAGATTCTGGAAGGAGGCGAGACTCGTGGGTGTGGGATGCGGTCAGGTCCACCGTTTTGACCGGCGCACATCGGGCAAGCAGCTCGGCTGCAGCGGAGTACGGGCGCAGCTACGCCGGGGGTTACACCTTCTGCGTTTACATCCTAATGGTTTTTCAAGTTGGGTGTCCGGCGCACGGTCAGCTCCCAAAAAACAACACTCACAGGGCCACCAAAGGAGCGGACCATCTTTTTCTGATAGCGAACGATACCAAGGCATCTACCAGTTTCTGGATTGTTCTATATGGCCCCAATCGAATTCCTTCTTCGAGGGTCTTCTAGGAGGAGGCTCCTGTAGCGGAACTTAACTGAAGGTTGACCGCCCAGCGCGGTCGCCACTCGTGCATTGATCAAACACGTTCCGCTCGCTCGCTCCAGTCAAAATATGCTCAACCGGCTACCGCTCCTGGCTGTCCTTTCACCGTATTGTTTAAGTATCAGAGACGTCAGTATTGCAACTTGTAAGACAGATTGTCCTAGCACTGATCTCGTATTTCTTTTGCTTGTTCTTGGCCGTTGTGACCACTTGTGCGTCAACCTTAATTGGCTCTGTACGACTGCAATACTGACAACCGTGATACTGGAACAATACAGGGAAAAGACAGTCGGAAGCGGTAGCCGGTTGAGTATAGTTTGACAGGAGCGAGCGAGCGGAATTTGCTTGAGAACTGTGCAAGTGGCGACCACGCTGGGTTGTCAGCGTTCGGTTAAATAAGCAATCCGGAGGAACAAATCTGTGTTCCACTACATATTGCCATTATCTTGTTTGACTTGATCTAGTTTAACCCCGAAACACAGCATTGGACGTTAAGAAAATGTTTGTGACTTTATACTACTTTTGAATGTCACTGGATAGTAAATTCACTTACGTTCGGAATGTCAGAGACTAGCAGCTGGAATTTCACCACCATCAGGCACTTCGATGATGAGCGGAGGTGCGTTCAACTGCTGTGGTGTCGTAGCCTGCTGGCAAGTGAAGGAGAGAAAATTTTTAGGTGCAAATGTCAAACGGGATCTTGCATGTGTTTATATGCAGGTATTTAACGCAAACCCGTATCCACATCAAGCGATGTTGTTTTTATTGCCGGAAAGCAAACCACTGGGAGGAAACACTAACTGTGGAACCCACCTCACATAGGCTCCTCTACGCCCGACCTTCAGGTAATTTATTTTCATTAGGATCCACGATTTGCATGTTGATTTAGTATTTCCCGACTATCGAAACTGAAGTAGAGTGATGCATAAATGCTCAAACACCAACGAGGAATATGATATTGCATCGTAAAGTCGATTCGGAACGGTATGGTTTGCTCAGCCAGAAAAATCATACATTGGATGGGATGAAAAATGACAACCGTATGAAAAGTGCTTAGAGGAAAATGAACGGAAGTTTGAGCCAGTCAGAACGACATGGGGGTTTGGACTATGCTGCCTTATCGCGTTTTAGGCGAAAGGAACCAATTTACAAGATGGACAGGTGATCTAGGGATTTTGAATGCCGCTGGGAACCGGCGGCTGATTGCTGTGCGCATAAGCCCCTTGGAAGAGGTTAAACATCTTGGGTCCCTAATTCGCCCCTCCACCGCAGTTGCCAATAAATCTAGCTCCGCATACTTTGCATCCCTTCCGTTGGTTCGAAATTAGGGTTTAACCAATTCCGTCTCTGTTAAAAAACTACTATTCAGTCCCAGTCGTTGATATCCCAATGGGTATTGAAGACGATTTATTAATTTCACTAATTTTTTCTTATCGGTATGACTTCGTCAATCTATTGTTACCTAAGTTCCAATTTTTTAAATTTGCGAATCATTGATTGTTCCATAAGTAAGCCAGTTTTCTGTTCAGAATTGTGCTGAGCCTTGTTCACCTGGTGAGCATCGTGCACAAAATCTCTGAACCCAGGAGAAGTGGTGAATCTTGCAAGGACAGACTGGTCGGTCGAGGACTTCAAAACCTAAAGCAACCGCTTCGTCAATAGCCGCCCTCGGCCATCATCGATCAGTATCACACTGATACTCAGCAGAATTTACAGTCGTTCGATTCTAGAGGAGCTCGTCGTACACCACCACTGCTTTCTCGCACAATGCAGTAATGACAGTTCCGCTGATCCGTAGTAAAATTTGGCAGTTTTGGCAATAGACGGCTACCCGCTGCTGTCCACATAGTTACCAAGCCTGACCTGTTGGTACCTCGTGCTCCAGGGTCATGGTTGCCAGTTTACTCTCCCTTGTAGTGAGCCCTATCGGCTATAGGGCATGCTCCTTCTGCTACTCTCATGAAGTGAATGTATTGAAAAAATATGCTATATGTTACCTGGTGTGTCCCCATGTTGCAGATAGGAGTACACCTCCATATCTTTGGTTACCCATGGTTTAGACTCAGTCATACCAAATAGACGTTCTCACATAAGCAGCGTTAGTGTCGTGAATGCGGTGGGTTTTCATTTAGCAGGCGTTTTCATATAAAATAGCGCAAAAGTCTTTAGCAAAAACACGGCGTGATCAATGTGGGTTGCTGCTCAGCAGGTAATGTCCTTTTCTTCATGAAATGGTGCACCAGCAGAGGTATGCAAACCATATTTATCAGTCGCTGGGTCTTCTGAAACCTGCGAAGAATGTTGGGAACTGATATGATCAGCGGCCTTATGAACGGGACTACTGGTCATCAGCGGACAAAGGTCTGCAAACATCTTGCTTCGCTCTGCTACGTTGCAGACCGGATCATTTTAAAGGCGCTCCTAACCTACTCCTCCTCAGTTTTTGATTCTGGGTAGTGCAACGCCCACAGAATAATTGCATTTCGTTACCATCTCCAAGTGGTTCGTAGATGCCCTCCTTCCCTCTGCTACCTTTTATATGTGGTCTCATGGTAATGGGCTTGTGATTGAGCCCCTACGTCGACCCGCTATTTCGGTCTGGGCTGCCGGGTACTACAAGGTGGACACACGAACCGTGGATTAGGATGGATAGCAGATGACGTGAAGCAGAACTCAGGAAGCGCGAACGTGTCGAGTCTAGTTGGGTTTGTAAAACCATTAGTCTTGCACCAGAGCCTCGGTTTCGGTTTCCACTTCAGAACATTTACTCAAGAAGAAAACAAACGCTAAACAGCGAAATGTCGGTTGCAAAATAACAAGGTAAATAGGTGTGCAGAAGAGAAGCGATTAAAAATATAAAAACGCCACTCACTGCGACATTGGCCCATATAACCTATCGTCTCGAATCGCCACTTGATCTGGCGGACACCAACCCGATGGTCTGATTGCACTCACAGAAGTCAGTCTATTGGTTGAGGTTCTCATACTTTTTGCCATGCCATCGGCTTGCCACCACCAACCGCCAACTGCATTTCAGAACAGCGTACAGCCAATCAGTAAAACGTCTTGGAAGGTCAATGGGTAGGTGCCTGATGAGGTAGTCTCTTGTTTCTCCCAGCCGGAGGTTGATCTGATGTAGCAGCTCAGTTGGGAAAATGCGCAGAGAAGTAGATTGGCTTCTACTCAGCTATACTCCGATGCCTTGCGGTCAGGTTCTTGTTAGAACCAAAGGCTTTGGTTGAAAACCCTAACCGTTCATCTGCTTAGTGGCTGGATTCCCTAGCAGCACCCGTCCATCAATTTCCATGAGTTACACGCCTGCAAAGAATTCCATACTGCACCGGTCGTCGCGCAGGCTAATCAGGACTGCGCCGCCCATTGGATCGAGCGGGATGGGTAGTGATAAGTGCTACTCCTCAAAGTTCACTCTCTTATTTAACCTGTCTCTTGTCTCCAACCAAACCTCTTTCATCTCTGCCTACCCATTATGTCCCCATTGATCACACACTGGACACTCGCAACGGTTCGTGTCAAGTAGTGTAGTAGATGGCTTTCAGTCTGATAGCTCACATTTTCTCAAGCCTCGCCAGCCTCTGACTCTCACTTCCTTCAATGTGCGCACTCTCATACAGGCTGGCCAACAGACGTGTTTAGCTCTGATAGTGGACTTACTTTCGATTGATTTCTGCTGCGTCAGTAAAACATTAATTCAGGATCCGAGTAATGTTATTCAACTAACTGTGCCTAAATATCTCGCCAAGATATTGCTTGCAGCGCAAGCTGTTGGTCTACGCGCTGCAGGAATAGTCTTAAGTGATAAGGCTGAAACGGCCCTTTTAGACTGGATCCCGGTCAGCAGTTGCTTGTGCACCATGAGACTGCAGGGATCATTCGACGTCCGGAAGGATAGTGGTGTTAAGCGCAGTTTATTTGTTATCTCGGCATACGCTCCAACAGACTGCAGCACTGACATGGAGCAAGACGAGTTTTACGATGACCTCGTCACCCTTGTTCGAAAGAGCAAGGGCTCTAACATTGTAGTGGTAGCAGGTGGTTTTAATGCACAAGTTGGAAAACTTAGTGCATCGGATTCCTGTTTAGGTGGGCGGTGCGTCTTGCCTGCTCAGCGAACAGATAACAGAGAAAGACTTTTCCACTTCTGTGCAGGCAATAACCTATTCCTATCTAGTACGAATTTCCAGCACAGTTCGCGTTGCACAGCAGTATGGCGCTCTAACTCGACGCGTAGTCTGAGTCAGATTGACCTTATTGCAGTAAGCCACCGTTGGCTTGGTT
Organism: Fasciolopsis buskii; assembly: GCA_008360955.1. Lineage (NCBI taxonomy): Eukaryota > Metazoa > Platyhelminthes > Trematoda > Plagiorchiida > Fasciolidae > Fasciolopsis > Fasciolopsis buskii. The sequence continues at coordinate 8,628 of LUCM01002248.1, read as the reverse complement.
CTGGGACGAAATCAGGTAAGTGATGCATTTGGGAGCAGGTTTCGCCTGTGATCCTAGATCTAGCGTTCATCAAAGAGACTGCATTTCACAGGGGTCCTTGGGTCTAATGGGGCAAAAACGCCGGTTCCCCAACTGTAAGGTTGGGAATGCGATGCGTCGACCGTTGCAGCGTCAATCGACGGTAAGCCTTAAGAATGACCAAGAAAACTGGTGGGTTAAGGTACCCAAAGAATTAGCAGCCGCCTCAGGTAAAAGTCAAGGACTTTTTAAGCTTATGCGCGATATCGCTGGGCGACGAACTTCGGGTAGTGAAGTCGTGTGCAATAGGAGCGGATAGCTCGTTCATGGTAGGCAATAAATGCTGGACCGTTGGAATGAGCATTTCAAGGATCAGTTTAGCTGGCTGCCTGCTAATGTAGTTATTTCGGCGTCTACAGGTGGGAATCCTTGGGAGCTGTCACTTGATCCTTCAACGAAAGTGGAAGCAGAACGGATTATTCGATTTCTAAAAAAGGCAACCGCAGCCAGTCCCGACGAACTCCCATAAGTTCTTTTCAAACTGGATGGAGAGGTCTTGGTTAAGGCACTTATCCCATTAATTCGTAATATTTAAAACGAAGAAGGTATTCGGCTTTTGTGAGATGAGTCACTTCAAGAGGAGCACGCGGAGGGACTAGCAACTATCGTAGCATTAGTTTGATCCCAAAAATTACTTAGGCCTTAGCTTCGATAATGCTGTGTCGTTTGACACCGGTTCGCGAGAAAAAACGTTCGTGAACAACAGGCTGGACTTCGTCCAGGTCAAGATTACATCGACCAGATATTCACTCTTCGTCATTTACTCGAAACGCGCCACACACACACACCGCCACCGTACGACCGTAATTTTTCTTGACGTGAAAGGTGTGTTTTAATCAAACAGCGCTATTCAGTGCTCTCCCCCGAAAGGGTCTGCTAATGAAGTTCGTGAACCTGCTGCGAGTATTGTACTCGCACACCTGTGATCGTGTTAGAATATACGACGACTTAATAGGTCCATTCGAAACGAGGAATGGTGTTCGACAAAGGTGCTCCATCTCTCCATTCTTGTTCATCTTCGTCGTGGAGAGGTAATAGAGGGTGTTTCAGGAGGTCCCCAGGATGTAGGGATCTAACTGGGAAATGGTTGTGAGGCATGGAGTATGCATGTCGGAGATGTTCGTTACTTGAAGGTTTTCGATTGCTGGTATCTACGTAGCACTCAGAAATGGATGGAGTGGCTGGGTGATTAATGTAGAGGTGAGAAATCTGGTATTAGGTGCGGGTTCTGAGAACAGTAGCGATTGTGTTATCATTTTCTATCGAATGATTGAAAAAGTGCGTTTGTACAGTTAGGCTGTTTCATGCGTTGGCTTCCGCAACATTCTCACTTTTTCCCGCTTTTGTAGATCCAATCCCTGTTCCCGTTGGTATACACTCTCCTTACAGGAACATGTAACTCTGGTGAAGAAGCAGTGGTCACTAAAGCTTGCCTTGCTGTTTAACACTGAACAGTGATTATGGCGATGTAAACAGGTTTGTACGAAAAGTAAAATAGGTGTGTGGGTCAAGACGGGACAGAGGTTCGGCTAGCAGATAACCGGCGGCTGCTTACGGATCCATCAAGTATCAAATGATGTTTTGACTTATCGATTCATTTGAGGCTGAAAAGGCATAGAGGCGTTTAGAGAAAGTGTCCATATAGATTTGTGTTAATTAGGAGGAGTATCTGGACGAGTAAGCAAAATTCTCCCGGAAGCATGCCGCTAGCTGCTCAGTTATTGTCGCTTGTGAAGTGTGCGCCTTCGGTACTCTTCTATTCAAACTTCCCTATTTTTATACGCTCCGAGTTGGTACGTTTCACTCGTCAGGAGTGTGCATGGGAACTCTTTGCTTAAGAGTCCACAGAAGAACCGCAACTATGATTCGTTGATCATTGTCTGTTGGGCTGAGCCAACCTTAGAAGTGAGGGCAGAATGCTGTGATATATATATCTTAGAAATAACATTTAGTTTTGCCTAACTGATAGGAGTGAATGTTAGATGGATTCGCTTGTTCAGTCATCTTTGTAGTTTTATACTCCTTTTTTTTTACATTCATAGCATTTCCAAGGACTTCAGTCCCGAAACCCTGTACACGGTGCTAATTTTAAAATATCCTAGTTAGTCTATGTCATTGTCTTCTATGGCGATCCTTACCAACCGAATCATCTTCGTGAGTAGTAAATTCGCTCTTCAACAAAGTGCATGTATGCATGCTCCTGATGCATTAAATAAGGTTATTTGATCCTGTTTAATCCTTATTTTGGAGAATTTGTTTGGTTAATGTTTTGAGGAAAACGATCCTTTTGTAAACGCGCGGATATTCTGGCGGATATCTTTTCATATTTTGCCAGTTGCATCTTTTTCCATCATTTGGTTCTTGTGGGCTGTACTCCTTGCCGTCGGCGTCTGTTATATAACCGTTTTAGCACGGGTGACACATGACGCAGTATCTGATTACATTATCAGTCGTTACGTCTAGCAACAAGTACTGAATCGCAAGCAACACTGTAAGCTGTAAGTGAACTTCGGATTGCTTTGTAGGTGAGTCGCTTAGCTGTACAGTCGAATTAAGACCGGTTCAGTCAATTTTTATTTGCCACTTCTAGGCATTTTCATGTTAGTCGAAGTTTCTCCGCTGAGGTGTCAATACATGAGTCCGTTTTAGCTGAAGGACGCATGGCTTTATCTAAATTTCGGAGTAAAAAGCAACAACAATTCCCACATTTGTATCTTTTCACGAAATTATATCCCCATAATGTTATGTTGTTCTCCGAAGTATCGGTTTCGATGTCCGAATTTCAAACAAAGATTTAAATGACCACACGTATGAGCTATTAACGTGGTTTCGGTATGAGTCGGTCAGATTACGAAAGCTTGTTTGAGTGCCTCGGTTTTGTTGCCTACATTTGCAGCTACGATCATGTGCAGACTTTCTTTTGACATTTGTGTGGCAGTTGCACCGTTGGCAAAGAATGCGGTGACCTGGATGCAATAGATTTTTCATTTAGCTTCCGCCGCCCTCGGTTCTGCTTGCGTAATGAACGCCGTCAAAAAAAGGGCTCGATTCCCGTTATAACCGGATACCACCGAATGACTTGGAGAGAGTTAGCAGAGGCGGACGATTTAGCTTCTGCCCTCACTGTAGATGTGATGTTGGGTTTCGTGACACATAAAATGACAGAGTGAGTTGCGATAATTCCGCCCTAATGTTTCCTTAGAACGAAGCTGCGTATCACTGAGCGCATAAAAACAAAATTTCGCGAGACTATAACTGCATTTCAAAAACATAAGTGTTATGAAACCGCATTTGATCAACTGACCGCTGATCCCAACATCGTTAGACGGTCGTGGAAGTCGGACATTCGTTTCAAAGAACACGTAAGTCAGTTATATTTTATTCAGTCACTTTGGCAGGTCTTTCGATACCTACTGTTGTTTGATGACCGGTCAGGCGTTGAAATACGTCCCTGCATGCGCTATGCATCCGAAAATCACGTCGGGGCAGCAATCTTCGCTTCCAGGGACTGGTCCAAAGGTTTGCGCATCACTACTCTTGTCGGATGTATTGCTGAACTAAACCTCGCTGAAGAAGTCGCATTTCTGCAACATAGAAAAAATGATTTTTCTGTTATGTACTCATCACGTAAAAACTGCTCCCAATTATGGCTTGGTCCGGCGGCATATGTTAACCATGACTGTCAGCCAAACTGTGAGGTAAGCCGATCTATTGATTCGTTGCAAAGCCCATCCAAACCGTGGTCTTAAGTGGTCTGTACCGTGCTCCAACCGACGGTGGCTGAATGCTTGTGCCGTGAACCAGCAATCAAATACAAAAGTAAAATAGAAGACAGAAGACCGTTGAATAGGCTTTAATCGACTAGTCAATTGCGCATGCAGATGAATTAGTGAAAAAAATCTAGGCGTGTTTATCAAAACGATAAATCTAGATACGACAGAAGATGATGACCTTTGCGCAAGATTTATGGTTCGTGATATTATTCCCCGCTTGTAAACTTTCTAAGGATAAGCTGCAGCGGTTGTGTGCGATTTAGTCATCACGGTAGTGACAGGTTGATTTAAAAGATTGAAACTGATTGCCAAACGTTAGCCTTCAGTGGGTTACAATAAGGACAGAAAGTTCGCATGTTGATAATGTCGTAAGGACTTGTGAACAATCAAAAGAGCACAAAGTGCTACGAAGTGGGTTAAAACAAGGAAATGAATAAGCAATACGAATGGGGGACGATTTTACAGTGCTTCTCCTGGTTTCTTGAATTTTTTCTAAAACGTCTTGGGACGTACAGAGCTTTGACGTTTTATAGACAAACTTTACTTTGTGATTACACAGACTCGTCGCTGTTGCTGCAGAAGATTTTCCGTGAACTACTCGCTAACAACATTAGAATAGTAGGAAACGTTGGTTAGGTCTACATTGGAAATACTCGGGTCAGAATTCGACGGGAGAGAGTGAGATTCTAGCTTAGAACTTGGGTCACGGACAATCGTGCTTTCCTCGCGAGCAGCAGGGGTCAAATTTCTTAGGAAGACAAAGTCTTGGCTGCCGTTTGGTAGTCGTACACGAGCATAAGTCGGATCGCAATCAGGCATTTCTATCTCTTCGGCTGGAGGATCATATTTGGACCGTCGAGTCTGATTCTTCATTAACACCCGGATGGAATTCAGGAGCTGACTAGCGGAGAAAATTTTAGTAGTGGCACGACAGTTATAAAGAAATGAAAGTTCGTAGAGTTTCACAGAAGACGTATGAAATAGAGCGCATCGAGAAGAATCGCTTTGCATCGCCGAATTTCGGGACTTCAAGATCAGAGTGGCGGCTCTCCAAATAGTACCGTTTAGAGTGGGGGTTTTAAGCAATAATGTGATTACGGGCTATATCCATCCCTTGGAAAAATGTGCAAAGCCCTTCCGACATGAAGCAGGCGAACAAATGAATAAGACAGTCGATAGCAGTGGTTTCGGGAATATCAGAACAAGAAGAGACAAACGGAAGCGAGAGAGTTCATGGACGATTTTTATTAGAAACTCCTCAGGCTTGAAAAATGATAGTGGTCTTTTGAAGCCTATGCTAAATCTCTTAAATGTGGGTAACTTTGATGGGTGGTACGAGCGGTAGTTTGAAAAAAATTAGCCGCGCAACTTCGACAGCAAAATATCATATCTTTCACTTCTTGGACAGGAAACGGTGGGTTTCGACTACGAGTAAACCAAAGCATGCGCTAGACTCCAGGGTGACGTGATTCGGTACAGATCGAGTTGGCTGAAAGTGGACGCGCAGACACATCGAGGTGACCCGTCAATCGCGTTTACTCATCGATGGGTTGCCAAAGTTGCATACTACCAGCCGTCGGTCGAAAGTCTTTGGAAATCAAAAAATGGTTCCACTTCAATAGTGAAGTAAGCTTTTCTACTAAAGACTGCCGCTCCCCTACTGGAGTCATCGTTTGAGAGAAAAAACCACTGACGTACCACTCTGACTAAGGATCGCAGCACTCGCAATGTCTGACACATCAGTTTCGACAATTAGGGGTAGGGGTACGGTTATCACAATCCCATTCGTTAGCCCTTTCTTCATTGATTCAGAACGATGCACGATGCACTCAGATAACGGAAATGTACGATAATGTACGATAATTGATGTACGATAATTGGGTTTTTTAATCCGAAAATTTGGATATCCACTGGGGGTAGTACGCAAACACTCCGACTACTTGTTCTTGAGGTTCTAGAGAAGAAGTAGCCTTCTGGGAAGTGGTTTCGACCTCTGCGGATCTGGCCTTATGTAACCTTTGGAGACTTCAAACCCTAAAATATTTATTTCCATCATGGATATTGTGTTTTTACCTTCATTAAGCGCTAAGCTGTATTTCATCGAAATCGCTGCAGGTTCTGGTCCCGTGTCTCAGAATCGCAATCACAGATCACGATCTTATCCACATAGGCGAAGATGCCGGATAGTCGTTCCTTATTGATTGTGCCACCCGTGGTTCGTTGGAAGCATGCGACGCCGTTGGCGACGCCAAAAGGTATGCGGCAAGACTGGTATTGATTATCGCAATCCCCGACCGCTGTACACTTCCTTTCTTCGTTTTTAGTGGGAATCTGGTGGTAAGCCTTCCTTAGATCGAGCTTGCTGAATACTTCGAACTAAGAGATTTTTGGACTAATTGTTCTATTATCTTGGTAGGCACAAGCATTCAGGTAGGTGTATCGATCTATATCTTGATCATAATCGTTTTTTACGTTTTTTGTGGCGTTAGTTGGATATCATTAAGGCTTATACTCTACATAGTGACTTCGAATGCCCAATAATACCCGCACTCAACAGTTTTGGGATTTCTCGAATGAATGATTTCTCTTGTGGTGGGTACCGCCGGGATCTTTTGATTGTGGGCCGACATTTGGGTGCCAAATGTTCAAAGAGACACCGAGGCGCTACTTGCGCTGCAGCAGGACCGCAGATGGAGAGCGTTTGTCACTTCCGAAAAGCAGCTCCACCCGTTCGTTCTGTTGGAGGAAATCGTGTCCGAGCAAGACGTTGAAGCATAGCCTTTGCATCACAGACAGTTTGGTATGTTCATGAGTGGTTTCTTTGCATGGCACTGCAACAAAACTATACCCACGTGTGACACTTGTTAAAGATACATAGGCCATCGTATCACGACCTTCGGACAGTTTAAGTCTCCGTTGGTGTTTCGGAACGAGATCCTGAGAGACGACTTTCTGAGCTACGGGTATCGATGAGCGGAACACCACTCGCCTCTGTCTAAGTAACTGCTTTGGACAAGCAGAAACTAACACGAATGACGGTAAAATTCTAAGCTGAGGCAGATCGTTTACTAGCTCGAGATGCTTGACGTACCCTTGGTTGTGTCCCTTCTTACCACAGCCCTTGCACACAGCGTCCTGAGTAGGGCATTTATGTCTAGGATGGTGAGCAGAACAATAGAAATAACAGACACTGTTGCCAATGACTAGGACAGGATTCCCGATCCCTCTGTAATGCCAGATCTGGGAGAAGCAGGGTAAGGTGTTGGTAGGATGCTACTCCGGTTGGTTATCGCTTGTTTCTGCACAGCGTCTAATTGCTTGGTCAACTAAAAGGCTTTGAGGATCAAGACTTTCTTCCAAAAGCCATTGACGTATATGGTTATACTGTATCATGCATATGCAAGCATCTCGAACTAGCTCCTCGCGATACACTTTCTTTGATGCAGGTTCACAACCACAATATTTAAATAGATGCATTAACTGCTCCAGAGACTAATCGAGACTTTGACCATCCCTTTACCCAGTAGTGGATAAGACATGCCTGAAGGTTTTTTATTTCGATTGATATAGCACCGTTCGAGAATATGCATGGCATTTTCAAAAGTAGCGGATTTTCTTATGCTTTGTAAACATAAGAAGACAAAAATTATCACTCATTTTATTCGGATTTACGGCCTTGATAGCGGTAAAAATGTTGAAGGTTCGATACCGGTGAATCCAGTGATCTTCGGCATCTAAAAATTGGGGTTCGCATCGAATCTTTCTAATCGGAGGAACTTGTCCATTTTGACGATTGGCTGATTAAATTGTCGTGAATCAGCGATTGCATACGAAATGAAAACAGAAGACAGAAGGCCGCTGAATAAACCTTAATCGACTGGTCAATTGTGCATTCGCATGAATTACAGAAAATAATATAGTTCATACCAGTTTGCCACCCCAAAGCTCAGAGGCTCAAACCCAGATGCTCCAGTAAATTTGATGGGACACGGCAGTTCGCTCTTGGGTTTTTCTAACCATTAACGTCGCACCGACATTTTTTAGTTCTGATGTTCTACCTCACAGCTCCGCTTACGAAAGTGAGAATAAGAGGCGGAGAAACAGTGGAAGGTCAAATGTAAAGTGATAAGTTGAACAACCATACCGAGGAGGAAAGATTCTGAACACCAGCACGTCTGACTGCTGCTTTGGGCAATATCAACTGTAGCCTTCAATCCTCACTTGGAGGATCTCGTGGACTCCAACGCGCTAGTTTAACTGAGCTTACACGAACCCGGTCACTGACCGAGGTTTTAACTTCTACCATGACATCAACTGGTCCTCGTGAAATCACTTACCCCTTGGATTCGTGATATTTGGAACGAAGAACGTATTCCTTTATTGTGGGGGAAGTCACTGATTATACTCATCATGAAGAAGAGCACACGAAGTGACTAGCAACTATCGTGGCATTAGTTTAATTCCAAAAATTACTTAGGCCTTAGCTTCGATAATGCTGTGTCGGTTGACACCGGTTCGCGAGAAAAAACATTCGTGAACAGCAGGCTGGACTTCGTCCAGGTCAAGATTACATCGACCAGATATTCACTCTTCGTCATTTACTCGAAACGCGCCACACACACACACCGCCACCGTACGACCGTAATTTTTCTTGACGTGAAAGGTGTGTTTTAATCAAACAGCGCTATTCAGTGCTCTCCCCCGAAAGGGTCTGCTAATGAAGTTCGTGAACCTGCTGCGAGTATTGTACTCGCACACCTGTGATCGTGTTAGAATA
>LUCM01002247.1:0-198838 GCA_008360955.1 Fasciolopsis buskii | reverse complement strand
AGGCGTTCGACTCAGAATCGTTCGTCCCGGGTTCTCGTCCCAGTTCGGGCACGGTGGATATGCACTGCTGATGATGCCTAACAAAGATGGAACAGCTGTACAGTACTTCCATGGTTTTTTTTGTGGTGAGTTGAGTGATGATATCACATTGTGAATTATTTCATTAAAAGCACTAATTACATGACTCCGTATTCTTCAAAAGTTACCCCTAAATAATTGCCCTCCCTTAGGGAGGTAATCATTTATGGTCCAGATAGACTTAACCGTACACCTCGTAAATGAGTAAAGTATCACCGGCTTCACATTCTTGTACACATAAATTACCTTTTACTGGTACTAAGGGCTGCTCCTGACTGCGGGCACCCGGCGAAGATCACGCTCATACACCAAGCACAACTCACGCACCACTATCAAAACGTTTCAGGCCAGTCGATTTCCTTTCTGCTGGCTTCAAACGGTAGAACGGTCATTTTTAAATATGTCGCGTATCTCTTACTATCCCCGCAGATTTCCAACATTTTGACTACAAACATAAGTGCACTGGATGTGATTTTTTCCTTCGTTCGTTTTGTATGTAAGCTCTTCATAGATAGAGCAAAATACACGCAATATGCTTCTCCAAATGATATATCAGCCTTTGACTCTCTTCCCTGTTCTTGTTTATTTAGCAGATCTCATTTATTTGGTTGTCTTTTATTCTCTTGAATGGCTGATTGACTACTTCTTACAACGATATCAGTATAACACGAAGGGGAAATGACTGTCGACAGCACCACTTAGTGGCTTCAGTGAGCTATAGGATAATATTCAGTTGTCTTTTGTTTTATAACTTACACCACTGACTTAACTTTTAACCCAACCACCTGCCTGGCTCGATATGCTGGCGGTACAGTTACATCCATATCCAGTCCCCATTGACTTCAATAACATCATCACAAGGTCCACATAACTGAGTTCTACATTTTAACCCCGACTAATGTCTTCAGTGTTTACTTACTATAACTTAACATTTGTCTCTATCCTGAAGCGCATACATAGAAGCAAAACGGATGGACACTGCCAACCATGTGAATTTCTTAACTGATACTCTGCACTCTAATTTAAGACGACTTTTACATACATAGGCCGCTCCCCGCAAGCCGTGCGGTCTTTCCGCCCAAATAAAAAGTCACGTCATTTTTGCTCTGATTAGTTAGTGACAGTTCGAGCATATTCTCTAATTCCCTTTGTTCTTCCTAGTTAATTTATTCGTAATCTGAATAGTGAATATTCATTTTGGTTTGTCAAAACAGACCCAACAGGATCAGCCATATTTCTCAAATTCCGTCTATTGTTCCCATTTGCAACATCTTTGACGGACACAAGGGTGCTTGTTTGAGATTCACGGATACGCGTCTGTCAGATTTCACCAGCCCACTTCCAACATGTACGCACATTTCACACTTCCTACCATACCAAAGCTCTTTTCACCTCATCTCGAATATACGCGTACAGGAACTCAGTGAAGCCTGAAATTTAAAGCACAAGATGGGGATTTCCAATGAATTCTAGAATTTACCATTTATCACATACAGACGTGATTAGGGCCAGTTCTTGGAACATCCGTTTCCATTTACACTGTGCGACTGCTGAAATGGTAGTGCTGCTCCTTTTTGGGAGAAGGCATGTACAGAAATTAATCAATTCCGCATGCGAGCGACGCGCTTAGGTTTTACTTAGTATATGCAATTATTAATCAAAATAACTTTTCAGGCAGGAGAAAATGACCCAAGTAAGCTGTTGATTGTGACACTTGTGCAAATCACCAAATCACCAAATCACTCCAAAGAATATTCAAAGTATCACCCGGAACTCAAACTGCTAGCCTAATTCCAACTGATCCAGTTGCATTTTCCATACGTTTCCACACGTTTTACGCCCGCGTACAGCTTACACTGGTCAGTGGGCATGACTTTTACGTTTCAGCAATCATTATGCACTTAAATCAATGTCTGTTTGGTGGATCGAACACTTTCGTCAAGTAATTCAAAGACAACATGAAAGCTTTTGATGAAATCCTGCTAATGACATCATAGAGGCTGGTGCTCGAACACCGAGTTCAGCATTTATGTGGTGTGAAACAACCATGTTTCTGAGAGTTACAGAAATTATCTGTAGTGTTTACTTGACCTATGGTCGATAATACAGTACCATACCCACACCGTCGATTTCTCAAACAGACTGAGTTTGGTCCGGCCGTTTGTTGGGGCTGCCAGAATTCCATCGACATTCAACCACCCGCAAGCATTTAAATCCTCTCGCCTACTTCATGCTAAAATCGTCCTACTCCTTTATGACATTTCGAGGTTCGAATTAATCCCTTAGATCAACTCTTTACCTCGATTGGGGTCATCGCGCAGTATCGATCCCACTGAAGAATCACGGATATCGATAGATGCGCAATGGAGTAGAGGCGGAGAATAGAGCAGACTGCAAAGGTGGGTTGAACTGCACGCAGTTTTTCTCCCTTTTTTCTTTTTTCTACATCATTATTTCCCGTCTTAGTCTTGATCGCAATAGCACATGATAGGTACACAGAGATTTCCCCATCAGAACGAGACTGGGCCTCAATCCAACAAACCCCAGCATCAACGTTTTTTGCAAAACTGAATTATGGAGCCGTTGAAGTGTATCATGAGTTCATAAGATATGCCAGCAGATAGACAGAAATTACCGTTTGTACTCCGGATGGAATGAAAACTGCTCAAATCTCTATACGGATTGAATCCACATATCCAGAAAACTTAGGGTTACACGTACTCGGTACTAAGCATGGGGAAAGGGCCAAGTGATCGCCAAAGCGAATCTGAAAAACAACACCATGAATTGTTTAGTGTTACTGGAGTCGTTGCAAAGCCCGTGGGTATTAATTTCGCAACTTGAATAAAATGGCTCACCGCAGTGATCGAACCTCCTCAGTTAGCCAACATACGCTTTAGATAAACACAATAAGCAAGCTGCGAATTCAACATAAGAGCAACGTTTAATACTTTGAGGAGAAAAGAATAATACGCATAAAAGTTCACCCACGTTTACTCATGTCACAGTTTCAGGCATTTTGCAGTAGCGTTTATAAACGCCATAATTACATCGTACACATGCTGCGGTGAGCCCACTAGAATGATAGCACAAACTTTAGATCACCAGCGTTAGGAACTGACTAATAATATCAACACACCATGAATGAAATGAGTAAAATCACGTCATCGATCGAGTAGTATAGTTAGAGTGAATAACAGATTGTGAGAAAATCATCGGATGTGTTTGAAGCCAAAATTTATGAGTCCATTAGTGTCGTATGTAAAGTGTCCAGGGAGCACAATTATCACAGCGGTATTTACACAAACATGTACCAAGCAGCGTTCGTTCGTTCATCAGCTTTTTGATACCCTATCTGTATTGTGTGAACAAACAATACTGACCAGCACTCTGTTGTACTTTGTCGCCAACAGATCAATCATCTTTCTTCGTCTGTACCTGGGCACAGATTCGGATTCGTATGTGTCAGCCGACCCACCATTCGATTCCCGGCATTGCTGTTATTTTAATCGATCAAATCTTAGCCTCACCAACGACCATCACCTGAACCTGGCTCAACAGGCATCTGAGCATTCCTTTTAGATACACTCCGCCTTAAAATAAAAAAGACAAACATAAATGGGTATTTCAAAACACGAGAACATGAAAGATTAAACAATAAACTTATAAAGGTCGAGTCGCATTGCTGTCTGTTGAAACATATTTTCACTTCTTCCAAATGATACAAATGTGATTTAAGATTTCATGATCTGATCTGATCTAATGCGTATTTACTTTGCCTTTCGAAATATACCCCTGAGTCATGAAACATTTATTCATCCAGTTAACCGTACACTAAAACAGCGCAAAATCCGAGTCCTTCCCCGATCAATTAGAGTTCATCCATGGGCACGCTGGGGGTTTGAACCAAGAATTTCACCTCCACGTATTACCACTGAGCAAGCAAGTAGCATGGTTTTTACCGAGTGTAAAGGTGACCGGCCGTCCCACGGTATTGTGCAGATGATACAATTCCCCATTATTACTTAGCGCCATCGGACGTCTTTGCATGAGGTGACGTTCACGATAGAGTTTAGAATGGGAAATGGTGAACAAACAAGGTGCATAATACGAAACAGTCCTATATTTGAACCATTCTGCACGACAGAATATCAATTGGAAGGGCTTGTTTTCAATTTTCGAATTGCACGCTTTTGAGTATGTACATAATCCGTTTGAGTCGACTCTCCAACTGTCACAGATAACGGACCGGATCGGGTAAGGATGAGAGTGGACAAACAGAGAATGAATGAGAAGATCCTTATTGGTCGTACTTCGGCAGAACCAACCCTCGTTGGTTGATGCCTGACCTTGAAGGTCGCATGACTGCGATAAGCAAATTTCAGGCCAGTAGAAAAGTGGAAAACGGAGAAGAACAATTTGGTAGACGAATAACAACCATGGAAAACCAGTATCGGTGATATCTGGAGTCAGATGGAGCCAGATGCACTAGCCGATCAAATGATGTATAGGGAAATTGTTCCAAAAAAGCGGAGCGAAGGAGACCGCAAACACTGACTGAAAAAAGGAGGCAACGAAACTGAACAATCGTGGACTGTGGCCTCCTATTTTTGATTCGGTCGATTAGAGAAACATAGTCTGAGGTCAGGGCTTGAATGCACATTTGGGTGAAGATGACCACGAAATGTAAGTAGATGAATTTCAACACAACGCTCGTCCCCAGGCAAGTCAGATCTATATTCGGTGAGAATGCCAGTCAAATAGGAAAATCACAAGATGGTGAAAAATGACGCTTAGAAGTGATTGTCCAGTGTACATATTCACAGATGCATAACCTCTGTGTATAATTATGCATGAACATCTATATAAGTGTCGAGTGTGTGCGTTTATTCATAGAAACGCGTTTTTTTTTTGAAGTAAATGACAACAACAAACAGAAACCGGACACCACCACGGGAAAGAAAACCGAAAAGAAAAAAAAACAATATTTGGGTTCACGATCTAGGAAAGTACTCGTTTCTGTTCGGAAATTGACTGTGTTAGCGATGTACCACTGTTGGTCGATATAGAAAGTGAAGAAATTGTTGAATTCGAAGCTGTTTCCGGGTTAACTGTGTTGAAGACATTTACAAGTGGGCTGGTAGAAACGGGGACTGGACTCAAATTTGGCTTGCTGTCAACAGCAGGAGCAGTACCAACACACGATACCGGGTCCAATTTGGCAGATTCCGATGAAAGAGACTGGGAATCTTTCGGTGCTGTCATTTGTGTACTGGTTGAGGATCCCACAGGAGATATGTTTTCGTTTCCAGTGGCGGACGACGTGGGTACTCGAGGAGTCTGACCCAGGACGATACGCATTCGAGTTCTGCCAGAACTTTCAGTGAAAGGATCAACCATGGGAGCTTCGCTAGGCTGCATCCAAATGATCAAAAGGAGATCAGAGGGTGTAATGAGATTTCAAATCAGAAATAGGTAAGTTATTTTAAAAGTCAGTCGTAATACAGGTAGTCTGAAACTGGAGCAACCATATGAATCTAATTCAAATACCTAATAACAAAGGAATTGGAAATATAAGTAGAAAAGCTAATACGACAAAAATTCCGATGAAAAATTTTCTTTTACGTTTACCAAATAAGATAATTTTTTTAAAACGGATCATTCTATGTCTAATACCGAATCTTTCACCGCAGTACCAAACTACGGTGTGCTGTTAGGGGTTGGTAACTAAACGTGAAGAAAATTTATATGAAAAGAGTAGAACAGCTTAGATTTTTGACATTCTTGAAGCAAGGGTGAAGTTGAAGGGGCGCGCCCCATAACCATTAGGGTCCGCTACACGGGGCAGAAGAACTGTCAAACGTGACCCTGAAACTCGGAGTACGATGGAATCACTAAGTCAGATATGGTAACGGGCCGGGCCATAGCAAATAAAGTCACACCATCATCTTCACTATCGTTATTTGTGTCAATTTCGGGATATTTTGATCGCACATACCAGTGTTACTCAAATAAATAAATAAGGTGGGAAAAAGAGTAGACCGTGTCGAAGAAAACTGTGAATGATGTTGGATCCAGCTGATCTTCATGACAAATGGGATTAAATCAAAAGAACTTGTGAGTTATTCCAGTGTCCCTCGTAATTATACACAATTACGAGGAGGAACAGTTGTCTCAATAAAACAAGCAGAAGGATCCCTTCCAGTACATATATGAATGTTCCAGGTTCAAGGGGTTTTACGTTGCTTAAACAACGAGAACACTGATTTGCAATCAACGGGATCTTCATAAAACAAGAGTAAATGCACGGCGGAGTTAAACGCATGGCAACCGAAGCTGTCCGGTTGATCAAAGGAGTCCATGTGATAAACCTGAAGCAGATAAACATGTTTGTCTGCCTGTGTGCTTGTGCGTGCGTGTGTGTGTATGCATTTGCAACTGCGCACAACTTCCAATAGGAAAGCTTCCAACAAACTTTCGTTCGCAACGTTTATTTTTGTTTGTGAAATTATAGGATATCACTAACACATATGCTGGAGGATGTGAATGCAGGAAATATTCAGACCGCTAGGGCAACTCAAAACTAACATAATAATCATGTCAAGGAAGATGATGTACATCATTCTGAAGTCTTAAAATAGGGTTTAATTTAGATGCACCGGCACGATGGTCGAAATGAAGCGGTCCACGATAACACCCAAAAAGTGTGCACTTGTGCATGAGAAGAAAGAATCAAACCCTAGTGTAAAACATAGCCGTCCATAGGTAGATCATATAAACGGGACTGAAATCTGTTTGGACATAATATGGAAACCACATTTGTGTGTGTGTGTGTTTGTATGTTTACATGTGTGAAAACGGGAATGACTCTTAGTTGGTAACGGTTTACCTCAAGGCCTAGGTGTTCGACTTCAAACTAGTTTACTAGCTGTCTACTATGAATGTTTTCAGTTATTGTGTCTGCCGTGGTCACATCATATCAATAAACAATTATCAACCCCAGGAAGGCATTGCAAGCAGCCTGAAAAATCGAATTTATTGGTCACTGTTTCACGAATAACGTGGGTGAAAAATAATCAACAGGATTGTGCGATTTATTTTATTATATTGCTGAAACGTGTCAATGGTTCGGGGAGAAATAAAAGCATTAGCTAAAAATGAAAATGGATTCTACTGGTTTTGTTTTCCACCTGGAGGAACGAACAAATCGATAGTCTAACACTTAGCACGCCGGAATCGCTTATATTGACATGCAGAATTTTAACTGTGTTGAAGTAGGATGACAGTAGTTACGTGCAGTGGTTAAACTCATCGGTCATGCTGATGGCCTCATCAAAAATTAATTGAACAAGGGGGCAGGATGGTGGTTCGTCACTTGAAAGCGAGTTCACTGTCAAAGTCATCCAAACTGACTATTTCCGTACGAAAGATGAACGGTTCTAAACCGGTTCCACTATGGTCTACATTATCAGGCATGGTGGAAGAAATACTGCGATTTGAGGTTGGCAAAAATACGTTGAATTTGTTCATGAAATAAGCTAATCCAATATGAGTGAGTGTCAGAAAGTACGAAATATGCCAACCCGTCAGAAGAAAAAGTGACCAACTAGTAGGCAGTAATTACTGACTTTGTTTCACAATCTCAAATAACTTTGAACAAAAAAGGAATAACTGTTAAGACAGAAAGAAGAAGTCACGAGATGCAAGCATTTCGTTCACGTTTTTCGATAGGGAACGCAAAACACAACGATATGTACACAATAGATGGGGAGGAATATAGTGGAGTGAGCTAGATGGTATGTTGCACAAATACAGTTACCAATGTGGTAGAATGACAAGCAGAAGAAGGTAGTGTTGGCGAAGGCCAAGGTGGACTAATACACTGGATTGACGGTTCCAGCGAGCAGTGTGATTGTCTTTGCGTGCTGATAAACATAGCCCCACGAAATAATAATAGTACGCTGAAAGACTGAGTTACGTCGGCTTTGTGACTCGATACCTGATAAGGTGAGACAATAAAAGGAAAGTGAACGACTCATTATAGGGATCTCACGGAGTGCAAAATGTATTACTCAAACGTGGTTAGACGGTCAGAAGCGAGATGTTTCAACTTAGAGGTCGTGACGTCAAATTATTCTACCGCTCACCACCTTCTTCAGTTGACAGCATTCGGTTAGCCAGTTTTCTGAAAAATTATGCACACTGGCTTCATTATTAAAGAAAGTCCGCCTGATTCTCAGTCAGGACATAAAGAAGAGATGCATGCCAGCGAGCACGTACCTGGATTGTGGATGGAGAAACGGCCACCATTCAGATAGTTAGCCGTGAATAAGGTGGGAGGAGGCTCGCCAAATAAGCCGGCGCAGATGGCGTATATTCGCCTGGTAAGAGTTTTCCCTAAAAATTCCATAAAAACTCAATGGAGGCAACAAACCGCATCGAGTGTGGACCGACAACTCAATGAGGCCATTGCTTCTAATCGTGATTTACTGAACTACCAACTTTCCGGAAGAAAAGCATGAACCGATCAATCGGCCACTGGATCGTCTGAAATGACTCAGCTGCCTTGCAGATTGTGCTAGGTTGGAAAAAGGATAAAGGTGGCTCCTAAAATAAAAAGACTTATTTTGGGTAGGACGACCAAATAGTAGAATATCACCACAACCCACAAATTCGTGAGTGTTTGATCCCACGGCAAACGCACTTTTTTCTCATTCACAAAATGATTTTCTACCCGATACAACTGTTTGTTTGATAGTGGCCAATATTCGGAGTTTCGATGTGATTTCTTCCAATGGTTTTTCTCACAGCGCCAACATCCTACTTGTAACGGGAACCCATGAAAGCTTTGTATAACCGTTTCATCCTTGTCGGGAATCATCGGCAGTATATATCCACCGCGTGAAGAACCGGGACGCGAATCAGAAAATAATTGTAAGTCGAATGCCTTGGTATAACGCTCTTATCCGTCACTGGATCTTGTAGGCCTCAGATCATCTGCCCATCAGTTGAGCAACTCCGAGAACGGGACGAACTTCTCTGTAGACAGGCAAAGACATTGCACTTCAATGGAAGGAAGATTCACAGTGAAATCGAGGCCTTAAAACATTGTTAATTGCCAGGCTCTGATGGGCTTTCTCCAATCCTCTTTAAGGATGGAGCATTGGAGCTGATCAAAAAATTTCAGGTTTTGTTCTCCAAGATTCGATATTCCGAGAAAATTTCCTCCTTATGAGGGAATCGATCGTCAGTCCCATCTTCAGGAATATCGCGTGCAGTGACCGCGCTAACCATCGAGATATTTGCCTAAACCCGATTATATCAAAACTGTTTGCAATCGTCTTCTTTCTAGGATGTACAACATACATGAAAACGAAACTCGCAAGAAAAAGGCAAGGTCTCACGTTGATTGAATAAGTCAGTTAAGTCCTCACCCTCCGTCAGCTGTAAAAACAGCGTTTCACTATTCAACGACCAAAGACTACTGTGTCCTTAGACATCCACGCATCGTCCGATTCCGACGACAGATCTAAACTGTGGCACCGTTTATTGAGAACTGGAGTATCTGAGAAGCACGTGTTCCCCCCTCCCCTCCCCAAAGAGTTTTACCGTCAAACATCTTGCCAAGTAAGAGCTTGCCGCCAAATTTCGCGATTTTTTATTGTCTCCAGTGAAGTACGACTAGGCTGTCCTATGTCCCGATTTCTTCCAACTTCGCTGTAGAGCGTGCTGTACATAACGCTTTATCTGGTCCAATAGACAGTGAAGTTAAACGTAATCCAGAGAACAGGGCTTTCGACTTAGTGCCTTGTTGATCAATAATGCGCAGACAACACAACATGCGTTTAGCAAGTGATGTATCCTAATAAGGTTTGTGTTTTACACTTCTCCAACACTGGCGGAAGCCTGTGCCTGCGTTCAACCTCTGTGGAGATCGTTAACAATTTTAGGTACCTCGAAAGCTTGATCAAGCCTGGTGGTATTTTTACTTACAATTTCAGCATTATTTTCCATGCTGACTGATTATAGTGATGACTTGGAACAAACGCAAAATGTAAAATGCAAAAGGTTTCACTGGAAGACCTTCAGAGATGCACTGTACCCCCACACGAGCAGATTAAAATAAACCGGGGACACACTGTAGCACATCCTGTGCATCAAATGAGAGTGACCAAGTGTATGACCGACTTTAAAAAAGGAATTCGCTAAAATAAGTGCCATTCAAACATTCGATAAGGCCACGGGGTACAACGCGAACCCGTAAAATACTGACCACAAAGTGTTCTACGGATTCTAATCGATATTGCACCGTAAACAACACAAAATCTGATAAGCTTCACTTTCCGACCAGGGTATCTGGATCATAGCACACAGTATGGTTCCGTTTATTATTGTCAACCAACCAGTCTTCACTGCTGAACCCTGGTTTCGGTTGCTATCTCACAGTGACCGTACAGTCTAAGTTGAACACGTTACACAGAATCTGATGCTGAACACGATTAGTAAAATGAAACTGTGGAATTGAGATGCAATAGAATTCTACTCAAATATGAGAACACAAAAATTAGGAAGTCAAAAAGCGGTCTACTTTTTAAAAAACCATACAAAACAGGCAAAGAATACTATCACCTAGGCGGGCTAAGTTGGAACTCATGGTGATCGGAGTGCGAATAAAACAAAACGGTGAGAGGAACGGAGCGAATGCCAAACCAATAAAATCCCCTCCTCTGGATGCTTTTGCTGCATGGAATCAGGGATTGTTGACGATTTTACTTCGAAGTGAGCATGGTCATAGAGCTATGTTAAGTCTTACCGTTATATATATACCTTATGGGGAGCTGTTTGTGTTTTATAAAATACAGCGAAAATGGCCTTCAGTCTGGTCTAGAAGACGGAACACCAGAACGAATAGGAAATTTTACTGAATTTTACCTTCACACCTGCTCGAGAAGGAGTGATCTTTTGTGACTCTGTCGTATGTCGTGGTGAGTGCGTGGGTGTAGAAAACTTGCTGGATATCGAGGAAACAGCCACCACCTCAGCCGTACTTGACTGAGCCGAAGACCGACGAACCAAGGTGGATGTCTGTTCTTCTTGCGGTATGATACCATTTTTTGCTCCCAGCACGGGAGCGTTAGAGTCCGTCACTTGTTGTTTTGACTGTCGATTGTGCCCGACAGATTGTCCAGTGGGACGACTGCGAGAAAACACCTTTGAAAACCGGCTATTGCCCAAATCGCCACTGACTGTGACAGATTTGAATTTGCTGCGTTTCGGTGTGTCGCCGGTGGAACCTTTTGAGAGTGTCACAATAGTCTGGTTCCCATTCAAAGTACGTGATAAGTTCGTATTCAGTGCACTCAAGGCAGCAATAAATGAGGAATTTGTGGGCATAGTTTTCGGATAGGAGTCGAATTGTGTTCCATTTGGCTCCAAACCCCGACTGCTCTCTTGGGGAATCGGATGTGTAACAAGATGTGGGGTGGATGCGCTGCTGTAGTCCATGGGACTTGCAGATGTGATACTACGCTGCATCAGGCTTGTGCGACCTGGTCGGCTGATACTGCGACGCCGAAAAAGGCTGTACCTGAAATCAGTAAACACAAATTTGAGAGTAAGGTAATGACCGAATCGGATCCATTTAATAAGTTTTCTAAGAAGCAAAACATGACACTACTGAAACAATATGAAAGTTGGTAATTCGATTGGATGCAAATTATGCAGCTCAATAAAATATTACAGATGTATAATATAACGTGAGACTATACATACCATATATTTAAGGTTCAATAAGAAGCGGCTGCAATCTTTCCCTTCCCAGATCTAAAGGTTTTTGCTTGTCTTTATCATTATATCATCCGTGTGATGTGCCCTTGATGGGTACTTATTAAGCTGGGGACACTTTATGAAAAAGCTCATGTCATGAGCAGCTACATTTCTCAAACGCCAACCAGTTCTTCGTAGCCTCCATGTGAGACCAATTTTTGCACGGGCATTCACATTTTTGCACATTGATCACATTTAAAGAATACTGAAATGTTACTGAAGATCACGCGTCTAAAATCTCTGTTCACTTTTTCTAAATACGATACAAGGATTGATCACACATTTGCCATAACAATGTGCAGGGACAAGTGGGCAATATGTAATTAATACTGAAGATCTGATGCCTGGGATTCTAAATGAACTGTCCCCTTCCTCGCTTCAGTCTGTCTACCAACAGAAATCCAACTCTAATCAGTAATATTACAGTGAGCTACGCTGTACAACGAAATCAATAAGCTGAATAAAGACGCGGCTGCACCGATCCCATTAGGGATCATTACTCTACTGGACGGCCTGGGACATGCCGGAGATGTATTCAAATGAAGCAAAAAAGTGAAGGTTATGCATCGCCACATTAGGATGCCCGTTTGGTCCAAAAAATCGAACAGGAAAACAAATACAAACAATCTCTAATGAATCTCATTAAGGTCAACTATTACCACTGACTTGAGGGGTGCTGAAAACTGCGGCTTCATAGATTGAAAAGAAACAGGACGGAGCAAAATGCTTTGTTTTTCTCAGGATCACTGATATGTTTGGTTGGCGTTGACGTTATGATTTACCTACGGTGCATTTAACCAATGGCGTGTATGACAAATCGACCCAAATAATCAAGCTATTGAGTCGAATTTCGAAATAATCATGACAAGATTCCAAAATACCTGCAGACGATATGAATTAAAATCGAAAATGATGTGGATATCACATGGAGAACATTTTTGTCATGCTGAGACGACAATGCCCACTGTCCGAATCGACAGCGTCCAAAAAAGCAGTTACAGACGTGTCCAAATGTTTTTCTGCATAACAGTTTACCTCTTGTCAAACATTCTTCCATTTTTCCCGTGCTGCTCATATTTGAAGGTAGGGTGGAAATGCGACGTAGACAAGAGAGATGGTGTTCAGAATATATCACTCGGCGGGACCCGACAGGGTCCGGAAAGAAATCCCGATGAATCATACTCTAACGAGATATGGTAGTCTAATTATTTGTTGAGGACCGGGAGGCAGAAAATGATGATGGCTTTCTGTGAGTCATTATCGAACTTGGCTGCAACAACGAAAACTCGGTCAAGCGTAGGAACCAAGGAACCAGTAATGACTGACAAGCTCTGCAGTATCGTTACTCAGTCGATCTGAAGACCAACTTTTGGATACACACAAACCTCATTACGCTTAAAGCGACTCTTCTGCACAGCCGAACGGCTGATCTTCACAAACGCACAAATGGAAGCAAGCCAGTTGCAGAATCCCCATTCAAAAAGGTAATGCATACTTGCTTTTACGTTTGTGTGTGTGTGTGTGTGTGTGTGCGAGTGAGAGAGCGAGCGAGCGAGCGCATATGTTTGCTTAGTGATCGCACCTGAATCGTCTGAAAGCTGGATCATTTAACCGGGCGGTCCCTTGATCGCCCGCTTGCCTGTTCACCAACTAGGTAGCCAGGTAAGTCAATCAACTGATTAGATTCCAGAATAAAGGTGTTTGGGTAGCTTATAAGATAATAGACGGTAAGAAATAGAATACGTGCTTAGTCTGATCTTTTACCGTTTAATCGTGGCCATAAAATGGGAAGAGACCGAGGAACAGCCATTTTGTGTGCTTGCGTTTGTGCGAAAAAAAAACAGCTGTTTACGCAGTCCCTGTAGATCGGAGAAGCGAAAGCATTTTAGTTAAAAAGTGGCTCATATGTGACAACTATTACGGGGTTAAGATCTTTTGTTTCTGCCGCCTCTTCTGTTTGCATTCACTCCATAAATGGCGGTAGCGCTGACGAGTGCATGTGTAGGCATCAGCACGCGCTCACTCATCGGGATCGGACAATGCATGTGCGATCTTGTTTTCGGCTACAGATAGGAAAGGAGTGCACGACTGTAAATTTCTCGGCGTTTTCACAATCGGAACGCAAACAAGATAAATAAAAAAAATAGTCATGAACTTGGCCCCCATTGCGGGTTTGTGCACACGGTTAGCCGGTTGATTTTGTAATAGGCCAAATATTTGATGAATTTTTTGCCAGTTTTCACTGAACACTGACCAATATACCGTGAAATGTTCCCATTTTATTTAGGATGATCCAGCCCTCAGTGGAACGCGAAATCTAAAACCAGCCGAATAAAGTATGACACTGAAAAACTCACATCTTCACTTAGGCTCAGTTGCGCAATCCCCGAGGAGTTTATCATTAGTTGGCTCAACTCATTTTAGGCCACTTTTTTCGTGATGATTAGTCTTGGAGAGAGAAAGCCGTAGGCGCATGTCTCAACAACAAAAATTAAATGGGGACCAGTTCCAATCTGAAGTTTCTTCTCCACAACAAACACGCTGACGTGCCGCGTTTTAAAAGGTGAATGCCATCAAGGTTCTTAAAAAATTTCAATTCTACTACAATGCATTTTGTAAACGTCTATAGATTAAGGAAATCACACTTCAGTCGACAGCAAAGGAAAGAAAAATGGGACTATTAAACAGGATAAAAGACTAGAAAAGTCAACATGTAAGCAGGTGAAATGGTGGACGTTAGACAAAATATTTTCAGGAACGCTGGTTGTCAGATTTTTGAAGCATGTGGAATTTACTCAACTACGCGAAGTCTTTCATCTTCGGGGAGATTCGAACCCATGCGTGGACGTAACCCAGGCATTTGTACCTCATGTGGTCCACCAGTTGGGCTACAAGGTCAAGCTCAAGATTGTTTCGACATTTCATTTAAGGATCAATGGATAGCCGCCTAAGCTTTGCAAGTACAACAAAGAAGTCTTGGCAATTCGACTGTAAGAATTAAATTTTCCAATGAAGACCAACCAACGCTTACTGGTTAGAATTCAGTAATGAAAGTACAAACAGAATATTTTATAACTTCATTATTCTTAACCAGAATTTTTGCCCAAAACAGTTATTCCTCACAGCAACTAACCAAGAAATATTTTCTTAACCCATCTAAACTATTGGAATGAGAAACCGAACCACCAATTCTGTTTCCTCGTTTGAAAAGTAATAATAATAGCACCAAAGTAGGGTAAGGAAATTTGCAGAATGTTAAGAGCTGCAGACTACTCCAAGCAAACCTTGTGGTATCGTGCACTGTACGAATCAATCGATAGCAGGCAGAAAACGCCTAAATATATGCAAGCGAGAAAATCCTAGTGAACTATTTGAATGGTAGACTCTACGTTCCAGTGTCTTATTAAATATTTGAAGTCAAGTTGATAAAATGGATCAAACGACTTGTCCTTGTTAATTCATCCCCTTCTTCCTCGTCCGCCCTCCTCCAATGTTGGCGGAGAACATCGACTTGTCCACGTAACCCTGCCTTGTAATTATTACAAATGTACAGAAGGTAGTATTTTTTCCAAATTCTCAAACCCGGTCATTAGATTTGTTCTGTTTGTTAGTTATATTGTCACATATAGATTTGCTCTAACAAAACAATCGAAGAATGACGTACAAATCTGGTCTTGTACGTGCTCAGAGAATCGAAAGAACTGTTTGCCTGTGTGGGATAGACAGTGTGTGTGTGTGTGTGTGCGATCAGATGAGAGTCGATAACATCGTGCACGGCGATATTTGCCAGAACGGAAATACAAGCAATACCGAATTGCCTGACCGGGGGAAAACTCTACATCCTCTCCCAACTATTCCACCATTTCCTCTCTGTTTCATCCTATCCATCATCAAATTGAAAGGTCATTCAATTTATGATCGATCGTAACGGAACAAGGATCTGGTGAATTTGTCTTGTTCTGTTGAACAGGCTCATTTACGTGTGGAGACCTAGACCAGATAATGGAATGGACAAGGAAATGTAATCAAATAATCCTATAAATTTTCACATAGAGTAGCTTTAAAAGCTGGTGCCCAGGATCTGTGTCGTTGGAGAAAACACGTTTTTCTGTTCGTAGCGAGTGACGTACGTCTGGCTTGAATAAGACGGAAAAGTAACCATAAACAATCATGCTACGAGTTGATATCGGTCGTATGTCAACGATTCGTCTTCAGAATTCTTGCAGAATACCAATTCAACAGTTTCTGTTGTCACTGAGAAATACATTTGAGTACTTGTTCTCACACTGCACATCTTGAATTTGAGTTTTTGCAACAGGATAGTAACACAAATCTAACTGGTATTCAATGAACTGAAACATGCCAAGTTGGGTTGAAGAAATCCACTTTCCACCACTCCCGACCTTACTGTAAATAAGGTTGAAATTTGTTTTCAACGTAATCCCATTAGCTTGCTATTTCCGTTTGCTTTCAGATCAACTGTTTTCGAAGTCACATAAGATATTTCGATAATCACTACCGAGAGTGATTTGTCCCCATGAGGAATACATAGTCGAACCGTTTGAAGGAGTCATTAACTGCACGAAATTCGTGATCAAATCTCAAGGTTACTAGTAACAGAATAAACGAACCTTGTGGATTGAAGCACCTCGTGTCGTTACTGAGATTTATTCTGGCAAATATGATCTGATTACACAAATTCGTTAACCCCGGTTGGGTTATAACCCACGCATGAACTGAACCAGATCAATCTGTACCTCTTGCGCTCTACCCGCTGAACCCCGAGATCATGCTGAAGATAATTTGAACAGGTGCTTCGAAGGAATAAGCTAACACGGCTTAGCTGAAACTCGTTGGCATGTTTAGTTACTGAATACGACTTGACTGTAGCGACAAACTTGATAAGTTCAAACTACTCAAACAAACGCAACTCAGTATAGCTTTTGGCTGAAAGCAGGAACGGTACCTCAGTTTGACACTAATGACTAAACGAGATGACCGAGATTAAGGACTGAATAGGACATGCGGTTTTTGATTATCCAAACCTCGGTGTTATTATAAATTCGGGGACTATTTATCAGTGAAAGTAACAAAACCACACCACTGGACAGATGGGAACTTTTCGTACGCACTTAGATCGATGTAGCTGTAGTGCTACTAAGATATGAGTATTTGATTCCTTATTTTTAAGAATCGTAAGTTTTGACGGATTCTGTTGACAGTATGTCTAGACAAACGCAACTTGGGCGGAGGGAGCTCATACTGCTCTATTCCAGCTGTACCGAGTGACAGGAATTCCATCTCCGCATAGATATTCCAAAGCGATGATGAGTACAGTGCGCTTTTTAAATGGACTAGAATAGTTTTTTTAAACAAAAAAATTGACAGGATGAAAAATGTAACAAGCTGGTGGTTTGATGCAAGTGGGTTCTTTGGGGGTGGAGAAAGCTGGATATGGCATAAGTGAAGTACCATTTTAGCTGTCCAAGTCTAATAAACCACTTGAATGGATGCAATAGATCATCTTGATTTCTGCCTTGCATTGTTGTACCTGGATTCGGTAGAGCGGAGTCAACTTAGTCGGGTAGTACCACAAGGTTTGCGAAAAGAATAAATAATTTAACTTGCAACCAGCTTCGTCCCAAAGCACTTGTTTGAGCTACTTTTTTATAAACCGTTTAGGAGGCAAAAGGGAATTACTTGTCATATTACTTTAGAGCTAATTCAGTGACTGCTAAAAAATCCCAACGGCCCTTGCCGGACGGAACTTAATGCTTAATAGGCAATTTTTACAGACCTTCCCCTGCAATAATTCTCCTCGGGTTTATCCTGTTGAAATAAGCGAAGCTTTGTGTGCAAAAGATGCCACTTATCGTTTGGAACTCCTTTGTCACTGATGTTTGCGCCATACCACTAGGACTGGATGGAATGACTGCATGGGCAATGTAAAGTTAGGAAATAGAGTACCGGACACTGGTTCACAAAATACGCGTCACAGCAGATCTAAATTCGTAGAATTCGTTGGTTGGGCTATACGTAACATATGACTGACCCATGTCCGTCGCGCCGCGTCCCATTTTAGCAAAATGTGAGCAATGACGATCGTGCTACTACCTTCACGCGAATCAGAATCGTGTGCATTTGTGCAATTAGATTGTGCATTCCCTGTGTCAGCCACTAAGGCATTTCTTCGCTTTCCAGTCTCTGTACATTCGCACACTTTCCATTTTGCCCACCGATTCCTTCTATAGCAGCGTCTAACATGGTGAGAAATGCAGTTACCATTGAGGATAGCCCTGCTGTTCGAAGCTCCACGAGGATAACGATGACGATGACGGCGATAAAGAAGTGGAGGAATAAGTGAAAGTTTTTTGTTTTATATATAATGAGCCTTTAGAAAGGGACCGTTTTACCAAAAGCTTCTCAATAGCTAGGGATTGTAGATCTTGAAATCAAACAACTTTGGTTATAGCCTTCACAGTGGTGTCACCATACTAATCAGTGTAAATTTGTACTGCTCCCTAGGCTCTTCGTCAAATTTCCGTGTGTACTTGTGTGTGAGAGATAAAGAAAGTGACAATGAGAGAAGAAAATCATGGTAGATTCACATTTTCTTATTTTGACATCGGGTCAGAAATCTTATTGCTATCACTGACCAAGAAATCTGGTGAATCCGTCTTCCAGAATATGCTTGCAGTCACTTTCGATGATTCGCACTGATTAGTCAACTAGTTGATGAGTCACATATTTCTTTGGCCAAGTTTCATCACACAAATGGTCTGCACGGAGAAGAATATCCCCGTCTATCATTGGTAAAAACAGTAATCGATATTTGGGTTAACCACCACAGTTTTCCCAACTCCGAGGCCCGCTCGTGCTCCTCGTGGCAGAAAGAAACAGGCTACCATGTAACGAGTCCGATTTGACATTTCTTACGGTAGTCCGCAGGAAAGAAGGTAAGCCGACCCGCACGTAAAAACAAGCACATGGATACCCGCATACATATGTATACATGTAAACATTCGAACCTTAATATGCTCTCAAATATAGACAAATATTCATAACTGCTGCACACATTTAAATAATAGTAAACGTCCTAGTAACCTCGTGACAAAAGTGAGCCAGTAAACTGCTTCTGAAAATGACGAGTAGAACATACACAAGCCTCATGCACGTCAACCATGCAAATATATATGTATATATATATATATACAAATAGACAAGTATACATATTAGATAATAGATACTGAACATAAACTCACTGTTTTGTGATGATACCTTCACGTTGCCTGTGAGAAACGAATGGAAACATTGTGAACAACTTCAGTAAAGGTCGATCAGACGTTCTATCAATGACGAAGGGAGAAATCAGTTTAGCACCATTTCAACGACCCATAGTGAGTTACTAGCGTGTCTATACACCTGTGCTACGTTTGACACCAGGAAAAACAGTCGGAGATTTTAGTTATTGTAAAAGTAAAATATAAGGATATTTAATATCTGCAACTGAACAATTCATGGAAGAGTAGAGATATGGATTGATTGATCTCAAGGTTGCCTAGTATATCTGGCCTGTTTCCGCTGACATTATCCATTCGTATACTCAACGCAACAGCAGTTTGAAAAATGTCAACAGTTGTAAAGTAAAATTCTGTATGGTTTCGTTCTCGCCAAGAGCACATGAGTAACTTTCTACATAGACGGACAACGTGTTTTTGTTCAGACCAACAAAACAGTAGTGGTCTAATGTCAAAACAGGCCGCTTTTCATGTAAGGTTTTTACCTCCCACAGCGTGAATTTTTCAAGACCATATTCACGATCAGATATTTTCATGGTAAAAATTCGTATATTGTACTGCCGTGAACGCTAATTCGGAATCTCTGGAATGTGAAAAAGTCGTTCTGAGGAGAGTAGCCAGGTCTATTTGAGTCGCTGATTTACTCTATGCGGTAAAGACAACGTCGTGTTTGCCCGCTAATGGGAACGCGCCAGGCATAAAATAGAGGCATCGGTTCCTCGATAGGCTCCTCACTCTGTTTGACATACTACACTTTACTTGCACCCTAGACGTTTTTCTCCGATCACAGTTTGCTTGCTGTAAAAGTCTCAGGGATATCGATTGTGTCGGATTGCAGTTTTGTTAGATCAAATCGTCCATCGAGGGGGACATACGGTGCAAATTAGTTTCCTAGTGCAGCTGTGCCTAAAATTCTGACCAAATAAAGACTACCATAATTTAAACAAACAGCTCAGGCGGGCGAACATGCAGGCAGACAAACATGCCGAAGTGGAGAACAGTGCGGCGAAGGGATAGAGGTAATTGTCTGTGGACTAGCACAATTGACTCCATCAGTGAAAACTACCGTCTAAACAAAGTAGCAATGCATTATCATAAAATACTGTCAATCAAGATGCTTCCGGTCGGTAGTCACTTCTGTACACATATTTGGGGCAACTTAATAGCAGGCCGAATTAGTTACATCCCCGAAAAGACTAACTTCAAGTGACCTATTACTAACGACGAAAAGTAGTAATTGCACCAACCGTGAGGTTGTCATTCATCGACAGTAGCACAAAAATCCTAAGTTTATTCCTAATATCCTTGACTTAGTTTCCACTCAGACGGGCAGAGCACAAGCGAGGTTCTTCCAATGCTCATGAACTGCCCATACCCCAGAAAGACCAGCCAGTTTGTCAAGCCACGATTTGTCAACGGAACCTATACTGAAATGCAGGCGTCATCAATTCATCGACTCAAAGCAACTGGAAAATAGCAAAGGAACCGACTAGAATTAGTAGTATATGTACCAATGCGAAGGGCGATGAAGTGGATGAAGTCTTAATCGCTGGCCTACACTGTATGATGAAGTGAGGACAAATCTTTCAGACCATTTATTCCATTTCACCAAACTTGTGATTTGTAACTCACTGGGATGATGAAAAACTTTCCAGTGAAGCGAATTGTTATGCAGAAACCCTTGTAAAATTGGTGCTTCCGCACACAAAATACAATGACGCTTTTTCATGGGTAGGGTCATGTTTATTCACACCAGTCGTAGGAAGAGTCCAGATGGCGAATGAGTCACCCACCCACTGATCCACATACTCACCAGCCAGCTCACTCATTTGCTCATCCCTCACCCTGCAGTTTAATATGGTCGGACAGCTAGACTCGATCGATTAAACCATGGTCACGTTGTTGTGGTAAAAACCATATTGAGGAAACGGAAAAGAAACGAATCGATTTGCTGATTTACACGACTCGTCTGTTGGCATAAAGACCATCACAGCATGTGGTTCGTGGGATGGAAGTGAGGAGAAGAATAAGTAAATCCTATAATTATGCCAAACAGTTTTCACCAGAAGTCATGGTTTTTCGTGTTCACAGCAAAATAATGCTTGCTACTAATTGATCTGCTTCTGGGATAATTTGTATAAGGGAAATATGAACAAAAGAGAATAAGAATAGAACCAACTGGTTTGTTACACAAACGTATTTTCTGCGAACTGACTAGTGGCCAAGAAACAAGCAAGAAGACGGATAAATGTGATTAGTAAAAATTTCGCCTCCGAATTTATCGATCATGAAACAGCACACTGATTTCTTGTTCAAGTTGACAACAGATTTCATGGAACTTGTGCCAAACAACAAAATAGGCGAAGTGCATATTTTGATTTTACTTAACACTGATCGAAGAGAATCACGCCAAACCGAGCACAAACACACAAATGTGCCAATTCGATTTGGAACTCAACGTACCGAGCCGGTCTGAGCAGAGCCTGTAGGTGTTCATCCAACTTGTGTGCTGTAGCTACAGACGCTGGGAGATGAAGATGTTTCATTAGGCGTGCCAAATCGAACGTGGGATCTAGAACCATGTACGCACCGTGAAGTCCGGTCCCATCGATGCCCTGGGTGAACGCCTGGGAAAACCAAAAAAATAATTGATGTGAACAGTTATTTGTGGGTCGTCAGTAGGACTGATGAGTCTTGGATTTCTCCTAAACCGCATTTTGTTCTTGCATGAGAAGATTTGGGTGAGGTAGACAGACGTAATCACATGGGTAGTTGTATCCCAAAATTGGATGATATGTTCACGCGCAAACAGAAGGCTCGAATGATATTCTCCGGCGTGAAATGCGGTTATCGATAACAAAAAACGAGTATACGCAGTAGCAGTGAGGTCGAGACTGTTATACGGCTCAGAATCATAGTCGTTGAGGGTGATTTAAAAAGACTTCCGGTGTTTGAATGCTGTTATCTTTGTAGTGCTGGTAGAAAATGGTAGGAGAATTTTGTCCAGAACTCAAAGAATAAATATAAGGTACAGGGCCGCGGGGTTCAACCTTTATAACAGACACTGAATATGAATAGCTTAGGGTATTGGCGTGCCCGCGGAACAACTGCCTAGTGGTGCACCGGGCTCTAAGTCCGGTAATGGTTGTAGTACGAATCGAGATGACCAGTCGATAACAAGACAAAAAAATACAAAAACTTTAGCCAGTGAACTGGCCCGTATAAGTTCAGTAACAGTGCGGGTTTCGGGTCCATGAGATACACCCAAGAGAGGAATGGAGGTAATCGGTTATTCAAATCAATTTCACAGTCAAAAAAATCGTTGCATTGGAAAATTTTCTTTTTCTCTATGGTTGGTCAACTTATTGTTTTGAAATCGTTTTTTACCATTCTCTGTTCCCAACTTCTTTTTTGAGTCCATTGTGCTATGAGGTAGCAACAAAAACTGGAGCATGTTAATAGTTGTAAAATTCATTTTATGTCAAGACGTATTTGGTCAAATTTACAATGGTGCGGACAGACAAAATGTTCACGATGCATGCAGCGTATTTGGAACAGCGATTGCTGGCAAACTTTGATTTCATTTAGGGTGTACAAATGTATAACGATATACAACTGGCGTTAGTAATTTGCAGATGGCATAGATGAGCATACCGCAACTCTCCACAATATATTGTTGCTACTGTAAGTAGTATTCACTTTATAGATTGCTTTAGGTTAAATATATCCTTACCATTTTTGGCGGCACTTGAGCTTGTAAATGAAATCATGAGAAATCACTTCAGCTTCATAGTTAGCGCAAAACGACAAAAACACTAAGCTTCCATGATAAGCACTACCCATTTTCACCCGAACACATTTGAACGGAATATTCCCGGCTGTGTAACGTTACACCGAGGATAGGGTGAAAACTTGAGTTCTTACGGTTGGGCGCCCATTTTCGCCAAACACCCTACGATGAACTTCCGTCCAACTGCATCATTGGATTCGATGCAGTTTATTCCTCAGCAGGTTCTAAGCAACACAATATGCTAATCACGCGCAAATGATGTTGGATCTGAAAAGATTTATCGATCAATAACGTTTTTACTTTTCTCCGAGAAGGGCACTCATTTAAATGCACTGATCCAAGCTGACTTCCTCGTGGTTCCAAAGAGTCTCGCACGGCCCACTCGTGAGAAAAATATACGTACTCATTTCGACAAACCACTGTCAGAATCATAGAAGTATGTTTTCTAACTTGCAGTTGTGAAAAGAAGTGGGAATATGCAGAGAATAATGGCATCTTAAAATCAAAAGCCCGACCGAGGATCAAACAAGCGGTCTACCTTTTGCCAAGTCATGACGAACGCGGTAATGATCACTAACTGAGCGGTTTTGTTCGCGTCTTTCAGTTGAACCCTTTGCACGATAAAAGTGAGAGAATATCTAATAAGAAATGAACACTAGGTTAGTAGTTAAGTGTCAATTGGCCAGTAACAGCGGAATTCCAAAGTGCTCGCTTGCACAATGCGCATTCCACGGACATAAATGTGACACGTCAATAATCAACGGAAAATTGACCGACATGATTCCGTTTTACGATACCAGTCGCTGAACGAGCCTAGCTTTAGTCGGTGTCTCAATTCTCGAACCACTCGACTCTTCCTGTTCCAATCCAGTTTGACAACTATCATAGTTGGATTTTGTAAACACACGTTTTGTGAATGATACAGTGTTAATAACACAGCGTTGTTGGTAGGTGAAATGTGCCAACGTTTCGACTACTGTGGGGAGTCTTTCTCAAGGTAAGTTTTACGATCAGATGACTGAGGGAACGTTCACATGCCAACTGATATTTAGTTGTCTGTGTTTGAAAAAGACTACCGACGGTAGTCGAAACTTTGGCACATTACATCTACCAACAACGCTGTGTTATTACCATTATATCATTTACAACTGGAACCAATACATGGCGTATTGATTTTTCGATGCACTCCTTACGTCATTTTGTCCCGATAATCATACATTTTCCCTCTAAATCAAAGTACGTCGTCATCAAAACCTACGGTTTTCACGGAACAGTATATTCTACTATTGGTCCACTTACTTTGGGGATTTCTATGATATCACAGTTTATGGTCTCTGGTCCTGTCACAGATAATCTCAAAATGGATAGAATTTTTAGAATAATGACAGCTTTACAACCGACAGGTTTTGTTCTGATCATCTATCCCGAGGCCACTGCATACTGTCCGGGCTACACACGTTGTGCTGAGATCAGCAACTAATGTTGCAATGCTAACAGAAAATTTGGGAATTCGACCAAAGAAGGCTTGTGATGAATACCTTCAACATCTTTTTGTTCGCAGATGAACACTGTGAATATAATGAAATCTAATATCTAATAGAAAACAATGCACATTTAAAATCGGCTGGGTTCTTCCCCACATCTGTCCGAATGGTATTTTTTATATTAACCCTAAGAACCATGGGGGAAAGTTATTTAATTCGAATAGGAACTGACAAATACTTTAACGGTGATTGCAACCCAAAAATGGACGATTATGGGGATGTAATTCAAAAGAAAAAAATATATCTGTTCACCCTGAAAATGCATATCAAAAAAGAAAGCGCATGTGTGCATGTATGAGTGTCCGTTTGGACAAAACGATCTCCATTCACGGATTTCAACGTTTGTCTATCATTAACACAGCCAAAGATAATAGTAGTGGCATAATTTCTCTCGGTGTGTTGATCCAATCATTTTTGGAAATAGATTATTCAAAGCGAACATTTGTGAGAAAATTGTGGTTACCGAGGGAATGTATTCAGAGCTCAAAGAAGGAACGAAAGCGTAAAACATCTACATATCACAATTAGTTTCCTCATTATTAGTGTACTAGTGTAACATTCACGAAAAAATGTAGTGTGTCAAAAAACTGGAAATTTTCATGCAAGCTTCAAATGAATTGTGCGTGGAACAAATGTGGGCGCACAAATGAGTAAGGGACACGGATATTATGGTGAGTGTTTAGCAACAAGCTCTAACTATGAAAGTCTAATTAACTATGCAACGGGGTCCATGGAAAATTTTATTCCACTCATTATGTATCACATAAAGACGGAACACAGAACAATGTCACATCAAAAGTCCCGACATCGAACCCACTTCACGAGTGATTTATTTTCACAAGAAACTCACGTGATTCGCTCTAGGAACCAACAACTCGTGGTTCGATGTGTCAATGAATAGGTAACGGACTTTAGTTTCTAATTATTAGGACCATAATCAAGACGAAGGTACTAAGATGGTCTCAGCAACGTATGGTCACCAGCGTAGGGGAAAAGTTCATCGTCTTGACTGGAATGAATTGCGCATAACAATTAAGGTAACGTGCAGTAGTGGTTCACTTAAGTCATTGCTTGTCGACCTAATATAAACCGTCAACAAGTTAAAGCTTAAAAGACAATATTCAGCTGTCCGAAAAGAGACAGTGACTGCCTCGTGTGAGTAGCTTCTCTGTAGTTTAGTTGGATAACTCAGATCATGACTTCTTATCACTGCGTCCAGAAGAAATCGTCATGTCGTCGCTCGAACACTCGCTTAATGTACCTCTTAGCTACTGCCGCTGTAACCATGACAATTATATTTGCCAGTACGTGGGACAGTTGTTAACCCATCGGTGTGACCAGAGATTGCTGTTTTCAAATATCAACGGAACCCTTTCATTTGATTGCAATAGCGAAATAGAAATTCTTCCCGAGGTTAAGTAAACTGAGACAGCTGGGCATTTATTTAGAAACAATCGTTTAAACCTGTCCTTATCCTCCATCATGATTGCATCAGTTAGGAACGTAATAAGTGATATGATGGTGTAGTCCATTCAAAAGCAATCACTTTTTGGAAGTAAAGATAACTATCACGAATTCGGATGAGTTAAAATATACGAGATATGAAAATGGTGCGTTTCTCCGTATTTCGTACTTGAGTGGGCTGTCTTGAAACCATGCCAGCACAGTTACAATCGACACCATAAACGTCAAACCCGGTCACTTGTTTTATCGTCGATAAATCAAGCGCCGCGCACAAAACACTACCCGCTTCAATGAGTCGTCCGAAGCATGACCGTTTAACCTGGTACGTTATCGTCCCACTTGCACGAGACAGAGGCAAGAGATGCCGTGAGAAAACAGTGTTTGTTAAAACGAAAACTATTGGGTCCCATTGATTCGATCAATGCTACTGGCCGTTTGACTAACAATGAAGAAATGGGGAAGTGAATTCCGGTCTCTTAGATTCGAACGAGAAAAAATCCGAAAAAGGACACGAACAATTGGGTACAAAAGTTGCTGAACAATTTTTTAAAAGAGCCTTGATAAACAAATCTTCAGACGGGTCAAACAAAGTATCCCAGATGTTCATAAAAATCAATTCGACCATGTACACCACATTTCGTCCTATGGAGATGTTTCCATTCATCTACAAAGTTCTCCTCGCTTGAAATTTTAGAACGATACTTTTAGGTCTGGTTTTGTGATGTGTAACGTAAAGTATTACACGGTACACTCAAGGGAGAACGAAGCCGAAGTCTAACTGGCGATAAAATCATCCGTGGTTCGGAAAATAAGTAATTTATTGATTTTCTCGTATGCAGTACTCACGATTGTTTCCGCTTTAATGGATTTTCGAAGAAAAGTAGTGCATATTTCCTAAATTCTCCCAGTTGACAGGAGTTAATCTAATTTATCCCCGAAGAAAATTACCATTCTCCTTCACTGTTACGTCATGCACCTGGGTCTAACTGGGGATGTCGAACCCAGTAACGATAAGACTGATCGATAGTCAAACAGATGCAAACGATAACATCGTACACGGAAAAACTAAATTGTTATTCTTTAATGGTTATATTTGACTGGAAGACTTGTAAAATTGGAATGAAATGAAGTCAACAAATAATAAAAGTAGTTACGTTTCTTGCGACAGTTGAAGTGGAATAAACCAAAAGTCACCGCTGGAAGGTAACGCTAATTTCAACCTGCTACCATCATCATACATTACCCGATCCGGAGAAGACAATTGACAGCCATACATTCTGGAGGATTCGTGTTGGGATTCAAATCCGGTCAAGCGATAATTTATCAGGCAACATATTGATTGAATGTTAAGCTCTCTTATCGTTGCTATGCCGCTATGGGTAGAGATAAAAATTAGAGCGTATGAAGGAGTCCAGGTCGTGCCCAGAACTTTTGGGGATTCAACATGCCTTTTGGTTAGGTGAGTTCAAATCTGCCCATGATTTCTGGATCTCGAAGTCCCATTTTACACTTTCTCCTTTCTTAATCAGATTACCCATTCAAACAATAATCACTTGACGGATGATGTTTTTTGTTGCTATTTTTCATGTTAGGAAGGCATTTAGTTGATCGGAATGTTTATAATGCCCCGAGGAGCAGCTGACGGGATGTTAACTACAGAGCCCGTTTAACAATCGTCTAGTTTGCTAAAATCTCGCTTAGTCTCTGGATTCCATAAACAGAAAAGAAAATATTTCGGATAAAATTGCACCCCACTGTTCCAGGTGGTCCACAATTCGACTTTTGTGCCTATTATTAAAGACTGCAGTATGTCTCCACGTTTATTCTCCAATCAAAAAGCAACAGACAAAAACATCACGGATGCACAGTTTACCGTTATCCGCGGCTGTCATCCCGGAAAGCAGAACTGACAGAACTTATAATATATATATATATATATATATATATCCGTTGGCCTAATAATATAAAACTGTTATCATATTTAATATCATCGTAAATAGTCTACGTAGCCAAACACACCAGTTGTCCCACTGGCATTGTAAAACCGTGATGTCCTGGACTACCGCAAACAAGTGCAACGCAAAAAAGGAACGAACCAGAAACGATTATCACTCGACTACTTCACTGCATAAATTCGTGTCCAAACGTAAGAATGCTTTTGGCTCATCCAGATCGCATCCAACCCGGCCCAACTATCTACCAACTATATGATGAAGTGCACCATTTTTATTTCAACAGAACTGACCCATTGGGGAAAGAAATTTTATCGTATCACGCGTTTTCTTTTACTCCCCCTCTCTCTCCCATCAACACTGGCTGGTGTCTTTGGTAAGAAAGGTGTCAAAATAATTTTCGTAGATAAAGATGACAAAAACAATTAACAACTTATACTTCTTACCACGTGACCGTGTGAAGGAGAGGATGGTTTATGGCAGATCTTGAACCATCCGATTTAGAAACCCAGTTGACAATGAATCAACGGTCTGGGGCGGTCTTGTGCAATCCGATTTCCACACACAGACAAAATAGATAAAAAGAAACTTCAGTTCTGTTTGTACAACACATTTGGTATAGGAGGAAATTTTATCCGAGATTCCGTTCAACCGTACTGAAATAACCGGGTATTTTCGGCAAATTCGGCATTCGGACACTTTTATAACCCAGGAAAGTAGAGACGTGGTGTTAAATTTTCGTAATTTTTCGGCACGAAAGAATGAGCCCCGAGTATGGTTCTGTAACTGCGCAAAATTATCCGCTGTATGTTATATTCAACCCACTAAAATGAAATTGTACAGTTGTATCTTAAGCGTCAGGAATCATCAACAGTAACTACCGAGAACAGGGTGTCCTAAAACATAAGCAAAACAGTCCGAAGGAGGACACTGGCCAGAGCCGAACAGATCTCTATATGCATTCGAATCCTTGACCTTTGTGCATAATAACAAACTACTTGAGCTCTTGAACCGCCAGGGGAGAAGGTCGATTGAATCACTGAACATTGCATCACTATCAACTCAGATTAGTGGTCGTTAAACAAGTGATACTTGAGCTAATTCACTTAATCCAACAATCAATTTTCCCATCCGATTGGACTGTCTGCCAATTAGCTGAATAACTGGTCGGTCTACAGACAATTCTGACACTTCAACTTGTAGATCGACAAGTGTGATTATAAAGAGATGAGATGAATCACGGCTTAAGTGACTACTAACTGATTCAGACCACCAATCTATTTCTCCCAAATGTAACCGCTGTGTTATCGAAACTTGATTACCGTAATGAATGCATTGAACATCGGCAAAAGAGTGTGTCGTTCTCACGCAGATAAAATTTGTAACCCCGATAGAAAAGTTCAATAAAAACCGTTTAGCATTTGCAATCCGTCATATTCAATTTGTGATTCGTATACGGCACATGCAGTAGATGCACTCGTGTTACTCCGTGTTGCCCTTAACTCATCCAGTGGAGTCGTCAAATCCGTTCATAATAATCAATTGTTTGATGAAGTAGCACAACACACTTCACTGCACTCGAGGGGGTTTTATCCTAGCAGATATTTCGGACCGTGGCACTGCCTCGCAATCTGATTCGTTCGGAGACCAAAAACTCCAACTCCAGTTTGCAAAACTGATTGAACCACGACGGAGGACCTGCTACAAAATCAAGCTAATTTTATATTTTCATAAAACAATCCATATATATACATATGTATATTTGTATTTATACGAAGGCGAAATTTACCCGAAAGTAAAGGACCGATTTCGCAATTATTACTATGTATGTGGATACGATAGCTTTTGGTCGAAATAATTCTTCCTAGTTAATTTATCACTTGTTTAATTTGGTCGCATTGGGAAGACAAGCACACACAAACCCGATATCAGTCGACAGCCAAGAAACTAATCACATGGCTTTGAACAAAACTTGCCCATGCTTCCGCGTATAGACATATACATATATATACATATATGTATATATAATTTATTGACGTGTATGTGAAACAACTAACAAATGCTTCATGTTGAGTCTCACGATTCCATCCAAAAATGTCTAATGACATTGTGGATAAGCGTGTTACGAAAGCTGACAGGACAATTAAGTGGACTGTACGAAGATTATATTCTGCCATGACACTGTCATGACATCTTGATGCAATTCAATCAGAGCGAATTTCCTGGAATAAATATCATGATGTTTGGACTGAACGAAACAATTTACCTATCAACATCGGTTTTCAGACAAAAGAGAATAACAACATTTGTGACTTAAATCTTGGTTGGAAACCATGTGTTGAATGTCCATCATACCCCGTCCGCGACCAAAACTTGAGTTGATCGATTTCTTTATTAAACTCAGTCTCAATGGATTAATCAGGTTGGTCCCAAAGTCTCACTCAAAGCCCATTCCTTCTGTTAATCGGTTCAAACGATATCGATTCACTGTCCGGATACCGACCGATCATAACTCTCCGACTCGAGTATTATTTGGTGTGTGATACTCCTAACAGTTCAAAAAGGGGATGGGAAAATCTGTGTATGTTAAAAGGACTGGTAAGCCATGAAGCCTCAAAAATTGTTAAGTAAATTTGACGTGGATTTGAGCAATGCGTTTGTACTTGAGGGAAAACCGAAGTTGAACTTTTCACGTTGAACAAACAAGCATACAGATCACCAGAAGTAAACGTACATTCAGTCCAATATCCTTTAGCCAACGAGCCACCCGTTGGTTTGTCCAGACCAACACATTGTCACTGATTGTATCCGACTCTCGGCGAGCCTCTTCCAGTAGCTTGGGGGTGGGAAATATGGTTTTAAGAAATTAATGTACAAAATTATTCGTCATGTGAAAGTCGTTCAGTGCAGCAGCAAAAGAGAATAATCATTCTCGAACAGATGAACAGACAGACAATTTTATGAACAATGACCTTGGAACGTAAAGGAATAATCAAGTAAACAGAAAATCTTACACATTACCCAGTGACCCTTAGTGTGACTTTAGCAACAGGATAAAAGACATCGACCAATATCAAGTCACCAAGTGGCTGGTCAGAGTGCTGCTATACGCTAGCATTCAATGCAGTAGAAATTGGCGATTTCACTTGCAAACTTTGTTACTTTCGATAAAGCATCGACTTTGCGTACAAAAACTCATTCGAATAGACTGGAACCTGCACCAACATTGATTGCTAGAAATGAACGGCGGTAACTTTGGCGATGAGAAATTCCATAACCGCTTTTTGCCAACTGAAGCGAATGACTAATAATCAGCCGGATCAACGATGAACGTTTTTCCGATTTCGTCTCACAGTAAAATCAGTTTATCGATCGAAAACCGGTTGTCAAGTTTATCAATGAAAAACTTGGCCAACGAGTATGGGACGCAGTTTTCAGAGGAGTGAGAAAGCAAATCGCTGATTTTGTCACGCAAAGGAAAACTGGATTGCTAGGACTCAGTCTTGCATGATTTGATCGGACGTGATTAGCCTCACTGCACACCAATACGTCTGACATTCTTTTTTTGGTTATTTGAGAAAACAGAAGGGAGTCATTATACACAACTATGTACTTAGTTCAACAACCGTAATGACAGAAACACTTGTGTCTTATTGTGATCTGACAAGACTTGTACGTGAGCTGAGGGGAAAAAACCCGAAGAACAAAACTGGTATGGAAAGAATTCGGATAAAATCTTCATTCGAAAAAAAACAGAAGACCAGAAAGAGTCTTAGACAGTTAACTGAATCCACTGAGAAATGCGGATACATTTAACTGAAGAACTTTCGCTTGACTAAGTACTTTCGCTATCCGGAAGTTTTCATCAGATGCGAACGATTGAATATTGTTCCGTATTTGTAAGAACAGCATACGGAATGAGGGAGCAGGTAGGTGGATTGTCCACCATCCATATTGCAGTTAACCATAATAGTGGTGCACAATTTGGGACGAGGAGACGATTGGACCAGATTTGTTTGCGTGTGTTTCAATGTGTGTATGGGTGCGCGACTTAAATCTCATCCATATTAAATATGAGAACCTTCGATTGATGGGTAGGAAACAACTACGCTTCCTCTAACATGCTGTCCCACAAACGTGCTGTGAACCTAAACTTGTTCAACACTGAAAACCCGTCTAAGATAATCAAAAACCGTCAGAAAATCCTAATATCTCTGATTTTCTATCCCATCGTAAACCCCCGATGTGGTTGCGTACCATTTGATATCGATGATGCTCAGTAACAATGATAGCAACCCCGGAAATCCTCTTGTTATCTGCGAGAAAGAAATGTCCGACCCCAGACAAAGAGCGTTAATTCGAATTAACCGGCCAACTTTGTACTGACCAAACCGTTGGCGGTAAATCTAGTTTGTATTTTCGAAGTCTTTACACAACATTTGTTATGCTGTCCTCTCCAACATGATCTTCGCAGTTCTGTGCTGATGTAACAATGTTACAAATTCAACTCGTCATCGGGCGCTAGCAAACAAAGTTGCCGTGTTATCTATCAGAATACGCATACATTTGACAATGGTCATGACCGAATCATGATCGAGTCGATGAGGTGAAAATAGTACACGATATTGTATCCAAGTTACAAAAGTGAACTGTTGTGCTACACTTTGTAAGAATCGTCGGAACATATGTAGCGAATGCTAGCGGGCCATAAAAAACAAAATTGTTAGACTTACGGGAAAAAAGCAGCGGACATTGTAATTTGTAGGGAACAGATTTCTATCAAACTTTGCCCAGGTAAACAATGAATTATTTGTAATTAGGCTCGGATAAAGCTGCCTACTTGGCTAATCCGCATTTAAACTAGCGCTCCTGATTTTGACCGATCTCAGTTAATGAATATCAGTCTGGATTTCACGCAACAGTAGATCAAAAACGTTGGAGTTAAAGTGTCTGAGGAAAGAAAATACAACGCTTCGGACAAAATATGATCGACAATCGTTCATTTTATGGTTGGTACTAAAATGACGAGTGCCAAATTAACAGGTACAATTCACACCAAACCGTAAATCGGAATTCCCGTTAAATTCGGCAATCACTGTGTTTGTTATCGATAACGCTGGACGTGTGGAACAGAAATGCAAGTTTGTCTAAGATCTGCGCACCGAACAATGGAAATGGAAATTAAAATTACAATATTTTATCATTGAAAACTGAGATAATTTCTTGACATTTTTACACAGTGCATATAGCGGATTCTAGGTAACGGTGCCCTACATCGTTTTGTGAAATATAGTTCTTGATATTAGACAAAACGTCCGTTTTCGTTCCACACGCAAGCAGGCTGAGGCAACCGCAATAGGAGTTAACCAAAAAAATTCTTTTTTTCAAGCTTTTAACGACATATTCAAAAGAAAAATCATAAAATGCTTACCGTGGCCAAAATCTGTATCAGATTCTTCGACAATAGCGCTCATAAGCGACAGTACAAAACAGGAAAGAACCCATGAACAAATTGTATTCTCACCTTCACCTTTAACATCTCTGCTGTGACATCACACGGCAATTCCATGGAACAATCTTGAGGAGAGTGAACCAGGCCAAATAGCACGAGTCATAAAGCAGCAGACCTAGAGACTTCATTTCAGTCGTTCAAATCGATCCTGTACAGCCGAATCCGACCGAGAGGTACCACTACGAGACACTCACAGATTCAGGTTGATCTGAATGGTGCTGCAAATCAGCAAACATCCGCACATTTTATTTCCCCTATTCTTTTTTTTATCTTATTAGTGAAATAGCAGTACACGTCATTTTTACGAAGGGAGCAGTGACCAACAAAGGGTACCCACGTGGCGATGTTAATCGGCGGAGGGAGGATTCGAACCCAAGACACTTATGTCCGCTTGACTACTGCTGCTGAACAGGCACAATGCCATATGGCCTACAAAATTGGGCGATGCATCCAAACCACAAGCAGGAGTTACAATAGATTTTCCATACTAGGGTGATATAAACCTTCATGTAGCAATGGTTGATAAAGATTCGGTGTCACCCGGGTGTATTACGTCACTTAACGAAAGATCAAGAGTTGCCTACGCTTACGTCAGTTCAGTTCTGAACATACTGTCAATTTGGCTCATTGGGAAACTGACCTAAATATGTCAAACAGCAATGACGGACGACGGATATGCTACTACTACTATCATCACCAGCAGTTCGGCGCTTGTGTCGATGACGTAACATCAGGGAAACAAATAGGCTGACTAATGAACAGACAACCGGCTAGAATGATCTAAGAGATCAATTGATTGAGAATTTATTGTGCATATCTTAACCGTGACCAGGCAAACACCTCCGAAATTTCATACTGGTACTCGACCATATGGAATTTTAACTGTTGTCTCCAATATACATTGTGTACAGATGGAGTCAAAGCGTCCGTGGACAGAAATTGTGGAACA
The DNA here is from genome assembly GCA_008360955.1 of Fasciolopsis buskii. NCBI lineage: Eukaryota > Metazoa > Platyhelminthes > Trematoda > Plagiorchiida > Fasciolidae > Fasciolopsis > Fasciolopsis buskii. The sequence goes on along the minus strand of LUCM01002247.1, from coordinate 164,425 downwards.
CTACGTTTGGATCGGAATTTATCTGTACCCACTTAGTTGAGAGAAGTAGTTTCCAATCCTACTCGGCTGTTGCTAAACATTGACATTTCTACTATGCTTTATCACTATCATCATTGTTATTTACTCACGGATTGCTATCATTTATATTATTCGTATTATCAAAACCCATTCAGCACTTGACAAGTTGTCGTCCGTTCAATACGACCACCGGCTTATACACATGACTGATCCAGAAAATCGATGCCGGTTTTTCGGTGTTTTCATACTTAGGTAAACTATCAAACCTCGTGGGAAAAATATGTATAGGACTCCAACTGTTTACAAGATGCATTGTAGACTCGTTTATTTTCGAATTAACGGTACACGCAATGACTTGAGTCCTGATTCCATCCAACAATAAATTTAGTCTTGTGCAAGCGTTTCCTTCTAACTGAAATCACAAAGGCTAATGCAATATGATTGGTTCGCCGGCCGTCTCCATGTCCTGCAGCTGCGATTCACACTCCTAAACAATAATGAGCAAAACAAAGGATTTCGCATGGGACCACCATAGAAGCTTGATTAATTACGATTTTGGAACGGAAATTGTATCGGTAAGCGGAAACGATTTTCTGCCAGCCTGAATGGAATTGCTTCCCACACAGCCCTTGAGCGCCTCAATATGACCGGGGTTGAGCATTCTTGGCTTCAACTTGCCTACTTACCCTGAACATCTCTCAAAATGTATCCAAATTACCATGCATCCCAAACAGTCTTTGTTGGGGAGGTTCTAGGCACTACCTTCTCGTGGTGTTCCCACTAAAGTGCGAGAACGAAGGCCAATGCTCAACTTTGTTCACACAGCTGACTGATTTCTGATAGTCAGTCTAAGGCGAATGTCTCAACTCTGACTCCAGACTGGCAGCAGTCGGAGTATGAACCGTACGGCCGTATGGTCCTTCCATCTACCGCGGAGGAGTACACTGGGCGTGTGTACTGAACAATCAGCCAAAGGTCCCCAGTGGATTACGTGACCCTCAGATCGTCCGACTGCTTTATAGATTAGGTCGTTTGGCCAGAGGCTTGCAGCAGAGTCCCCTAGTCAATCCTCTGCTGTGGTTTGAGCAGAAAGCAATATCAAGCCTACAGAGGAATCATGTATCTCGATGGACGGCCGATGACAAGGAGAGAAGAATAGAAAAGCTAGCACGCGTAGCTAACATTGCACATTGTTCTTTTTTTCTCACATCTCCCTCCACTTGATTTTGTCCTTTGATATGCTTTTGAGGGCACACGATCCGTACAACGAGTTTCCTAATATTTACACATAGACAAGAGAAGCAAATGGAGAAAGAAAGGATCAGGTCTTTTCATTCAACTACACTATCCACAAACCGTTTCAGTAGCTCTAGTCACTGCTAAACGCCAAATTCCTCGGATACATTAGCATTTTTGGCACTCTCCGCCAGTCAACATCGTTGGTACTTTTTTTATCAAAAAGTTTGCTTTCGGGTTGTTGTCGTTGTTGTCATACACCTACAGAACTAACAAGCCTCAAGAATATGGCGTCAACAGAAAAAAACAGATTTGATGATTCAGAAACCATTCGAGAAATACGTTAGCCTAAGAAAACTTTACGTATCGTAATGAAATGAAAATGAACCGACTAACAGCTGCCTATTTATCCTTGTATTTGGTCAATATGTTTGCACGTATCCATTTGCTGCGTTAGCACAAATTACGAGGATAGGTCTTGTCAAATATCAGCATTTGGGCTCGCAAATTTCTCATGTAAAACGGAATGAATCAAAGTAGTTCTTGCATTTGCAGGTTTTCGTAAACCAAATTACTGTAATCGGAAAAATGCAGGGAATGGAAGGATTGAATCAGGCATTGCAGACCACCTGCGAATGAACTAACAGAATTTGCGTTCCCAAAACTTTAAACTGAATGGGTTATGCACATAGGTAATTCCGTCGATGGGAGGTGAGCTACGTCCGTCCTCCATAACCACGAGTGAGATAACCGCAATATTGTTGGAAGATGGAATGATGACACGACCTACAACGTGTCGGCCGACGGTTAATCTTTCCCTGGCCGGCTGACCATGGAAATTCCGGGATCAAACCGCTCAATTCTACAAGATTTCTGAATACCACGAAAACCTTGTCAACGCGTGCTCGGATTGTGATAACAACGTATCCACTGTAAAGTATAATCAGTAAAACAGTTGCGAATAAATCAAGGCGAAAACATTGTGACACTATGACTTGGTCTTAGCAATCGTGAAAGTACATCTCGTAGGTTCGAGGAAATCTAACTGACCCCATTCGAGCAAGTTCAGTTGTAGCGCGGTTTGTAACTCGCTTCCCTGACATGGTTGTACTGCATCGGTTTTAATCCCATCTAGTAAGCGTCCCGAGAGAGTGCATCCACTGGTTAGTTCGAGTTGAGAAAGTGTGTGGACCATGTTGCTCACTTTGATCAATTTGCATTCAGCGCCGACTCAAGTAAATGTCACCCCAATCGCAAAACTATTGCTCATAAAAATGTGTTACTCTAATCAAGCAATAAAAGATAGCTTATTTTGGGATCGACCACATGCTGGAATCTTGAAATTGTCCAATTAACTTTCATCCTATCCGGAATTAATAGGAATCAGTGCAAAATTGCTAAACCAATTGACTGTGGAAATTTTGAAAATAGTTTTCAATTTTCCAATATTCATATTCATTTAGCACATAATTGGATAGTTCTTTATGGGTTGTAAGAATTTTGCATTTTTCCGATAAAAATAATCAATTTTCATCTTGGCAACAGCATCTGTAGGGCGGTGGTCATAGATGGAATTGAACGAAATAGAAAAAAAGTTAAAAATGAAACGGGTTCCCAATGTGTTTCCATGGATTGACAAAAAGTTGGGAAGTTCTACAAATGACGGCACCATAGTAACCATTCGTAAGTTTTGATAAGCACAATACTAGTCTAGGTAACTAGTCTAGGTTTCATCTTTTTCGTTTTTCAACCAATTTGTTAGATGGATGAAGATTCGATTTTACATTACCTACACAGTGCCAAGTAGAAGAAATATCAGATAAAAGCAATGCCTTTTAGTCATTCCCCATTGCGTATGGACACAAACCGTTACATTATCAAACCAATTTCCAGTCTTGTTTGCCTCGCACGACAAATCCTCGTGAACCTTGAGTTTGACGGAAACCGAGGAATTTGACTCACACCAACATATCCCGTTTCCGGGAAAACTTGGGTTCACTTGTAGACTTATGTTTGCTGCGTATCACTGTCTGGTATCCAAAATGCCAAAGATTTCTAATTTGACTTCTATAGAGCGGAATTATATGAGCTGTAGAGCACGAGTTAGAACTATCAAACAGCACGTCCTACTAGAACTGACATCATGCTGAGGGCCAAATTGCCACAAAACCTCCCGGGACCGTCAACGATCAAGACTAACTCATAAATTACACGTATCTGATAGCACAAAATGGCTTTTTGTGGAAATTTTCCTTCCCATGGATATTCTTTCAAACTTCACATAAACAGTTTCCTTGTCTGATTTGTCGTATTTCTAGTTCAAATCTACTGCTATTCATTATTTCGAAGGGCACTGTCGAACAAGCTTGGCACCGGCATTTTGAAATCAGGCATATATATGTATGTAGTATTGGTTAGCACGTACATGCTCGAAGCGACATTTCGAAAAGAAATTCTTTCCTCGTTCGAAGCCTTTTTCATTTTAACATTGTTCCATCAGGCCGAGGTGATTCACCTGACCGTATCTGGATCACAGTAGCCATATCGCAGACTGTTTAGTGCCGAATTACCACCAGTGCCTAATTCTGTGGAGCACTTCTGTGGACAAACAACACTTGGGTGTTTTCGGAAAGACCGGAACCTCCACGTTGAAACCAGTGAGGGGTTTCAGTCCGTATTCTGGCTTTAGAAAACGAAACATCACAACCAGATGCTCAGTTCTCACGGATGTTACGACCGCCGTGTTTGATAACCGCCCATGCATTCAAACGTGTACTGGAAGATTTGCCATTTGTGAATAATGGTATCAGGAATTCGTCAGAACGAGACTGTCTGCTGATAATCAATTTGACCTGCACCATTGTCATGAGTTGTTGTGGATTTGACAGGAATGATTCCGTTCCAGAAATCACCGTGTCCATGTCTCTCACAAGGTAACCACACCTAGAATTCCGTATGCCCAGCCTCTGAAATCACCACGAACAATACCCTAGAATTTAGATTCCAACCACCGCCACTCACTCACGAAAGAACCATATACACGGGCTTACTGTGATACGTCCACCCTGGTCGGCAATTTCGGTAAAATCAAACAAGTTGTCATTCACTGGTCAGTATTCTGACGGGTAATTCCCCTTATAATTTAGATTCATTGCTAAACCGTTCCTTACTTCCGATATGCGCAGTTGATGCACCATAATTCTGGAAGATTGTGGAATTCAACGCAGTCAGCAATGTCGGGATTTGATCCCAGGAGCTGCAAGTTTACAGTAATTTTGTCATCAAAACGACTGGTCGTCTGATTGTCAGATCGCCTCACTGAAGTAATTCAATGCAGCTACAAAAGTAAAAGCTTACCTTTGAATTAGCTTGAAGTATTGCTCTTTTTTGTTTATTCACGTGTCAAATTGATATAAGCCGCCTGTTTGTCAAAGCCAAGTAACTATTCTACTTTCAACTTTTTACTCTATCAAATATTAGGCTCCTCAGGGGAGCAAAATAGATTCATGGACTGAAATCAAAACACGGAATGTTGATCAACCTGTTTCCGATAATTCCTTCTCATATCGTTATAATCATATTTATCTCACAGAATGCGGGCCAGGGAAACAGCTAGTGGGGGTTCAATCGGTTTATTATCCGGTCGGTTGGTCGACCAGTCGACTGATCAACAGAGGGGAGGTGGAGAAAGGTGGTGTGTGCTACCACGCGACAATGGGCGATCTGAGTCCGTAAAATTGTCATAAGTGATGTCCCCAAAGTTTGGACATGGTAATTCTAGGGCACGTAATAGACTCTTTTATTTGCACAACTCAAGCTGGAGGACACGTACAGTGATTGTCTCAGCCAGGTCTTTTCGATTCCGGTTCGTGAGGAGGTGCTCAATACACAACACAAAATGTTATCCAGTCCAACCGGATGCACTGATTCAAGTACAAAGGCCGTGCCAGAGCTGAAAACGGGCCCACTAATGCCCATTCACGAGTTTAGACAAATCGCTCAGCGTTCGACCCATGTAAGTGGCACCACAGGCGAACTTCAAATGATAGACGACCATTTGAGAAGGTCAACAAAGGGGATTTGCCCTTGATCTTACATCTGGTGATAGGCGTAGTTGAGAACTGGGATGTGATTGCAAGCATATTGAATGTTTTTGCGTCTAGCACACAATACTCCACAGATCCTCCCTGCTGCTGCGCAGCCTTTGAAGGGGAGACTAATGAAAGAGTTCTCTTAGCTACCCAACCCTAGTGATCGCTCTGTGGTCCGTGTGTGGTTCAGATTGCAATTAACAAATTTATCTGGATACCACTAGCTGATAGCATTGCTTCCAATGTGTTGTGGAAATACATGCGTTTCGCGCTTGACGTTTACTACCGGATAAGGTTTCTTCTTTAACATGTGGATGTAAAACTATGATACTTTGTGCACTCCCCATTCCACATCGTTTTGCTAAAGGTGACCGTTTGGATTGGTCCGTTTGAATGCCCCGTTAGACTCACATTTAGAAAGAGTAAGCGGTCATCCTTCTCCAATTCAACGGACATTTCTGCAATCCGTTCGGTAGTGCAAACAATATCATCCATACGTCCACAATAGTGCCAGAGATCTGATACTGTTGATATTTTATATCAACTAAATCTGATTGTGATGAATAAGAAATTAGGTTGTTCTACGATTGCCAGTCTTATATTCGACTACGGAGACTTTCAAGATGCACTTTTGTTTACTCTTCAATGTCATTGAAAAAATGGTGTTGCTCTGAGACCAGGATGACGGTATTCGAATGGTTTCAATCGCTAAGCTTCGCATTTCGATTGCAAACGGTTCATCACCTATAGAGCTAATGTCGTGAGTGCGCCGCCCCATTAAATTTATTCTTCCAAACCCATAATGTCGCATCCGTATTCATTGCGGTTGATATCCTGAATGACCATCATTTTCTAAATTTCGATTTCCAACAGTCCACTACGTGGCCAAAAAATTGATCATTTGAGGTTATTATTTCAACATTCACATTTTGTTACGCGACCTTCCGTTGGATTCATTGATATGATCAGTCGGCCGTTTGTTTGCATATGTTTTATCAACTTCCATTGGGTTTCGACACTATATTGTACTTGATTACAAGGAAACTACCCATTCGGTAATATCGGTCCGCACAAATACCAGAGATATATAAAAGAAAACCGGCTACCTTTGATGAATATCGCAAATCAAAATCATTGGCAACTAAGGAAAGTTCGAGATTACAAAATCAGTCAAATTCGTAAGTTTTATTCAATTTAAGTTTTTTAACCAAAAGCCAGCGTCCTCCTCTGACATCCTCTGGTGTTAAAACATACATACATACTGTCAGTAACTGTGCGGCCCAATGGACATAATTGTACTTCTTTATTGCTTACCCTAAAAATTACCGCAAACCAGATCAACAGGCATTTTAGATGACAGAATTGATATGATTGTAAACAAAAGTGTCTTTCCCGAGAGAGATAGTTTTCACTAAGTAGAGACCGATTAACTGGTCTGTCTACTGATCTGGGGCACGAATACGTATCAGTGAGTTGGAATTTTGATATGATTCGTAAATGAACTTGGTGAATTTTTCAAATCTTTGAGCGTTTAGCTTGAAGGTTAGGTTGGAAGAAGTTCGTCACGGGTTAGGATAACAATGTCATTGAACTGATGATTAGACCTTTACATCGGAATTACCAGATAAGTAACCAGAAGAATGTAGAAATGCGAGAACTTCACAGAAACTTGTTTCGTAATCCAATCCATCGGACACAGAGTACATGAAGGGACAGTGTGAGCAGGCAGACAAAAACCACAAATTAATTAGCTTACTGTTCTGATTGTCTGTATCCTAATTCAACATGCATTAGTCGAACTGTTCGCGGTGAGTGGCCAACTTGTATCAATGCGCTTACTGATCACTGGGACCGGGTTGGTAACAGATGGATTCGGCTACTTAAGTCAATCTTGATCGCTCGCGTTTTTCTACACTGTTCAAACGGAGTAGAAGAACTGATTATTTGAAAATCTTCCTAAAGAAATTATTACTATAGTCTGGAGTTGCATAAGTCTTTTGGGATTCCTGAGTATCAGAAATGATACTCTCCTTTCCAAAAATCCTTGCACTTGGACGATCGTTGATTGACTTAACACTAGAACCTCACATCAGTCCTAAAAGGCGTGTGTGCAGCATTTGTCCGTTGGATACGTGTACTCGGCGAGTGGCAAAGTCTTTAAAATCGATCATCTATGTCTGAAGATCTCCTTTCCACCATTTTCGTACTTACTATATATAAGATAGAAAAGACTTATTAGACACATGCCATTGTTCTAAAGGTTGGCACAGTCTAACCGACGAGCAAAATTAGATGTATTACCATACTATCTTCAATTGGATTCACCATCTCCGCACAACGTTCACGATTCAAACGATATGCTGATACCAAAATTCCTATAGGTGTAATTTACTTCGCTTATGATTGCAAACAGGCGGCGATACATATTTACTGAAATCAGAAGGCTTTTCATAGGTAGATATCAGCATACGGGCTTCTGAAATGTTCGGTCCGACCGAACTAAGTTATCCATATTTCGCGCAACAAACCACCGAATCGACAATCTCTCATTGTGAATAACAGTCCTGATCATAAAATTGTCTGCTCATGCATGGTGGTGAAATGACTGCGCGGCCCCGTTGCATGACACTCCATTGAATCTGCCTGTTTGTTTTCATTTTTCTCCTGGTCACATCGCCTCACTGTTTTTGCGAAAAAACAATTCTGGTCATGATAATTTGCTATTGCGTATTGCACGAATCCGAAGACTTATGCAACTCCAGACTATAGTAATAATTTCTTTAGGAAGATTTTCAAATAATCAGTTCTTCTACTCCGTTTGAACAGTGTAGAAAAACGCGAGCGATCAAGATTGACTTAAGTAGCCGAATCCATCTGTTACCAACCCGGTCCCAGTGATCAGTAAGCGCATTGATACAAGTTGGCCACTCACCGCGAACAGTTCGACTAATGCATGTTGAATTAGGATACAGACAATCAGAACAGTAAGCTAATTAATTTGTGGTTTTTGTCTGCCTGCTCACACTGTCCCTTCATGTACTCTGTGTCCGATGGATTGGATTACGAAACAAGTTTCTGTGAAGTTCTCGCATTTCTACATTCTTCTGGTTACTTATCTGGTAATTCCGATGTAAAGGTCTAATCATCAGTTCAATGACATTGTTATCCTAACCCGTGACGAACTTCTTCCAACCTAACCTTCAAGCTAAACGCTCAAAGATTTGAAAAATTCACCAAGTTCATTTACGAATCATATCAAAATTCCAACTCACTGATACGTATTCGTGCCCCAGATCAGTAGACAGACCAGTTAATCGGTCTCTACTTAGTGAAAACTATCTCTCTCGGGAAAGACACTTTTGTTTACAATCATATCAATTCTGTCATCTAAAATGCCTGTTGATCTGGTTTGCGGTAATTTTTAGGGTAAGCAATAAAGAAGTACAATTATGTCCATTGGGCCGCACAGTTACTGACAGTATGTATGTATGTTTTAACACCAGAGGATGTCAGAGGAGGACGCTGGCTTTTGGTTAAAAAACTTAAATTGAATAAAACTTACGAATTTGACTGATTTTGTAATCTCGAACTTTCCTTAGTTGCCAATGATTTTGATTTGCGATATTCATCAAAGGTAGCCGGTTTTCTTTTATATATCTCTGGTATTTGTGCGGACCGATATTACCGAATGGGTAGTTTCCTTGTAATCAAGTACAATATAGTGTCGAAACCCAATGGAAGTTGAAAAAACATATGCAAACAAACGGCTGACATATCATTTGGAAAAAACGTGAAAAGTTTTCTCGAACCAGAGTAAAGTGTGCGCGGTTCAGATATCAAAAACTCCATGGGTGAGTAGACGATTCTATTTTGTGATCGTTGCGGAAAACAACGAATTTGGAATTAGTTCGTGAATTAAGCAAGTGCCCGGTCGCTTTTTGCGGTCGAATGAGGTGGCAATGTGTCTTCGTCAATAAAACAGGCACAATGAACATCACACCCTGATTCAATACTGTGATTATTTCTGGAGAAGTCGTCTACCGTAGGACTCGAATACTTGCGCCAGCCGCCCACGGCTGTGCAAAACAGTGACGTACGTGTTTTATCACAATAGGCAACAGTATCAAACGGATTTTCTTCCGAGTGATATACCCACTTCCAGTGGTCCTAACAGGACATGTTCACAAAAACTGGTAGCTTAATTCGGACCCGTCTGATTTCGGGCTTCATAGCGGACAGAGAGCGAGTGGAATAAGTTTTCAGAAGTCTGTTAATCGACAAAATCTATTCGAATTGACCAATGGTTGAGGGGCGCAGGTGATTGTTTATCTACAGGAGTGGTTAAATGTTGGGAAACAAGTTCGAACCAATTGTTACTTGCCAAAACTGGAGGAAGTTATACTGCCATTTTGTTACTGTTGACGAAATTCGGAAACAGAAAAAATCAACTGGTGTTGCGAAAAAAGAGACTAGTTTGTTGGTTTCATCATTTAAAATTCTGTGGGATCGGATTGAGTTTTGACAATTCCGTATGAGTAGATCTGTTCCCGGCCTTTCCAGTCGAGTCAGCATGGGGGGCTGAGAAAAAGACAATTTGTTGCTGAGACGGTTAGCTAGCACGTCTCATTTTCTATCCTGGATGATTATTAAGCAATGAATATTTCCCATGCCCAAGGATCTTAACACATACTACACGAATATTTCAAAACAAAGTCATATGCTTAATCTGACTTTTCAATCAGTCCGTCCATTTTCAGTGCTAGCTACTATCCTGAAGGCGTCCAGCTAACAGTTGCTTTTCGCGATTTGATTTGAGTGATTCCAGTGTCATTTATTCTGTCATTTATCAAAGTATCATAGAAAAACTGCTTATTCTTAAGCAGTTTCTTGAAAACATCTTCAGGACTAAAATACTTTAAACACAAAGTAAAATGAAGAGGCACGTTTCATGAGTGCGGTCTCCCGACAACCGTGTCCAGGAGTTGATTCTATTACAAAACACCAATAGAGGAACAATGTTCATTAACGTTGACCATCAAATGGGTTGTCAGTTGTTGGATTAACACGCAGTCAAAGCTTTCCAACTAAACTTCAACCGGCACAAGCATACACTGGCGTTCCAAAATCTAGTTCCCGCCAATTTCCAAATCACTGTCAGACAGAGAGAAAGAGAGAGCTTACTTGATACTAGGCAGAAAATCTACTATGCGAAATGCAAAAAGTAGCACTTCGGAATTCGGAGCATCTTTTCCCAAACGCGAATATCGCAGCCGTATATCGATCCCCAAGGATCTCCAGAGTAGACGAGGTCGAAACTCTTAATTAATGTTCCGTTTGATCATATTGCCCAAAGATGCAGTGTGCTCGAAATAAAAACTGCCGTCACCCGTGAAATTCGTCTTCAACTGCTTGTGTACACTAGACGAAACAGCGGAGTAATTTATCGGCTTTGCCTGCAGCAACAGATCACATTGTTCACTACACCGATCGGCTGATTAGACCGTGGGTTTCAAATCAAAAAGGCGCGTGAAATGCTAGATATGCGGAAAATTTAAATATGTATAAGGGGAATAGTAAACCCATTCACCTAGGTCTCGTTTGCAGCCTACATACTTTAAATGTGCCATCGAAATGACCCACAAGGATGCCCGCTCGTGGGCACTATTACCTACCACTTTCACAAAATGACTTCCAACTCTTTTCTTGTAACTCTCTTCAAACAGCGCTCCAAACGACTTCTTGAAAATTTATTCCGTTTTTTGGACGGACTACATGAGGTGTCGTCAAATCTGAAACCGATATCTCCCACGCGCTCTTGAAGAAGCACAAAAGATGCAACTGTATACCTTCATAAGTAGCGTCCAATTCGGGTGAAATGTGAAAAGTTGGCATCCACTTGTACGATTCCGATTGAATTGATGTACCACAATCCTGGCAAATCCCACAAACCGGAGGACTACATCCCAGTGTGTTCTTCAATACGTGGGACAAATTTGCTAGGAATGAAAATTATGAACAACAGTGGGTCACAATTAGCCGAATTACATCTCCCGAGTATGAAAGACTACTTCTAATCAATTAGACCAGATGAATGAAGAATGGCGCAGGTTGAAGCATTCCCGATTATTTGCCCGGATTATACAGTCTCCTGTCAGTTCATGACGTGAGAATCCACGAAAAATGCATCACCACGAGGCGATGGACGTACTTCACGTTCAACGTTTGTGTCTAAGGGCATGATGAATTGGTTTACCCGTCGAACTGCAATCGGATGGAATAGTGTGAACTAGGCAGTTCACAACGAGTTGATACTTTTATCGAACTTCCGAAAGATATTGACGCGAAATACAACCATTAAATACGGACTCATTTGGGACATTAAACTACATCAGTTTACTGTTACAAAATGACTAGGAAGGGAGTAGATGATAGACAAATTGCATCAACTAAGGTCAGTGCCCTATATATCCGCGAATAGCCTCAGTTTGCTATTTACGAATGCAAAATAAATTTGATTATCTTTTCCGATATAAGGAAGTGAAAAACGATCCGCAGTGATTACCTAATAGGATTTTACTGCAACCAATAGGTCTATATACCCAAAAATTGGATCATTCCTACTAGTTACCGACCCTATGAATATCGTCCATAATCTGATTAGGAAAAGGAAATAAACCATGTCCAGTAAAATAACAAGAGGGAAAATTCGTTTTTTTATCTTTTTGTCACTTTATTCGGTTTGGAAGAACAACATTTTACTCACAACCACCAGAAATCAATGGGACGCCAAATCGAAAGCAAGCAACCTATTGCTGCAACTTCGGTACCGTTATTTTACTCATGCGACACTTGTATCACCTAACTAGGATTGGAAGTTGGAACAATCGAACTTGGTTAGGCGTGAGTCCAAAACCTAACACGTAAAACAACAATAAATGACCTTCATGCTAGCAAACAACGTGACTCGTGATTAGCAAATATTCGCTTGAAGACATCATTAATACTGGTTATTTTTCCAAACTAAACCCATGTTTGCTAGATAATGAGTATTCAGTGCGCCATAACAGTTTAAAACAAATTCGGCGATGACGTTTGCAATCGCTTCGTTTCTGTCTTGTTCTGTCAAATCTCTAATGATAGGCCGAAAAATGGTTGTACTTAATACGCACATGGAAAATAAAAAAAATTTTCTCAGTCTTTAGAAAATATCGAAGTCCTTGGAAATCTAAAAGCTATTGCATCTTCAAAAAGTCGACATGAGATCTCACCTCCAGATTAAAGTTGTACTGTCGTAACAATTCAATCCCGGCACGTAAACTGCACGTTTCTCGTTTGCCTAAGTACAGTTTGGCTTCCGGTGGTAAATCTGCTCCACTTATACCACCGCTATTGCTGTTCACAGTCGAGTTATCCCGACTAAGACCGAGCAAGATACGATGAAACTCTTTCCTACTGGCCCCACGCCATATGCCGCTTGATCGATCCGTTGTTACTCTTACATCGATTGCTGTCCCACTTTGTACATGTGAACCATTCCATAGCGGTAATGGGGTTCCCGGAAGTGAGCTCACTGCGTGCGGATGGATAATCAGCTCGCTGGGATTTGAAATTAGCTGGTTACGACTACTGCGACTAGTCAGGGCTGTGGCCGGATTCGTCCTTCCCGACCGTTTGTATATTGCCAAACTGGCCAGCAGACGACCATCAACTCGACGTACAGCGAACAGAGGGGCCAGTTGCGATAAACCGATATGTTCGCGTAGCCATACGTCACAAACCCATTGAGGTCGTACATGACTAGGCCCAGGGAATCGTGACACACCGGGAGGTCCGTGAACTCTTAGATCTTCCAGAGCCAGTTGAAACTTGCGGCGTAAACCAGCATCACTGTAAAAATAATGGGAAAACAACAATTGATGGAAACATTCCGAAAACAGCAGTCCCCTGTCAAGATTTTATAAAAGGGCTGATTGAATTTATAAAGTTTAATGAAAATCTCATTATATTTCCCATATTTCACTTGCCGGAGATATCGATCGGAATTGAGAAGGTTGTCTTTATCGTGCTGATTGATGAGCAAACAACATAAATTTGGAATTTGCATAATTGTCCACACAGAAAAAGTGTCGATCACAGACCAGACTGGTGGTTTCCAATTACGCATTCAGCTCTACACTCGGCGTTAGGTGGTACATATTTTGTTACCACGAAGAAACTTTGGTTATCAAATGCCAAGTTCAGTGATCAATATTTTATATTTAAATAAGAGTAAAAGAAATAGAAAATCAAGATTGCACGATTAATGGAGTATACCTTATTTTTATGCCCACTCATTCACATGATCTCGTGAAACAATCTAAATTGGTCGAGTGATCAGGTACTTGACTACACGCATCAGTGAAGACCACTTCGCATGGTTGAACACTATAATAATTAGGCTAATTAACAACGCAGTGGATTCACATCTAGCACAGATTATTCACACTGCAGAAATGAGGCAACCATTTTGCTACCCAGTTGGGGTCTGGAGATACCAGCTTATCTTGGTAAAGTTTCGTCTCTCGAACACAGTGGAAGCTCTCGTAATCTCTTTTCACAATGCTCCATTCTGGGCTCCAAACCAAAATGCAGTTCATCTTAGAATTTTTGGTCCAACCTCTACCGCCAACTAAACCTTACAACGAGCAGTAGTTGACACTTCACGTCTCACCGTTTCCCATTTTGTACATGGAACACCGATGATTTCTTTCCATCGATTTATTTATCTAATCGGTCCAGTCCGCGGTAATTTTCCTAATGCACTGTCACATAATGACATGAGTATGAACCACTGATAATCAATTTGTTTGTCAACTTGTATCGCAATGTGCACCTTGGAGATTTCTGGACAGTTGGAAGTTTATTAATGTTGTGATTTTGGAAGAATAGGTGGGGAATTTCGTGGGATTTTATCCTCCACTAAAAAGCCTGCAAAATGGCTACTTTCACATAATTTAGTGAGCAGCCTGAAATTTGGATTCTTCAGGCATTATCTATGTGCTTTTGAAATTGGATGACACATACCGAAAGTTAGGCATATTCACTAACAAACAACTTCTGACTGATTCTAAACACGTATATCCATTTCAGTTTTAACTATTTTAAACGATTTTAACCGCATCGTTTACCGTCTGTATAGCACTGCTGAGGGGATATTTGGGATTTGATTCGCACAGATGAACGATCATGGGTTCTCCAAAAACTTATCTGGATCGATTTAACAGGTGAGAAATTTTTTCCCCAGCTGTGATGCATTGAAAAAGTTTCACTAGGAACTTTCCCAAAACGCGACAGATGTGAAGTATTTTATACGGGCAAAAATAACCATAAGGCACAAAAGAACGCTTTTGCTTTTGCATGCTAGAAGCACGGAAACCATGATCAAAGTAAACAAAAGTGGGTTAAAATAGAATTGAAAAACCCCATGCATTCCGATGATGAGGATATCTGAACCGACACTTGACTAGCTGGAAAAGTCAGTGCAGATCATGCTTTTAGGATATGCGGAATCGAAGTAACTGTGTACGAAAATGGTAATTTCGTCTCAAACAAATGCGACTGCTTTAGATCAAATACAAATAACCATTCAGTCAATCCTGTTTTCTCAGGACTCTCGCTGTGGTGAAATACAATCACCAGCGATATACAATCATTATTTGGAACAGTCGAGATTAGTCCATATAAATTCAATTAAGTTCGCAATCCCCAGAACGTGAGGTTCACATGCTGAACGATCGATTTTATGCACAAACATTAGCAAACTTTTAGGCAAACATCGAGTGCTAACAAACTGATTCCCGTCCAATAATATTAAGGAAAATTCAGCGGATCTTTCTGGTTAGGCCGAGTTAGAATGAGCCATACAATTCATGCCAATGGCTAACGACGCATGATCGCAGGAGCAGAACTCACGAATCTCCCAGTTTGGTAAATTCTATCGACGTGGCATTGCCACCCCGTATGAACCACTAGCAATGTGCACAGACGATGAGTTCATTTTAGAATGATCAGTTGATTTGTTAAAAGATTTTCGTTGGTCTGGCAAAGCAAACCTGCGAAACGTGAACACGCAGCGTCGAAATTTTGGTTTCGGGGAAACTAGTTTGTTATAAACAGGCGAATGGGAGCAAAACATTTCCGGGAGCATACAACCAATTTTTCTATTATTGTCCTATCTAGGATACGTGCACCGCTTATTCCCTTGTTGAATCATCAGTGAGACTATCGTAGGAAGCAGCCGTACATATAATGTAACTTTGCTGAAAGCACCTTCACACGGGACTGGTGATCCACCGGAAAACGTCAATGATGGACATAACGACTGACTGGAAAAACTGTGGCCAAAATGCCAATGAGTCAGACACATTAGAGGTCAATGTCAACAATCCCGTGTAAACGTCATTGGAAATCTGTTTACATTGAGGTGTTAAATGACTCCTCGCTTGCAAACAGGAATAAGACATCATCGAGCGGAAACCCCGAAATAAACACACGGAGTAAAATGTGTTTCTTCCCGATTGATTGAACGAAACATTTCATGGAAGGTAAAAATTTACCGTAGCACTCCGACTAAGCCATTACCACACACACACACACACACACACACATTATACGATTGTCAATTGGACGATCGGAGCTAAGGACAAATGTCATGAATAAAACAAATTGCACGGATAGAAAACTGCACGGAACACGGAAGAACACCGATCAAAGGCGAACTTTTTCAGTTGAGCATGATCGGCCTAGCATTGGTAAATCTTGCTGGGCGATGAACAAGCAAATTGAAGCACAATTTGAAGTGTTGTAAAAATATATAGGAATTTAGATTTTTAAGTGAATATGCCGGAAATTTTAGTTGCAAAATATAACGAAGGAAAAACACAAGAAACCGGACTTAACGGTTTTCATAATATGACATTTGCAACCATCAATATTACGTGCAGTATTGTTTTTACAGTTACTTTCTTTCATGAAAAATGTCATATTTGGCGACAATTTTCTTGTCTTGGAATACCTGAAAGCGCAGATAAGACGTGAATTTCACCTGGATACGAACGTCGTCTGTGTCCGCGTAAAACTTGCACACGAATACCGTTTCAAAAGAACTAAAGAAGTTTTTTGGGGCCCAGAACTCGAGTGACTTCATTCAGTTGGTGGTAAATAGTGGAAAAATGTAAAACAATTTAATAACCAATCGTTAAAACAATCAGCTGCAAACATCAAAATGAAGACTTTCGTTTAAATTTCTCATAACTGTTCTAATTAACACAGTTTCTAAGGCAATGGTCTGAATGAAAATATGCCACGTCGATGCGAACGAATGGGTCGTACAGGCTAACATGATTGCAAGCCCCCACCTTTTGGCTAATAGAAAACACAAACGATGACAGGATGTACGTGACACTTATGTGTAGGTTTTTATCTAACCCCCGGGACGAGAACAACCATTATTTGGATCAGTATGATACCTGCCGATTCGCTCTTATTGTTGGCGGCACGCCTGTTTCACTCGTGGTATAGTGTCGCATAATTTTTATGTCACTAGAAGTGGTCCTATTTGACCGTTTAAATAGGCCTTGCAGATAGTCCCAATCACCTGCTCGTAAGCGCACTGTTGAATCATGTGTACCACATTATCAGAGATGAAGAAAGCACCAAACATTCAATAGATTCAAGAAAAAATCACCTTTCATTCCGTGTACATCAATATAAACTACGTCGATAGGTGACGGAAAACAATTTTTGATTCCATTATATTCTGCGTCTTTAGTACACCAAATCCGATTGGGATTTTGTTCCGTAATTAAGAAAGAATGTACTTTGATTGCGAACTACTTGGAAATGATTGCTCTTGATAAACCAAAAAGCCGGTCCGTTATCACTTCAGCTGACGGCACTATGTACTGGATGAACACATGTGCCTATGAAGTGTACAATGCGATTACAAAATTGGTCCCAACACAGTTCCACTTTGTACCAACACTTCGATCATGAGAAAACCCGTCTGAAACTTATCTTCGAAAATAGGATAACGAAAAAACCATTTATTTCATCAATCATTTCTTCATCTTCAAATCATCTATTATACTGAGATATATGCTTCGAAAACTTTTCCAGATCGTTCCGATTTGACAACTAGGACCAAATTATGACGTGGTTTGGTGAGACTACGAATTTCGCTTTGCGATACCAACTTTTGCGCCGCCATCCACTTTCGTATTTGACATCTTCTCTGAAAGAGCTATCGTTAAAGGCTGTCCACACGATTCGCCGATGTGCAATATAAGCGTCGCAAATACGTATGCGTAATTCGACACGAATACACGCACACACGCACACACACATGCATAAATTCTGGATGCATTTACAAAAGCAGTACGTGAGATCCATTTGCTAGATTATAATTCGTGTGGTCCATGATTCACTTCGAACTGCGTGCCGATACAGGAGACTGTCACTTTTTTTTATTGTGTTCTTATAAAGCACAGCAAGCACAGTGACAAAATAAAGAATCCGAAAAACCTGGATCCATGTACAGGTAGAGCACAATGGGATCAATCAGATCGGTCACGCTAAACAAACTTTCGCGCAGTTCTAAACGCGCGAAGAATGAACTGATTCCAGGGGAACAAGATTCGTTTTTGTAGTTTCAACATGTTAGGAATGTGGCCGACTAAAAAACCAATTCATACTTGTATGATAAATGACTAAACGCACACTCACACACCCCGAGGGTGTAGCCCAAAAGATCAGCAAGTCGATCAGTAGGTGAGTGTTGAAATTGTCTCTACACGAATTTGCAACCCTTTGCGTGTGGCAATTGTTCTCCCTGTACGGGGCAGTTAGATATCAAGCATTTGCAAAGTGATGCATGCAACAGACCCATTCCTTTCAATTGCAACCGACATTATGCTCTCTATTTGATCTCGATTATGCACCATCAGATTGCTTATAATTCGATTTGCGCGAAAAGTGACCGAAGGTGAAAAAACGTACGATCCCCAAACAAACCACCCCGGGCAAAATGATAATTGATTCTGGTGTATTTCGTGCAAACACTAAGATTGTGAACGACAAAATCAAAACATATGCTGCAGTTCCAATAGGGCACATCTTTATGAAGAGGCATTACTTAAAAGCAGGAAGGGCAGCTGAGGGGATGAAGTCATAAATATGATGCAAGCATACAATTTACTCTACGCACTTAGTGGCCTGTCGATTGAAAACTAAGTTCATTTGCAATCGAATTTCACGGCATTTCGGATTTTATGATACCGCAATAGAATCTGGACAGCTGTGCACTTTTGTTGAATTCTAATCCATCTGGCGGCAACTTAGTGCAGAGTTTTCTATGGAATTTTACTATAAATAAGAGTATAAATCATAAACGGAAGGGACTGTAAGCAAAGAAATCCAGAAGGGCACAGTAAACGCTTTTTTACACGACTGTAGAATCAGCATACACATATCCATCCTAACAATCTGTTGGGTGAACTGTCAGCGAAACTTGCTTACCTCAGTAATGGTCAAACTAATAATTATGGAATCAAAAAAACATTTTTTCCAAAACCAATAAAAATAATGATTAAATAGCAAGCATTCGTCTTGTGGTCCAAGCAGATTTTGGTTACACCCCCCCTCCATTACCAGCACCCCGTGTTTAAATTCCATGTCAGTCCAATCTCACTGCATGCAATTTGCAGTTTTGCATCTCTATAATTATTCGCCTAGAGAAAAAAACCTCCAAAAGCTCTGACTGGAAAATCATTTCGTGAAAGCATTTTTTGATTACAGTTCAAAAAAGAAAAGTGAAAGAAAAAAGACGGCCACTCTCACAACAACCACGTCACGTCGTATGTGCAACAGACTGGCTACGATCATAAGATAGAATCGTGAAATTTTAGTCAAAAACAAACTGGGATTAGTCTGGTGACAAAATATTTGACAACCCAGGTGTAAACACTCTATTTTTCAACAATGATTGCCAATCTGAATGGATTGGTGAATCTTGTCACATGTTATCGACAGGCCTTTTGCCATACAGGAAACACCAGAAATATTTCCGAATTTTCCTTGCTAGTAAAACGCTGCTAATTCACACAAAAAATAACGTTTTATGATCAACTGACATAGATGGTAAAATTCGAGCAGACTGCAGCTAAATGATGCGGGCTTCGCAAATAATCACAATCAGAAACGTCTAACGGGACTGTGCTAGGTCCTCCATGGTGTTACAAATCACGTTCTAACTCCATTTTATCGTGACTTCGTTAATTTCCTCCTGTGAGAACATATTACCTCCCTCTTCTTCTGGTTAATTTAATATGGTTGGGGACAGTAACGAATATAAGTGCCTATCACTGGGATGTTATTGGTTGTATTCAATGTATTGATCGCGCGATCAAGTTGCAAGTTCCGGCTACTTTCAACCTAACAAGAGTACTCTAAAAACAGACATCACAACTCAGAATAGTTCAGCATAAGTGTGGTAGAGGTTTCAAGCTCTCACAGTAATCTTTTGCCTAATCGATGAAGCTGGCTCTAAGCTTCATGATGATTCCGTGTCGAATTCTTGCCCACGTTTGCTTCGTTTTTGTACAAAATAATGGTGCAATAACAAGATATCCATATCCATATATATATATATATATATATATATGTATATATATGTAATCGCTTTTCGATCTCTTAATAACGACATAAACGGAAAATGTATAAAGATCCACATCCATTAACACTTGGTGTATGCCCAGTCACGAATTGCTGATTAAGCACGAAATGTTTTGGGAAGTAAATTTATCTGAACATGGAAACTGAAGTCTAGTCCGGTTTAGCAGGGACCATATCATTGGAAACAAAGGTTAGTAGATTCATCCTAGGAGAGTATTATTAATGTAAGAAGTAGATAACCTAATCAAAGAAGCCACTCTCTCAATCGACATTGCACAAGTGAGTGAAGTATTTTAATCAGAAAATTCCAAGCTAATTAAGAACTGCTTTTGTTGGAAGTGAAATACAGTCAGCAGAAATTAATTCCACCGGACGATCAACTCAAAATCATTTGTACACGGTTCTTTGGGCATTCGTATTGTTATTTTCACGACGGACCAGTAGAGAGCAAACAAAACTAATTTTGTTTGATTCTTCAATAATTTGAGACCAAACTACTTCCAAACTTTGATGGTTCATATCAAATCACATCTAATGCTGTGCAGTAAAACAAAATCCCACGTTTGTGGTACTTTGTGAGATTCCACTTAGCGTGCTTTGCAGAGGGAAATATCATCAAATAAAGACAAGATAATTTTGTCCCAATTATCATTCCAAGTTATCCTTAAAAGCCCTACTCTTTAGCGCAACATTGTACAAACGCAAATGTATATGAACAAGGCAACAAAAATGTTCAATGTCAAGCTTTCTATCGGCAGTATTTTCACGTTGGCACTCGAACTATTCTGTTGACTAGTGTTTAGTATGTTGAAGCTCGTGAACAAATCGTTTTAGCGGAAAATGCTCATTTAAATTTACCTGATAAACAAAATGATTAGATTATATCTCATTTGATGATCCGGGTTGTAATTAAATAGAGGCAATCATTTTATAGAATTCAGATAGCGGACACTTCAGGGTTCACTATAGTCAGTTGACAGTTGTTCTAGAAAATTGATTAACCTGCCGAATAGCTCCCCATTTCATGGTTAAGTCTAGATTCACTAGCTTTTGGGCACCAATATTCCTAAAAGACCAAGCTGGATACAAGTTGGGTTCTCAACTGATATGTCATAGGAGGACCGTGTTCAAAACGCTTAACAAAATTTCGCATCCCTTAAAAAGGTAACGTCCAGTGCTCCGTTGTACTGAAAGTCACAAGCCCGATGGAAAACCCCAAGAAGAGTCCATATTATTGACGTGGTAGTTTCAGTGTTTAAAGAATTGACCAGAGGATAAAAATTTAACGAAATAAATTAACCATTGATCCACTTGTTCACATCAAATATTAGGTTATTTGGACAACAAAGTCCCTCTGGCTCATAACGTGAGAAATGGTGGCTGATCGACCCACTCACCACTTTGACCGCACCACACAGTGTGCTTTAAGAAATGAACATTTTCCGAATTTGTTTGTTTTCAGAGACAAGTCCAGTTTTCTATCCAAAATTAGCCCATTACTACACGATATAAATAAGTACCGAGAGCTTTGTCATGTATTGTCAGCCATGTCATAAGAATTGATCATTTTATTGTCTGTCTATCGTAGCCACATAGATCTCGGTGACCCGAAAGTCAACAAATAACTGGTTAAAGACCATATTGTTCACTCTTACCACTACTGCTAACTGTTGCCAAGGTAGAAACATGACCCGTCTCCATTAACATCAGTCATTTCTGTTCGCAATAACAACCTGGCAGACCATTCCTTATTCAAAGATGAGAAAAATCTAGAACTTATACGCAGTGAAATCATTCGACTATCTTTGCAAACGTAGTCATCAATACACATTGTTGTGAAATGTGATTTTCTTCCTGACATCAAAACGATAACCAACGGAAGTTTATGTTGTTTCCCGTGAAACGTGGGATTCTTTTCACACTAATACCCGAATTGTCTTGATTCGAAGCCGTTGATGAGAGCACAAATTCAGTGGATTTTTAATGAACTGCTTAACTACATGGATTCCCTAAACGAAATTGCAAATGCTAGCTATTCATTACACATAAAACTCATAATGTAACAAGCAATTGACTCTTCTCTCTAGTCACATGAAAAACACAGTAATCATCATCAAGGGTAAAAATTCTAGGAAGTTTAACACTAAACTATCGACCGATTACGGTGCGCTCGATACGTGATTCCCTGTTCGTATCAAGTTTTTTGGTATTCCAGGTGAGTTCGACGGACAGTGCTTTTTAAACGATTGCGCCATCTCAAACGGCAAAATCGATATTATGTCTGGCACAGAACGGCCAAAAAGATAGACTGTTGGGATGTACCTTGTGTGTGCGAGTAAATGAATCAGCAAAACTGGATGGACCGACCAACACGTTTATACAGGCTGGGGATAGTGAGCCGAATAGATAAGTTTGCACGTGTGTTATCAGTTTCGTCTGTGTACCCTATTTATTCGGTTGACGGTCCCTAAAGTTCTAAACCAATCTACATTTGGTTTCTTGGGCCAAATTTTATGCCATTCGTGACAAGTAAAATCACTTCTGTTGAGGCACATAGCGCATATGAATTGATTTTCAGCGAAGTCATTTCAGCCAAAACCACAACAAATGAACCAGCTAGCAATCAATTTATAGATGCAAAAGTGTTTCATTTGCTTCTCAATGGATAAATCAATATATATGAGACTTATTTACAGTTTTTTTTTCTGAGAACGGTTCAATGGGTGAACGTGTTGGTGTTTGAAATCTTTCCTTCTTTTTCCGTGACAAAAGTTTCCGGAGAAGTGGAAGAAAATGCAGGCGAGCGGGTGAACCTCCGCGACGAGCTTACAAAATACGTGATAACTTCGCATGCAAGCAGTTTAGTGTCCAAAAAGCTAGGCCGGTGGAAAAACTCGGCCAACCAATATCAGACTCTCAGTGCCCATAAAATAGACGGACAAACTCAAATGTCCAAATTTCCCGACCTCGAACCGAAACTTCAACAAGACTTGTTCTTTATTAGACAATGGAACAAGACAACGGATGGTCGCATATCGTACGTAAGAATCTCGCTGGTTACTTGCATCAATTATTTGAACACAAAATCTGTCCGAGTGACTTTTTCGTAATCTAACTGCGTACAACGAGCACCAATCAATTCATGTCTGCAGGACATGTTTGAATAAGAACAAAACTTGACTGTCGACAGTTGTTCTCAATCATTCAATTGTAAACCTGGCTGGAAAAAGGCTTCCCCTGATAATCAAAATTTCTAACTACTACGAATTATTTTCAATCGTGTTTTCATATCTAATACAGTTCAAACAATGGTCTGTTAGCATCTGACGTCCCTTTCTCAATTGATACCACTCACTGAATGCAACGAACTGATGCCTTCCATGAAGTCTTAAATATTGCATACTATTTAGCTGTTATTAACTGAACCGATAACTATGAATGGACCGCTGTTCGTGTTTTACACCACAACATCAAGTGAATTTCCCTCGCACTTACGTGCAGTGGCTCCTGTTTGTTTTCAATTTCGTGCTCGTTACCATAGCAGCGAAAACTGATCACAACCCAAACCGAGCAATTCAACTTATCGGGAAATTTCGAATCAGTTTTCCGCATTGTAAGAATTTTGCGTCGAATTGTAGGACAACTTGGACGATTTACTAACAAGAAAGTTAACCAAATTCGCCTCTTTCTGTTTCCATTCCACTGGAAAGAGAAATTTTCAACGCCAAGTAGCCTAAAATTTAGACAACAGTAGAGATCATTGATACCAGGATTATTAACGTGTTCACAACTAAAAATTCACCCATTTATTCCAAAATCATAGGTAACCACCTAACTGTCATCGCGTTCCAAATTAATGAATGACGCGTTCTCGGACAGAATGGGTCGGCAGAATTTACTATATCTAAAGCTGTGGGTTAATTAGTGCTTCATTCAACTCATCTACACCAAAAGTCCGCAAAAATGAGCTGATTCACTTTGCACGGAGAAACGTATGGTCTAACGATTCACTAAAGATTTCTCATTATCGTCTAGTCTCTTTATGGGAGGATCTATCGCAGTACTGCTTGGATTGAGCTGATGATTTTAGTCACAGCTTTTGCCTACACGACGGCTGGCAGCCAGAATGCTTTCGTCCAGATGCACCAAGTGATACCTGCAGAAAACCTTGACAGAGCATAGCATTTTTTCTAAAATCTTACCTCGCGAAATGCTGCTCGATGAAAGAAGGTCATTCTGCCGTATGCACGGTATATATATATATATATTTATAATGTCCGTCGTTGTGCATGGACTCGTAGTAAACTGAAGAGTGTTTCGAAAGCATCGTCGGAAGCCCTCAGTAATTTGTTTTACTATCTCGGAGAAGCACGCAAGCTTGCAAAGTAAAGGCAACAGGAACTGTTCTTCAAAGAACCACCAGAAGCAAGCGAACAAATGAGCCGTCAGGTGATTTTGAACATTGACCCTCTTCATTCACATTTACGAAAGTTAACACGTTTTAGTGATTCGAAAAATCTGCATTGGTTATCCTTACTGTATAGATGCTTTTCAAATCGTTCTCACTTACACCCTCTCGACACTTCCGATCACGTCTCATTTTGCTGATAAGTGCGTGGATACTATCAAATCTTCAGGCGCATTTTTGGCAAACCAATCGGAACTCATTTCTTTTACTTGTTCTCAAACATACCTGCAACTGGAAACATTTGTTTCCGAGGAACTATGTATGCACAAACTACGCACGGACAAAAATAGCCACTGAGTCGGTGGAACGCGTTCTACAAATTGTTCGAAAATCACGGGTCTTTGATTAGAATAAGGTTTAATAAATTATCTCTGTCGTTAGCCGGTCGAGGCATTTATCAGCCACAATGGATACGCCACAAAAGCTGGAAGAAACACAAATCCCGAATGCCCTTTGTAATTTTGACGGTATCAAGTCGTCCATAATTTTGGCACGTCTGTTCCGCGCCTCACCCACGCACACTAATGGGAGTTTTCATCATGCACATGCATGCTATCACAAACCCGAATTTTTCTTCTTGATTCGCAAAACCGTAAGATTTTGTGATGCACAGCCGCAACTTCATACCATGTACAAAAGGCACGCCATCTAATTGGCAAGGAAATTGTTCTTTTCATTTGTTAACTACAACAACCCAGAAAATCATCACAAATTGAACCCAATTATTCGGAAACTGAGAATTTTTCCAGGATTGATTTGACATTTAGACCACATCTGGTATCTTGGGCAAACAAGTCGATTATCAGAACAATTTGATGTGGAGTTGATCGCACGAATGAGGTCGAATCGACCTAACAAAAGAATGGGCCAAGCCCAATAGGACATGAACAATCAAACAATCTGTTCGACTTGAATTATGTCCATATTCTCGTCACAATTCACCATACGGACCACAAGAAACAATCGAAACCGCAGCCTAGTGTAACGTGACATCCTGAAAGATGTGGGTTAGATAGAAAAACAAACTAGAATAGTGCGAATACACCATATTTTACACGAGCTTGAAATCAAACATGACAGTCACTTAAGCTTGTCGAAAACTGCAGGATGGAGAACCGAAGAAAGTGAAAAACTGGGTTAAAAGAAAACAAAGACGTGGGTAAGAAGAGACTAAAAACGTAAAAGAAAGCAAATACACTAAGTTACGGTTTTCTGATCTTTTTCATATGCCACTGGTAATAAAAGTAGTGAACAGTGATTGTTTTTGACATGAAAAATAGACTTTTCCGTAGTCCGAAATACGTGCCATATCTTATGCGTTTTCTTCACTGTACATTTTGAGAATAATGGTCACACTCAAAGGGTCATTAGGTTGCTTCACTTTCATCCACTTTTAGTCAACTTATTTTGTCTATTGAGTTTTTTCTTCGCTCAGTTCGATAAAATCCATCGATCTTATCTTCAACTCTTGCGTGCAAGTACAAAATAACCCTGAAATGATCAGGTGTGTACGCTTGTGCGAAGACAACTAACTAGGTGAAAATTGAACTGTATTCGTCGAATTATTAATGCCCCGGTGATAAGTGTTTTCAATGTGTCAGCGTAAACCAGATGACGCGTGTACCATAATATCTGGTCTCATCGGAAGAGCAAAATGAACAGAGCACTCTGGCTCCTGGCATTTTGCTGATTGAGGATATGAGATGGAGTCCCCTCAGTGGATCTCCTATTTCGATCAGGACAACCGAAAGGTATCGAACAAGAAAAAAAACCCAACTCTGTGGAGGTGGAGTGAATGAAAGCCCGCACAGATGTGGTTAATCCTACGCAGTATTCTTTACCTTTGAATTTCTCCTAGTTTGCTTTCTATTTTCATCAGTTGGATATTATACTACTTTGATTTTAGATAGTTAGGAGCAAAAAGAAATCTTGAAATAAGAACCATTTATGCCTTGGACCAAAAACATTTCCCAAACAACCAAGAGGATGCCTAGTAGTCGTTAAACGTGTCCCAATTATGCAGTCAACGTCCACACACACAATAATTGATGAGACGATCAGTATGACGAATGGAAACATTATTCAAAGGTGATATTCATCATCTCCATAATAACCATTTCCAGTCCAGGATTTTCCAAGGACAATATGAAGGACTAACATGAAGAGTTAGAAACAATAGGTTTTGAAAACTCAAGTTTGTTCCACTGAGTGGGATAACTGGGAAACATCTCATGACTAGATGAACTTGGCTTTGTATTTATGAAGAAGAAGATACTTTTGTTATAGCGACTAGTGGATATCGATGGTCCAACTATCTATCTTATACTGCAGTAATTCGACGACTATACCGAACGGTCTTAGTGGATTGCATGATTTAATTTAGCTGATAAGTAGTTTGGTTTTATCAAAACAAATATACGTTAGCCTGTCAAAGAAACCAGTGAACAAAGGTGGAAAATAAGATAACAGATTTTCCGGGAGATTCGATCCTTGTTCTCGGCATCCTGAATGATGCATTCATGTTATCAAAAATACCGATGTGATAAAACCAGTGAAAGCTACCTTAATGAAATCCAGCGGTCAAAAATCTCAGATATATCGGTCGCCGAAAAGATGGGTCAGTAGAACGTTTTCGCACTTTTGCACAACACAACATTATTCTTACATATACATATCGGGCTGGATATTTCGGTTCAAACGCACAATGGGATCATGAAGGGCAGGAAAGAATCCATACAAATGTATCTTTATCATCGCATAGCTCCGATTTTATCCTGTTAAAATATATTTTGATCTGAAGACAAATGCAACAAACAATTTTCAGCTGCGTTGTATCTCTCTTGCCCATTACAAACGTATTTTAACATCGATTGCACCGTACTGTTTAAAGACAACTTACTGAACAGTCATAAATCTTCCATAGATATAGAAAATATTTCAGCAGAAGGCTGACAGAAATTCTGTGCTATGGCGACTGGCAGAACATGGGCTTCTGTTAATAGGCAGCCTTCAAGGTATAACCTTCGATATTGCCTCATATATTATGTACATATACATATACATATAGTTAGCAAAAACCCACCATCCTTTTGTTTGCATCCAGACGTCGCTAGAAGATTATTTCAACTCAGTGTCCTGCCCGTTATTGGGCGTTTGCCCTGTCCAATTTAGCTAGCCCAAAGCATTCATCGAATCCCGACAACAAAAGTGATTAGTTAGTGCTTCCTGTGATTGAGCTACGAGAATACGAGTGAATAGGTCTACCACGTATCCAATTACTTGAGAGGTTACGCGATTTTATTTGAACTGCGACGATCAATTTTGAAGGTGAACGGTGCCATCGAATTCCTTATTGCCCTAAATTATTGGCCATAAGCGTTACTTTAGAATCCACTACCAGTATGCATACACTTACATATATAACCAGAAAGCTGCATGGAATTCAGAGTAATTGGTTTGGTCGTAGAAAAACTAAATTGTAGAACCCTGGAAAGGAACAAAACATGGACTTCGTGATCCATTCAATGAGAAACGATACACATGAGCGGAGACACCACATACGTCGATGACAATCGACCGCAGCAAGCAAACGTATTGATTTTGTCAACTCCGTTATTTCAGCTGTCTATTTGTTTTATCAAACAGAACACGTTTCACTGAACACCGGCAGCGTTTTAGTCACTGCCACATCCACGACAGAGACAGCCGAGAGGAGGTGAACAGTGAGATCAACAAACAGAGAGGGCGAGAGAGAGAGAGAGAGAGCGACAAACTGACGAGATCGGGCCGAGACAGACAGAAACTGTACATAATTATTTCCGAATTGCTGTTGACGTAATCCGTTTGTCTGATTTAATCTGAACACACACGCTTGTGCAAGGATGACCCGGCTGTGTAAAATCATTTTCGTGTTGACAAAATTCGAAAATAGGGAATTTAAAGTATTCGACAGGCTCTATAAACTATCACTCACAGGCATTAGTTACATACTTTTCGGGAATATGGGCCGCTTTAGGGAGGTCGTTTTGTATACCTCAGTTGAAACTTCGTGCATAGCATCGGATTGGTTTAGGCGTACGAGTTTTCAATGGCGTTTTCAGTAATCGCACAAATAAGTCAGGGCATTTTCACTGGTGTCCGGGTTTGGCCATTCACCAAAAATTGTTGGAGACTGATAAGCGAAAACAAGTCGTAAACCTTAATCATTCTGTGTACAGTATTGTTTGTTTGAATTAGCCGTGTACGGATACAATCTAAAGTAATAATTTTAGTTCACTTTAGTTCAATGATGGCAAATCCAATGATTTCGATTCATATCGCACGACTTCTAAAACGGTGCGACTTCATTCTCTTTCACATCATTCCAGTGTACAATTTGAGCATGGAACAACCTGTTTGGGAATTTCAAAACCCCATAAATAGTGAGCGCATAGAACACCAGACCCGGGTTTGAATTCTCCACTAGACTTCATAACACATTCGATGAATGAATATCACGCCCCACTTTCATTGGAATATGGGCGAATCCAACAATTTAGAAGAAATGACCCATGACTTTGTGCTTCGGATAATTTCACTGGAAAGAAATGAGAAAAAATGAGCAGAGTTTTGGTGCGACCAGACCAATCTGGTTTTCGTCGACTGTTTCACGAACAATCCTGTAGGCATTCTTTCAAACAACATATCAGTGACAAAATGTGATTTCGGTTTGTTATGGAGAACAGCAATGAAGCGGATAGAAGTCTAGCATCCTATTTAGCCCAGGTTTTTCATGGTAATCCGACTGCCAATCCGTATGAGGCGGTATTTCACACCAGTGAAAACCCTGGATCCTCAAGTCCGACAAGTGGTGGACCCCCAAAGAGGTTTGAAGCAGACGGACTATTGAACCTCTTCATATGTATACACCTTTTCATCTTCAAATGAACCGGATGTTACTTCAGATGAGATTACCGTGCGTTCTCTAGGACTTGTGTAACATGAGTGAGAGCAACAATGTCCACATAAGCTGAGGAGACAGACAAACGTGATTGCTTGGCTACGTTTTCTTTTGTTCAGATTATACCGACACTAAGAGTCCCGTTTCAGCGTGAATTTGGTTGCAATAACCCATAAAAAACAACTGGGCTTGCAACCGACATTACTTGAAGTTGCAGTAAGGGCACATCAAAAAAGCTGATTCCATCGAATATATTCAATAGCATAAACAAAATAACATGAACCGGAGAAGACACTGAGTGGCTAAGCTCTTTATTTGTCAGCCACTTGTATTTCTCAGCATGTGTTCACAATCAAAGTATTACTACCGCATCAGTGCATCGGTGAAACCTACCTCAAGCACAACAACTTGTCAGCTTTATTGCCCGAAAGAGTGGTCAACTGTTTCCCGTCCAACCGAATTCGTTCTGCTGCGGCTACACATCCACCCGGAAGGCAAGCATACTCGGAAAGCCAGTAGATCACATGGGCCGGGGACCAACAAAACGGAGGTAAATGACAAACGGTTACTTCCGGACTGTCAGCCGAATCCTTTGTTTCGGTTGATTCATTCGAGGCCAACGCAGATTTGGCTTTTGTAGTTGCACTGAAGTCAGCGTTTGTCGAACCATTCACACTAACGCCGGTTAGCCGGGTTGCAGGGCGTGGGGGAACCTCGGCGATTGGCAGGTGGGTCCCAGCTATAATTAGTCAAAGCATGCGAACAAAAGTCACGAGTTCGTAAACACAACAATCAAGTGAGTGGAAAATACTGAAGTAACAAACTAGGAAAGATTTCGAACAAAGTACATCGCGTCAGGACAATGTAGTGTGAGCAGGTATAAAGATTATGATAATAATCATTTATTAAAAAGAAAAATAACGTGGAATATAAACAAGAAAATGGATTTTTTAGACAGAAAATATAAACTGTATAATGAGAGTTCACTACCTTCACAAAAGTACTATACTATGCGAAATGCGTCATCACCATTGAGGAAAGAAGGAATCATTGTATGACTGCTTCATTTTTGTCTGGAACCCCCAGCAGTCCACACCGATTGAATCCAAACGGGGAACGCGGAAAGTTGTATGGTTTTCTGACATTTCTACATGGTTCACGGAGCATTCGCAACGAATGATGCAGAATTTTTCACACGAAAATATTCCCAACCAATCATATTGAGCAAACTACTCATAACTTCGGCAATCTTCAGAAAAAAACTCGGTCAACATGAATAACAGGAACCATCAATGAAAGAGGCAGATAGCCTGTATTACTTTCCAGCTTATGGTAAACTTTCTGACGTAATTAATTATAAAGTAACAAATCCAAACATATAATGGATCTGATTCGTCAATTCTCGTATTTTCTCAATAAATACGGTCGGTGGAAGTAAATGTTTTGTCACAAGCAAATGATCCAGTGGACAAATTTTGTTGGAAATAATCACACGACACAATCAGTCAGCTTCCTGCATCTTTCCAAATTCCCGTGCATTGAAGCCAACGTAACAAAGTGGTCAGATGATTTTCGTTGTATCAAAGTGAGAGTGCACCTTGACGTGGTGTGACGACTTGCGTGTCTCCGTACCTCCGTGAACGAACTGGCCACACAGGATAGCTGATCCCAAGCCAAAATACTCAATCATGGCTAGCAAATCAAGAGATCAGACGAAGCAGTCTCCCGGTCTTCCACATTCCGAGTTCATTTAAACTAACAACTCAGTAAGAAAATGGAGTAGAAAAACAAGTGATCAAAGCACTTGCGCTTCCACTTAGCCACTCTCCGGTGCCTACTTCTTAGAACCAACAACCTTTGATGAGGACTTTAATGGTTTTCCTGTTTAAAGGCTAGATTCTAGCAGTTTTCGTCCGGAAACGAATCTGAATGAATAGCACAAACATAATGAATCTCATATTGTTGCATCGATCGTCGTACACGGTAATCAGAATCGCGTTATCCATTGCTTCTAGTATGGGGAGTAGTGATAAGTATGCAACTGTTCCGAGTTCCCGTGCTGGTCTAATGTCCCACCCTCTTGTGGATAAGACTTTTGAATCAAATGCTTCGGTTAGGATTCTCAAAGGAAAACCAATTCTGTGGTGTGAGCTAGGGCGAAATACAGTTCACCCGAATACTTTCAACATCCGTTCTACATGAAACGATGGCAACCAAAACTAGATCAGGTTGATGCAAGGATAATGGCCGTACAAACTGAACTGAGCTTGTGTTGCGCATGGAGTTTCATTTTGGGTTGTTTTCGGTTCCGAACGGGGAAACACGGATGCGCAAATTTATCAAAGCAAGCGTGTACATGGCCGCGACGTTTGACAAATCACTGGCTTATAAAAGTGTTAACGATCTTCGTTCTTCTGAGGTGGTGGATCCAAGGACCCCTAGGATTTTTGTGTATCAACGTGTGTACAAACGAATAATATTTTGAAAACAACACCTGTACCTAGATATAGGAAGCTAGGACTTCCTATCTTTTATCACGACCAGAATCAAATATTCGGGACCTATCACCAATTAGCAATAACGTTCAAAACTTCACTTACGCGGCTGCAGAGATGTCAAATTAGAAACTATCAAAATACCACAATGTCAACAGACATTGGACAATCGGTTTACCACGAAAAAGGAAAACGTGCTTCTGCGTTGTTTCAAGGAGCGGAACAATCAAAAACTTCGCGGATGATGCACATGATTCATATAAGTACATTACGTCACCGTGATCAGTTTAGTGTCGGAAACATCTGAAAATACTAGACTGATCAACTGCCCCAGATTGGTAACTCTAAAGCGTACAGAAATAGGTTTATTCGAACACTTATTGTCATCATATTACCTAACATGTTATGTTCAAAGTCGTTTGCAATGGTACGAATAAAACGGGGATAGGAGACAAAAGCCACAACCGGTCGTGGCTAGTTTCGTCAGCTGTGGTTGAGGAATTGTAGATTAGGTCTAAAAAATAGTTGATTCCGATGAGCCACTGTCACAAATTAGAGATGATCTGTGAAAGAATCTGATGGAAGGAAAATGTAGGTGGTGATGATGTTGGAATTAGGATCACAATGGGTTTGTTAATCCCATATCAGAAACGTGTATATTCTTGAATAATTGCCGTCTCGAATTAACTTGTGAATGGTTTTGCTACAATTTATCAGCGCCGCTGAAGTTTAAATGTTCTGTCATCCAACACCGGGAAGTTCTACTCCGCTACTTTGATCACTCCAATTACCAATAAAATGATCACTACCACGATCACACTCATGTACCATGTTCATCCCTGCAAGAAATGTGATTAATGCAAACAACAGGACATGTTGAGCTACAGGAAAATTCAGTCGCGTCAATAACGAGAGCCGCGATTACGGAGAAGATGTATGGAACACGATACGATCAAGTGGCACGATCTGTCAGTACCAGCGAGAACACAGCACACATTTCCTGTTATAGTAAGCAATGCAACAGATACTGTAGAACCAAATGTGAAATTCCCTGACCTCGTGAGTAACTGAATCCATGCATAGATGTAACCCACAAATTTTACCATCTGTAGTTTGGCAACGAGCTACGAAGTCACGCGGAACAGTTCACGAAAATTTCACTTGAGGATCAGTATTTACATGTTCGAATTGAGCTAGCACAAAGCATCCACCAAAACAAACATTTCGTAATTTGACAGTTTATGAATCTACGCTCACTGAAGACTAGGAATTAAAGGGCGTGAATGTTTACGAAGTTTGATCGAGCGGATCTGTCGAATGTCGAATTAGTCCAAGTCAGAAACAAGGGCACAAAAAAGATCCTGCCCTGATATCCGAATTACCAATACGTTCACTGTGATAAATTCCAGGTATTTACGTGATTTGGGCTGGTAACAATCGGTAATGTACATAAGCATTCTTCGGTGTGGCCTCGTCGCTCGACGGTCAAAGCACACAGAGTACAGCTCCATGGGCTGATTCCATACGTGGATTATCCCCGTTTGGAAGAATTGTCACTTCTATCTAGATCAAATCAGCCGAAACAAATGTATATATTTTCTATCTTTGTTTTATCGTTATCAGATAAGTCTCTCTCGGTCTTTTTATCAATCTTTCAGAGTTACACTCTAACAGTTGTCTTCTTCACCGTTTGCTCGTCATACGGAGTAGGCATATGAAAGTTCATAAGATATGTGGAATTTGATTTTTCGTTTCACACCTTAGCATGGTTCTTGACCAATCTCGTGGTTAGATAAGCATAGTGACACATCTGCACAACTGGGAACTTAGCCCCCATACTTTCGTCCAAACTGTTCGAAACACATCGAATCGGCAGAATATGAACACATTCTTGAAGGTGTGGCAAATCTCCAACAGATAATGCATATTCCTCCCTCGCGGCACTGCCTTGATGAACACTGTGCCGAGGAAATGCGTCCAGATCGAGTCAATGATGTTTACACAGATGAGGACTGTTCTGGTCAAGAAACTAGTTCTGACGGAACAAAAGTCCCGGCATCTTCATTTGGAACAACTGAACAATGAATTGGAAAGAAAACGAGGAATGAAATGGACTTGGGGCAGACAAACAAAGAAACGCGTAGTCGATCCAATCACTCATGTTGGTAACTCAAGAACAATTGCATAGCATAACAAGTACAAGCTGATCAAAGCCATCCACCCAAGACGGAATTACAAAGTGTCCAAAATCTGAATTCCTCATTGATTCGTCAAAAAAGAAGAGAATGAAAGGACTAAATGAAGCAGAACAATCGACTGTGATATTTTGCCAGTCAGATTCCAAATTCAAAAAGCAACGATCGTTCGTAGTTACATTGTTTATACCAATGAGTGAGTGTCGTTTTTTCCACCACTTGTTGCAATGTATGGTTTTGTGATGAATGGACGGGATACAATGTCCCCGCACGACTTGGGTGATATTTTGTAAAGTATTGAAGGTTGAATACGCCTTTTTGCGCGTGATAGGGATGCACGGAACACAAGCAAAAACTGCACAAGGAATGTACCAAAATCTTTCTGATTGGACCGGGATTCATGAATGGGGATAACCTATCGAAAATCAGCAGCATTCCAGTCCGTTTCTGTTTGAAAGTTTCGTCAACGTGTCCCCAAGTTCATTTAGTCATAAGATATTGAACCATATTTATTTCATTTTTTGTTATTTATCATAGGAAAGAAATTTTCTCCATTCGAAAGCTGTCGTGATGAGGAAGGGGTTAGTGATTTGATGCGTCCAAATGCACCCCATGGACCACTTGATCACCCCTGGTCACAGAACGAAATAGTCCGATAATGTTTCACTTCAAAGATCACGAAAGAGTTCCCGGCCGACAACATGGGTTGATGTTCGAAATAGAACATCATCCAGTTGTGTAGATATATTTATATGAATCACTTAAAGTGTACCGTACCAGGGACTTCTATCAAAGAATCTCAATCGTGCCATCTAATCTCTGCGTGTGACAAACCGCATATGGCCGTGAACATGTATGCGGATTTGTCACTACCCTACTAATCGTCTGAAATTTGTCCAACGGAAATCACAATGTAAACAGTCACCTCATGCCTCCCACGCTCGCTTCTTTCTCTGACCAAGCGGAGGTTTGATGAAGTGAATTCATGCAAACAAGAACCTATATAGCTTACTCGTGCATCCGTGATGACTAGACCGGATAAAGCAAATCGATTGGCAGACAAATCACCACTGTTGGTAATTGGCGCTTGTTTATGGCTGGATGCGAATCAAACATAAAAAAACCAAGTGCTACCAATTTTGGGTTTCAGTCACCCCGAATGCTTAATTCAATTTCCAGATCATGAGAATGGTTTGATTCGCCCTCACGGACTTAAGGGGACATGACTCTCACGGACCTTGTGATTATGTCTGTGAAAGCAATTACCATCATAATTGGTTGATCCCGACGTTCAGATTACAATCTTTGATTGCGAACACGACAAAGAGTATGCATGAACCGGTGTATGAATATCGTTCATGATTTTTGTCGTTCGGGGTCTCGATTCATCATTCTTCTCTTTCTGGTCTAACAAAAGTAATAAATTATGTCAACAAAAACTCTGTCCCAAAGAGAGGTTTAGAATATTGCGTTGAAAAGGGTGAATTAAGGTCATATGAAAATTGTCGGTCTGCTCGCTGACAGTTAGCTTCCCGGAGAAGGCGACCATTCAAAGCAGTCATTGAAAAGCACAAAAAAACAATATCGATAGATCTTGAGAAATTTCCCATTCAGTACGCGTGAATACAAAACCTCTTTAATCAAGATGAAATTTCACTCCAAAGCCCGACTGGTTGTTTAATTAAACCAAATTAACTCCATAATAATGAAAACGTTTTTGATCAGAAAGAGATTCTCGTTACCAATGGCAAGAGCTGTCACACCTGATAAAACTTGGTTAGTTTAAGTTGCACAGCAACAGCCATGTAGCACAGGATCCTCTCTCGGATCACTGTGGATCATCGTATTCCCGCCACCATCCTATGAATGACTTGCTATGTGGTGCTTTAGTTGATTTCAGAATTGTGTAAACACTTCGTAGTTGCAACAAAAACTAGTCAGTTTACGCTTGCTCATGGTACCGAATGACGTATGAACAAGTAGTAAATCTTTCTAAAAGTACGCGACATTTGTGCGCACAATATCCGTCATGCTTTAGACGTGACAGAAAGGACCTGCGACTAGTCGACCTGCTGGCAATCTCGAATAAACTGGACGTAATTCCAAATAGTTTTAACATAGCC
Organism: Fasciolopsis buskii; assembly: GCA_008360955.1. Lineage (NCBI taxonomy): Eukaryota > Metazoa > Platyhelminthes > Trematoda > Plagiorchiida > Fasciolidae > Fasciolopsis > Fasciolopsis buskii. Next base: position 128,151 of record LUCM01002247.1, on the reverse strand, counting down.
TAGAAGATGATGGGAAAAGAGTGTATAGATAATTGAGTTAACTGCTCCATTGAGTTCACGCAATTCGTGAGTTACTTTTTCCTGCACTGAGCGCGAACGACTGAAGTGAGTAACATCAATTTGTGCAAATAATTATTAGACGATATTATTTTGTCGGTCACTCTGCTTTCTGTATGCGACCTTATTTACTGAATTAAATCAATGGTTGAGGTCAAGTGAGTAAACAAACGTTCCGTGGGTACCACTTTTGTTGTGTATATAATCAATCAACTGTATTTCACCAGGCCATGTGAACTCTTCCTGCCTTCTTCCGTCATGGGGGGACTTCGTCGCTTCGACGTGTCGGTTGCATTTTATTACACATTGAAGTGGAAAAAAATAGAACAAAAAAATCCTTATTTGCCGACATAAATCTAACGAGTAAAACATGAGCAGCTTCGAATCAAGTGCGATTCAAATTGTTCGTGAACGCAGAATCGCCACTGGGAGCATCATTAAAAAACCGCGAACGCAAAGAAACCGTACTTCGCGGCCGAGACCGTACAACGAAACTGCTCAGTTTCTATTGGGCCTTATTCTATAAGAGAGCAAATGAGCTAAAATAAATACTGAAAAGTTCGAGCCTCTGGACAGTTGGTGACCAGAATTAATGACCTATCGGTAGATACGCTTGAATCAGCGGAGTTCAGCCCACAGATATTCAAAGTGTGTAAATTTAGAATAGATAAGTCTACAAAGGCCTATATCTTCACCGTATGAACAAAACCAAATAGAATTTCCGTGAGCAGTATTACTTCTAATGGGTGCGCTACGCGTCAGGGTCACCGCGGGTCACCACGCGTTACGCTAATGCCTAGAACCCAAACAGATTACATAAAAAATATGAAGTTGCCTTCTGCGAAAAAAGGATGAATTTCTTGAATTTTTGTCCGTTCCACAATAATCGAAGGAAATGCTTCCGATAATATTTAATCTCATCAACAAGTATAATATTTGCGGCAAATTAATTTTATTGTTTGCGGCCTCGTGGACGGGGAAACTTAGAAGTGAACCACCACCATTTGTAATCAAGTTGTCATGCGTCAACTTGTGCTGAGTTATCGCGGTGACCGCATGTTTGTATTGAACTTTGTTTTTCTGTATCTTTCCGAGACGATAATATGCGCATTTAAGGTGTAAAAAAAGCTACAACCTTATTGGGACTGATGCTTGTGTATTTCATGGGTACGCTGAACTCCATCGACATTGGATCCCAACCGATTGGGTGAGCATTCTAAATGCCTTTTCTATGAGAGTTTCTCCCGTTCCTTGTTTACTGTCTTATATCATCTTTAGAACAAAATATGCCTCACACGAACCTCTGATCTCTTCCAACTCCTCGCTCACCCATATCGTGCTTGTTGTGTTCAGTAACATGGAAGGTTGCCCGAAAGCCGGCATCTACCTTTTAGTAGTCGAAGCAAAAGTTGGAATGTTCGCACAAATCCCCCAGTGTAGATACCACGTAGGAATAAACGAATTTGCAGTTGTCTTCTGCTTGCATATGAAAGTGGTTCCAATAAGATATGCAAAGCCAATAGTAATGAGACTACCGGACAAATGGACACGTTTATCCTTGAACCTTGTTAACGGCCTAATTCGAAAATCCTATGTTCGGACAACGAACACTGGAACATCTCATGTCCGACAATCGGGACTTCGGATTACCACTGATTTGCAGCTAGGGTTGAGACTTGGGATTTCCGGTTAGTTTGACTACTAATTCCTTGTCATCAGCGTTAACAGCGTTAACAGTGTCCTGCCGCTTAACAACATACTAATCGATTGCTCTGGCATTTCAACTCTCTCTCTCTATTAGTTATGGTTTGATCGCTAAATTCGTTATCTACAGAGCTAACAACAGAGCTAACAACAACACGTTTGTCGATGTTTACTACATTGTACCACACTATCAGTGTGTAAAATTTAAACGTGGATCATATTTGCAAAACCTTCCAATCTGTAGCATTGCTATCCCAGTCTCAGAATGTATTGATTTGTCTACTGGCTTTCGGAAACATGTACCTTCCCATCTGGATCGTCATTGGTACACTTCATTAATCATTAATCAAGTGATACTATCAGTATAGGGTTTATAACTTCGTAATCACTCTAGAAAGCAAATTTTTGTGACTTTTGACAACTGTTCCGGCACGAGTAAATGATCTAGGGTATTACTCTTGCCTGCTCTATTGTCATTTATATAGTCTAGAAAAACATTGTTTCCAATCACCGTTCCGGATCGAGTTGATTTGCATTACGATGCCATACATTTTTATTGATTATGATCAACAAAACGTTTGGAATTATTTCTTTCCTGCAGATATATGTATGTATAATATAATATGTATGAAATCCCAAATCACACAGAGAGTGCTGTATTTTTTATTCAAATCTGAAACTGACACGTGGCGAATCTAAACAGAATGTTTCAGTTGGTTTCATTCACCAACAGACATTTTGCCGGTATTCGTCAAATGCAATTACACCGGTGAATTCTTACACATGTACACAAACGCAATGCAGCCAGACTGTACAAAAGACATGAAAAATTCCAAATCGGAAAACCTTTGATCGCCTCCAATGAAAGTCGCTTATTGAAGTTTCCAGGCCAGTTTTGAGTATATATCACGATCTATTCTTCGAAACCCTAACGAACCTACGTACGGTCACCTCGAGCAAGATAATTCATCAAAATCTCCGGCCTAATGTACGATCATACCGTTCTGTCTATCCTTTCAGAACATCGCGTAGCTCTGCGTAGGTTATTAGCAAAATATGACGGTGAACGAGAAATGGACATAACACAATCCAATCAGTCAATTTTACGTAAAGCAATCAGAGTCACCGACGAAAGTACTTTCCTGAAGAAGCGCATTCACGTTGCACACTCACGCCATATGGTTTTACAATTTTAAATAAGACATGGTAAAAACAGAAATAATCGTAAACTAACGTGAAACCGGAAATTTATTTCCCAGAGGAAACTCCACAAAACTATTTTTAACTTTAACGACCTTAAGTTCAATGTGAACAGTGTTGGTATCCGCATCATACGCCAAAGTTCCCGTTTTATCCCGGTTACTCGAATAGCGATTTCAGTCTATCGGTACAAAGTACGCTTACAATTCAGACACGGAGATTAGATTGAAGAGAACAGGAAAATGGTTCTGAATGTCTTAGCATTGCGTCATTGCACTTATTGGGCCCATGATCCTGAAGCGGAAGGTCAGACGCCCTCCAGAGTTACCCAGCCTAGCTGATCATCTGACATCTGAAAAACGGAAGCAGAAACTGAGTGGCATATGCGAGCTAACACTCAAATCCAGCAAGTTTGAACAAACTGTAAAATTTCTTCAATCGTATTTGATTTCTATTCATATAAACTGCAATACAAGAGGTGAATAAGACGTTCTGCAAATATGCATCATTCGATAGCAGTTATTTCTATTTTTGATTTAGATAAATTTCGCCGCGGGCTATCGGAAAAAAAGGTGTAAAAGATTATCTTAACTTAGGTTGACATCGGTTTTTTGAAAAAAAATGTTTACAGGGGTTAGAAAAACGATTTGCTTCTCCAGGTGCATCGAAACATCGTTTCATGCAAGAGGTAATCGAAACCCGTACTGATCTGATGTTATATAAAAATGTGACACCACAAAATTTGATCACTTAGTCAGATTCACATCTGCTCGTTCAACCGAGTTTAGATTGGCAATCGATTAGTTCAGTTTGTCTGCAAATCGATAATCGGCGTGAATGATACAAACTGAACATCTTCCAGACAAAAAGATCACTGAAGAATCATTCATGTACTTCCGTTTGAGTCTGCTGGTTATTTATGACGATAATAGAACTAACTCATTCCTGAAACAATTCGCGATATCATAATAAGAGGTGCGTTTTAGGGGACCGAAGATTGTTTCGTGTGATACTAACCCAATATTGATGACTGAGTGCTTAAGGAATAATGAATATACATCCCGGTAAAGTAAGTCGCTCCGCATTTTAGTGTTCCGAATTACTTTCATCGTTCCCGGTAAAAGCAAATTCACAGATTCTTTCCAATGCCTATAATGGTACCTAGTTTGAATTGAAAATATCGATCCTATACAATCCAATAAAAACCAGAATTACATGAATGAACGTGCCAAAAACCGATTGTTTCTGTGTGAGTATTCATCAACTCGGCTTAATCATAGCTTGAGCTAAAACGGTACGATTGCAATGTGGCTACAGAAAAGCACGTTCTCAATTTAAACCCCAATCTTCTGTTTTAAGTTCCAAAGGCCAGAAGTATTCGAATTATACGAAATTCGTCAGAACACATTTCGAACAAACCACGAGAACTGGTCATTCTCAAAGTGGTAATAAAATATCAATCAAACAAGCGTTTTACAAAGATGAATTCAAATGGCGTCATCACATTGACACCAATACTATGGCTATTACCAATGATTCTTTTTATTGTCAAATTTGAAACATCATCTGATTTCCTGTTGCTTTTTATAGTTTATGCCAGATACAAGCATCTATGGAGCCTGTTGAGAAATCTAATGGATTGTACGTATCCACCTCGAATTCCGTTCCCAGGTAGCGACCAATTTCTGAATACTAATGCCCACGGTACTCGAAACAACGGTAGAGGTCTCAGTGATAACCCTCGGTAGCCAAACGGACCAGATCGTCGTGTTTCGAACTGGATGTCGCCGGTTCGAATACCACCACTGTCAATTAGCTTCCCTACTTGTTTCATCAATAAAAGAAGTGAAACGAAATGAAAAAGAAGTCCACAATGAATTAAACACCCGTTTCCAATCAAACAGAGTAGGTGACAACCGACCCCGTGCTGCTCCCCTGCGGAGTAGGTTTTCTGAACAAGGATTTAAGAGTGAAACATCTTACAACTAGACGTTTTTTTATTTGAGCAGCATAATATTCCCTCGCTGGCCACGAATCATGTTTTATGGCACATAACTTACGAGGTACAGCAAACTAACTACAAATGAACCTACAAATGTGTGCTAGATCACCCGCAAAACCGTTTCCACTTAGTTCAATTCGCAATGTTCTCTTCTGCTTAATTCCAATTTGTATTCGGGATTCAGATGTATATACCGATATATATATATATCCCCTGCTACAACTCAGCCGTACCGGCTCGCTATGGTTCTACCGTGAACCAGGACGTAGTCAATTTACATGATGCACTTTGCCAAAATCAATCCTTTTAGTACGAGATTTACTAATCTTTGAAAATGGCAGGAGTGTTATTCAGAACAAAGGGCATACTATGAAACTCGCATATGCCAGACGGGATCACTGAAGCAGTCTTTTCCCGATCTCTTGATTCCAGTTCGACTGAACGAAACCGCAGCGGCAAATCCAACGTACCGAAATATTTCGCGCTCCCCTGCAGACTATCGAATGAGTCCTCCGTGATGAGCAGGAGGAAGAAATCCCGTTGCATCACCAAATTCAACTGCCGATAGTCAACGTAAAGCTCCAGTTTGCCATCCTACTTCTGAACCCATAGGAACTGTGATGGTTGGAATATTTTGTCCCTAATGTATCGTCAATAATATCCTCGTCACAATATGACTGTGACCTTACGTGGTGTGACGACTTGCGTGTCTCCGTACCTCCGTGAACGAACTGGCCACACAGGATAGCTGATCCCAAGCCAAAATACTCAATCATGGCTAGCAAATCAAGAGATCAGACGAAGCAGTCTCCCGGTCTTCCACATTCCGAGTTCATTTAAACTAACAACTCAGTAAGAAAATGGAGTAGAAAAACAAGTGATCAAAGCACTTGCGCTTCCACTTAGCCACTCTCCGGTGCCTACTTCTTAGAACCAACAACCTTTGATGAGGACTTTAATGGTTTTCCTATTTAAAGGCTAGATTCTAGCAGTTTTCGTCCGGAAACGAGTCTGAATGAATAGCACAAACATAATGAATCTCATATTGTTGCATCGATCGTCGTGCACGGTAATCAGAATCGCGTTATCCATTGCTTCTAGTATGGGGAGTAGTGATAAGTATGCAACTGTTCCGAGTTCCCGTGCTAGTCTAATGTCCCACCCTCTTGTGGATAAGACTTTTGAATCAAATGCTTCGGTTAGGATTTCCAAAGAAAATCCTATTCTTTGGTGTGAGCAGAGGGGAAGTATCGATCGCCCGAATAATGCTAGCATAGTTTCTCTAGGGAACCTTTCTAGTTTTCCATTTTTCCGATGCAGGGACCTCGTACGTTGTCGAGCAGGACTGCGGCTCGACAGGTTTATTTGATAGCAGCGTTGAAGGAAGGAGAAAAAACAATTCGCATGCATAACGTAAACCTTGGTGTTCACTTCATTTAAGGTCCAAGCTAACAACCGAAGCAGGTCGAATAAGCCGTGTTCTTAGAAGCAACTGCCAATCAGGACTCCTTGTCACACAAACCACGGAAACGATTGATATCCTCCACCTGGCTTGCACTGTTAGATGCTCGCAGATGTGCCCCTTTGGGTACAAAAAGTAAGTCAACAGAGGTGTATACCAGCTCTGCATCCGAAATGGCGGTGATCAGCGAGACAGGTTTTCTTAAACGGTATAAAGCAGCCGGACCAGATGGATTGTCGCCATCTTCTTTCAAATATGGTGGCCAAGTGTTAATTTGAAGTTACCAAAACTACTGGAATCAAGATGGGAACGAGAAAAGATTCATAAGGACAGGTGTGAATCCGTGATTTTGCCGATCTACAAGGAAGATGATAGATTTTCGTGTGAAAATCACAGAAAAATTAATCTAATAACAATCGCATCCAGTCTGCTGTTGGGCATTATCCTCCAACGTTTAAATGGTATTCGCGAAAGGTGTAAGCATAAGAATCAAGATGGTTTCCGTCACGGTTGTGGTTGTATTGACCAAATTTTCAGTTTATGACAGACCTTAGAACGCAGACACATGTTACGATTTCCTGATTTGAAAGTGGCGTCCGATTCGTCCGGTCGTGCATTTATGTAGTGTTGCTTCTCATTGAAAAGTGCGCCCGAGAGATTCATTTCACTTTTCCAATCTATGTGTGCTACCAGCTGAAGTCGAGTTCGCGCTTCTGGGGACGTTTCAACCGAATTCACCACAAGAAGTGGTTGGTCAGGGTTTCCCTTTCCATTTTAACCTTGTTGTTGAGATGATTATCGAGATAGCCCTATCTACCCTCAGGTGAGAATAATGGCATTGATAGTTGCTCAGACATAAAGGTGTCTGACTTGGAATATGCGAACCACGGTGTGCCACTGAGTGAAGACCGAAGTAAGTTGGAGCTTTTCTAGATCCTCTGAACGATAGTTCAGGTACTTTTACGATGCGTTTTGTACCTTCAAAAGTAAAATGCTGTTACATGACTAGGTCGGCTCAAAACCGAACCTTGTTCTTGCAAGAGAACAATTGGGTGAAGTGGACAGATATAGTTACTTGGATAGTTGTACCCCACCTAGTGACTGTTTATCGAATGAAATTTCTGTACGCATATGGAAAACCCAATTGACATTTGCTAATATGAGAAATCTGTGGCCTTGAATCGAAACCGTTCATCGATCTAAGGTCAAGTGTGTACAGTAGCAGTGAGGTCGGTATTGTTTTACGGCTTGGAAAAATGGCTGTTGCGAACGGAAGATGTTCGAGGACTTTCGGTGTCTGAACACTTTCGCCTTCGGAGAATTGATAAGACATAATGGTTTAGTTTTGTTTAGATTAGGCACTGAATCAGACTAGGTTAAGGTGGTCAGTAAGTGTTTTGCGCAAGCCCACAGAACAACTGACCGATTTATTGTAATTTGTTTTTCAAGTTCGGTACTGGTTCCAGCTGGTTCGGGGTGGCCAGTTGATGACATGGGTAAAAAGTATGAGCACTTTAACCAGTGAACTGTCTCGCGTAGGTGCATCTAGACTACCGGGTTAGGATTTACGAGATCCCGTGAAAAATGATTGAACACAGTGGGCGTTACGGTTTAGTGCGGCTGTCAGTGATGTACTTGCAATTGAAACATTTCTTCCTCTGCATAGTTCTTCAAATTACAACTTTGCAGTCGATCTTTCATTATCCCTCGTTCTTTTGTCTGGTTAAGCGGATAATGCTCTGAGATAGCAAACACAACCAATGCACGCTGGTACAAGGTTAATCATTGCCCAAAGTTAACTAAACTGAACTGCATTAATTCAAAACAAAAACTTGGCTAATTCATTGGGAAAATAGAGTCTTCATATTTCTAAGCAAAGGTCGGCATTTATTATTCCCAACATACACTTAGACATCAGCCATCATCACGAGATCAAGTTATTCAAATCTCCATGGGTACGAAATTCGTACAGAACACTATCAATCATACTGTTGTTGGTACCCCGGCGTCTGATTTTAACTAACTTCCTATTGGGTTCAATCAGTTAAAGCCAAATGAAATCTACCGGTTCAGTTAGGGTGATCAAATTTTCTAATTTCACTTGCATCTCCGTGAAAACTAGTCATTGACAATTACGATTATCATGACAACAACGTGGATGTTTTTGTTCTTGTTCTTACTGATTTTATCACATCCTAAGGAGGAGGGGAATTCTTCACGTGTTGAACGCGGACGCATGAATGCAACACGAAACCCACAACAACTCCACCGTAGCAAAATGTGACCTCGAAAATCATTTTGTCCGTTCGAACAAAATGCCTGCGGACCGAGTCAGATGAAATGACGGGACACGAATTGGGTTTTTGCTCAGACACCGAGTTCAATTTCCCCGAATAAATAATGGGATAAAATCAAGAAGAAAAGCTACGAAAAGGTTAACTACGTTTGACAGGAAATGGAGGGAAGAGGCCACGAAGAATATCAGCTTTTTCGTTTTGATCTTTTCATCATTAGGGCAAATCCAAAACTTTGTTACTTTTTTCGAAGCGCAGACGTAGGCAATCGGACGTACCGTGAACGCGCACGTACAGACATGCCCATAAAGAGAAAACATGTCAGATAGATACATGGGTGTGAGCGCACATACGCACACACACACACACGCAACAAGAAAATGATCATTAGCCTCAACAGTATAGTGCACGATTGCTTATCAGATATATTGGAATAATCAATGGGGATAATAACATCTCCAATTGCAGTGTTGCATTAAATAGAGTGTAATTAATTGCTGAAAGATTAGCAAACATTTCGCATATGTCCATTAGAACAGGTTACGCATGCAGCATATTCACTAGGACAGATAAACCCAGCATCAATAGGTTTATTCAATTGTCTGGTCAAAGATTCAAGGGCTGAGTATGCACACATTTAGTACTAAAGAGAATACCAAATCCATATGTGGATTGGGATTTTTTAGTTCATCAGAAAGTGGACGACAGAAAAATAGGTTCACCTTCGTTTAGTTTACGACACAACTGACAACACGAGAGAAAAGAATCAGTAACCTTTATCATAATCACGACAAAATCGCCAGTAAGTTAGATGCGTTAACAAGTTGGCGACAACCAACGGCTGTATGCGGCAACAAAAAATCTGGAATTCGAACCTATGGTCGTCTTGAGGAGAGAAACGTTTGAGGCGCCTGAGTATCTTAAGATCAGAAATCTCCAAAACATTCACTTGGAGACGTTCATTTATACGTTAGAAAATGCACTTTATAGGGTGAAAAAGCCTCACAACACTGGTTTCATGTGTCGTGAATGACAGAAATTGACTACGTGGGTATACAACCCGTGAAAATGAGTACCGAGACCCGTCGAAATTTAAAATTATACAGCAAAAACAAATTAGACTTAATAAGATGACCTAAGTCGAAAATGTTGGTAGAATATGATTTGTTAATCCCCAATAATATTGATAAAGTTATTAAGTTATTGACCAAACCGATTGCTATTCAGGTAATGTTTCTAAACAGCTTCTAAACAGCAGTCAATCCTGTATTACTGTTTAAAAGAATAGTTGCTCACTTAAACTACCAATACCCATAAATTTTGGTAAAATATAATAATACGCAAGTATGAGCACCGTAGAGGAAATGTGTCAATTATCGCTCGCACCATAATTACGCATATGCACTATAAATGATAGCATGCGCCGTAAACTCAATAGCCAGGAGATACAGGGATTTGACAAGCTTGACATTTGTGGCTTAAGGCTGCGATCAATTACAAATACCTGTAAGAAATACTGATTTTAATTTTAGCCGTTTACTCATTTACCAAAGCATTTTGACACCTACACCTATTGACAATAAGCATATAATTAGTTCCGCAGCAAGCTGACACGGTAAGGGATTTTGTGTTTGACAAGACAAATGCTCTGAATAGTCGCTAAAACTACAACTGTTTGAGCTCCTCTGAGAGCAAACAGAAAATAGCCAATTGAATCAGACAGGAAAAAGCTACACCCGTGGACTATGACCAGTGTACAGCTTTGAAACGCTACCACTAAAATGAGTTCTGTTTCAAGGTCAACAGAAACACCCAGCGTAAATTTGAAAACTTCTAACTTATCTACTACTGCTGAGGAGCTAATTCATACCAAGCATACACTGATCCAAACGGGCTAATGATTCCACTGAGTTCGATCGCTCGCTTTGTCTACGAAGGGTCGTCTGTCCAAATTTTGCACTACACCAAGTGTTTGCAGCAAACAAACCGTTGATATGTTAGCCCAGTCGCAAGCACTATGTGCAAAGTCTCCTACGGAGTGTCATATTGCAACCGCGGATTATGATGTTCTCGAAAATTTCCCATCCTTAGTATACACGATGTTCTGGTACCTATGAGGTGAAAAAAGAAGCATCAGCAAATACCATGGTTTTATTCACACCTAGCCCTCAGTACAAATGTTTGTAGACTTCAATAAGATCAGACAAACATCGGTGACCCTGGTTGTCTAACTTAACTCGTCTGAATATGGAAATTAAAATCCTGTCAGAGCATAACATTCTTTATAAACGTTTCACGAACGGTAGTCCATGAATTTATTCTAGTTAGCAATCATGAGTGATAACAAACTAACTAGTCAAACGGACACATTTATTCGATCTATATTCCATCCACGAGTCGCCTTGTATCTGTAAGCTGCTTGAATATTTTTTCTAGGCTTTAGGCTTTGCCAGAGTTAGAAAATAAACTACGTCACCTTTTATACCATATGAAACGAATAAACCAAACCAAGAGCATGCCATTCGTGGAGGAAATCAATCAAATCCGAAAGTGAACAAAACCCTTATTTATGTTCATGTTAATTTTTTACGACATGAATTCCTCCTCTCGATCTTGACTCATATTATTATCGATATTTCATGCGCCATTGTCCAGATAGAATCACTAGTGTAGAAATGCCCACGTATCGGCATATATTGGGCATGGATTAATGGTGTAATAAAACAGGTACTATAATTACCATATACGATGATATAAAATGATGAGCGTCATAATCTAGCCATCTGTTAGTGTTGTTGGTAGATGCACGGCTTGTGGTGATTAGCCAAACACACAAATTTGCCTTTTCCAGAAGAAACTTCTTTGAAAAGGTTGACTAGCTTTCTCCTTCCCGTCTAGGTTCTTCACATTTACGTTACTAAAATTAACAGGCCTTGCAAATTGATCTAAAGCGAAGGCAGTACGGACAGAGATAATTTAGTCTCTGTGGTGATCGAGATATGTTTTTCATTCTTTGAAGTCAAACAATATAAAGAAACGACAGTGACTACACATGGAGATCTGGGCTTCATTCTACCAGAAATTCGTGAAGAGGTTATTTCGGGCAAAGTGGTTTTCTTCCAGTCTGACACAAATCTGAGGAAAGCACGGTTGGGTCAAGGATGTGCCTCACACAGAAACCAATTGCCGCTTGAATTTTGATCCTATCAAAAATGTTCCATGTGCTGACGTGATAGTTCAGTGAGGAACCTAATCAGTGGATGTTGATATACACATTCTAAAACCTCTTAAATATGAGAAAAGAGTAATGTAACACGGGAAGTCCTGGACGCCCCATCACAATGACCAAAATGTTACCAGGGGACAGTGACCACCCCATCGATCACTAATGTTTAGTGATGTTGGATTTCCATCGATACACGCATCAGAATATTGTGAATAAATCTACCTTCGCTCTCCTTGGCGGGCTTGTGGTATGTCAGGGTTGAGATAAACATACATTGGTCAAAATGGGATGTCTTCAAAATTTCTAACCTACTCGCTCGTTGGACAAGAAAAAAGCTTACGGCTTATCATCAAAAAGAACCACCAGTTCTCACTAAATAAAATGATCCCTGGCTGAATATTAAAAAAAATCGTACAAGTTTTCCTGGCTCAAAAGAAACTTTCTAGACTTCGTGTGGAAGTGAAATGTCCTCCTCTTGTCAAACAAAACCAAAGAAATGTAGATTATCTGTGAAAGTTGAAAACAGATTTATTTCAGTAGTCTACGAAAAAATATAGCACCCGATCTACTCGACACCTATTCATTCCGGAATTTGCATGGGAAACACCCCTTAGAGTGCCCTGTAATAAAGTCTACAGTAAGTCTCACCAAGCCAACCAGTGAGTCACTCCTGTAATTATCCCTGAATGAACACACTTGAACCCACGAAGTGTTTTGCTCTCCATTTGCTTCCGGAATTGAGTCACAGTGAAAAAAATCCAAATAAGAATTGGGAAACTGTTTGCCCGAACATAGTGACCGCAAGTCCGGAACCGGCCGTAGATAGGGAGCATAGTTCCATTTCATCTTTTCACCCAATACTCTTAGATGATTGCCGGAGACTGAATATACCATACCGGAATCTGTGTCCAAAGACCTCGTTTACTAAGACCAAACTGTCAATAACCATGGGCAGTAAAAATGAATGAAGTAAGATATCAAAAGACATTCACTTCAATTCACTTTTTACAATTAATAACCGTGGCCCAACGTGTTCTGGTGTTTGCTGTTACACCATAGAACCATCTCCTCAAAAGAGGGAAGAGGAACGATGAACAGTGAGAGGTCGATTATAACAATAATAATAATTTGAAGAGCAATAAAGAAAAGGACAGATCTCGGATGTAAGTAAGCCGCCGACTGCAAAGTTGAGCCATATCACATATTGTCTCCAACCATCGCGCTCTGGAGGAATCCTGTGGATCCCAACTCGGTAGTCTAATTGCACCTGCATGAACCATTTCACTGGTCAAAAACTTCACAACTTTTAGCCTGATCATCGACTGGTGACCTTGGTCCATTTTCCAACTACTGCCTTTGTCGAAGAACAGCGTAAAACGAGGCAAGCTTTCAGTAGACGGTCATTAAACATAATTCAACTACCTTAATATATTCTGACTCAATGTCTCTTCTGAAGATCAAACCATGCAACTCGGTACCTTTGGGCTACTGATAAAATCCACTCACCACATGTTACCAATAACACCGAAACATTGGTGCGCAAACACAGCGGGTCTTTTCGCACCCTCTGGCCCCAACGACTATGTTCCTGAGCACCATAACAGCACTGACTTCGCTTCTTCGGTTGTTAGCCATTTTTGACCATATATATATATGGACCAAACTAGCGCAACTACTGACAATGGGCATGTTACTTAACCACAAGTAGCCCCACTCGCCGACCGAAGCTGAAAAAAGCCGTCATCGATCTGCTCGGTGCCGCAACTCTGATCTGCGTGCAGCAACTTGTCTTTTTTTGCGTTAAAAACACACACAAAACACACGAACTGTCATCGTATCAAGAGCTTTGGAACATTTCGGTGCAATTCTTTGTAACAAGAAGTAACTGTCTCCAGCCCCACTTCTCCGATACAAATGTATACGCATTATCCAGCCCAAACGTAGAAGTTGAGAATTGTCGTTTTAGACAAATCATCTGAAGACGAACACATTTGATTTCTGGACGAACGCAACATTTAACCAGGATACGTTCAACTCTTCTGCTAGACAGAAAAACAATCATGCGTGTTTGTGTGTGCGTGCTTGTGGAACATTTATTCAGGCTGCCTGCTGTCTTGACACAAAATAGGAACAAAAATACGCATTCGACTGATTGACACATGCGCATGCTCGTGCACGTCAATACGTTCTCCAAGAGCCCTAAACTAACACGAGTTCTCAGCAATCCGAGAGAGAAAGAGAGAAGGAATACAGTCTTGAATAACCAATTGCAAATGGCTATTTCCTGTATTTGGGTGACACCATTTGATGGGGCCATGAGGACTAAAAATATGAACAGATAACAGTGCACTTTAGAACCAAATAAATCTTTTTAACCAGTCGACAAAATTCACGGCCCGGACAATAATAATGAACGAATGTGGTGATTACTTGGAATCTATCTAAAAAAACAGTACCCTGATGTTTTCGCAATTCACTTCCATCAGCCAATCGATTGATAATCCTATCGGCAAACTATTTTGTGACGTATCCGGTAATTCATAATCAGTTCCTTGTTAGTGAGTCTTCACGTTGTATTTGGTAAGGAAAATATACCGAATGAACGTTTGTCAATGAACATCGTTTCTTCTTTAAAGAAAGTTACAAAAATACAAAAAGCGACGCTCAAAAGAAGGACAAAGAATGAACTTTCCCGGGCCGTTTGTGTCAAATGTCTGTGTGTTTGGTTACGTAAGATCCGCCCACCGAATACGAGAAGCTATCAGGCGACACGACAGTAAAACACCGAAGTCATTGCGCGTAATAGAAATCTTTTTCTTACTCTTGCGTTTGTTTTATTCATGAATTATTCGCCTCATCCTAGTTTTTAGTTTAATTCAGTTTAATTTAAACTAGACAATGAACCACAAAAATATCCCAAACAAAACCATCGTATGTGGTCAGGAATTTAATGATTCCATCAACTGAATAGATCTTAATAAACAGAAGCGATGATCCAATTATGCTCACAGGTTTGTAACTGTGCAGATACATTACAAATGTGGTAGCATCTAAGCCAGTTGCACTCCACTAGCGGGTGATATGGTTACCCCATAGATAATTTATTGGCGAAACGCGTACTATCAGATTTGGACAACCGCATGCACGAACAAACGTTGATCCGCACTGGTGTTCTACTCCGTGCCAATCAGGTAGGGAGTATGAGATAAAACGAATTCCCAAGTGTAGTGCCAAATCACATACTTTTCCGTTAAGAAAGCTGTAAATGACATTTAAGGGTAGCTGTAGCTTTCTAATTAAGTTGTATCCAACTGTTTGCCTTCACACTGATTACGGATGATGCCATCTTTTTGCAATACACCCGTCAGGAGAAACCCGTGGATGCACAACAAAATGCGGAAGAATCCAGTCATTCTTCGCTAATTGTCTAGTTGGTTTTTTATACTTGCCTGAAGTAATAATAACCGGTTCCATTTTTACTTATAGCTTGGAAACTTTAAACCATACTAAAATTTTGTAAGTCACAATAAACTTCTCTCGGTCCCGATAAAATAGTATGAAATACAAAAAGTAACAAAATCATCAAGGGATATTTCAAGTCTGTTATATCGGAGCAGTTAACGCGTATTCTTTCCGTTTGCATGTGTAAACATAGTTGAAAGTAAGAGTGTGCAAATAAGTAACCAAGATAAAGTAACTTAAATTCAAACCACGTAGGAGACAAAATATAATTCTACATGACCAGTAGAATCACACAGTCACCCATCACCAAATTCGACTGATAGCATCAGATTTCAAAACTCATTAAGTTAGAATTGATGAGTTCGTTTATGCTTATACCCTCTCAACAATGTGAAATTCGAAGACCGTCGTTATTTGTTCCATTCGTCTTGATATTAGTTATTTTCTTTGGTTTTGCTAGTTCATACCTGTGTTCGACATGGGCTACTTCATCAGAACAAATTTGAGGGTCATTCTGATTGACTGATACGAGTAGGGCGATGGGCTTTTCAGGTTCTTGGAAGGACTTTTCTTATGTTCAAAAGACAAAAGAACTTATATTCCAAAAACCGACCGATTACACTTGACCGATACCCTGATAGGATTGCCCAAAAATATATAGCCAAAACTTAAGGCAAGAGTTTGACTTTAAGTGCATTAAATTTTTCATCGTATGGTCAAGTGAGACCCCAGTTTGCGGTGTACTTTTCAGTCATTCAAAAATAAGGGCCATCTAATAGTGAAAGGTTATATTCGGTTATGAAGATAAAAGGTTTGTGCATTGCACCGAAATACTTCCAATTTACTTTTTACCACCCGTTGCTATGGTAACTTTAGTACCATGTTTGCACTGAACTAACAGATCGGTCCGTAAATCACTGTATAAATATATTTTACTGTTTGCTTTATTCTTCCCCTAACTAACGGCACACTAACCGTAATGCACCCATCGGAACAGGTGAAATAGCATCTCCTTCTGATCCTTAAGATAGCAGTCAACAGCGTTAGGATATGTAGGGACACGCGCACAAAGATACAAACAATTGCACTCGAATGCAAAGTAAACATCATTCGTAGTTCGCAAAAAAAGATTATATCTCCAAATAATATAGCCTACTTTTCTTCTCATCTTCGCAACTGATTCGGGCGTGAAGTTCGTACTTGTCCCATGATTCGTGAAACCGAGTTACTTCGAAACAAATCAAAACAAACTTAGAGAAACGATGACACTTTGGTGCTCGCTACATGATGTTTCTCTCGTCCAAAGAACCCGAGGAAATAAAAATACTCAATTCAAAGTTATCTGAATATTTGAGAAATTTTCAAACAAACATTAGTTTGTCATTTGGGATCGATGAATTAGAAATTGAATAAAGTTATGCGTTGTTGCTAAACTTTCAATTCCATTTTGCATGTTTCCCATCGGTTCACACAAAACTGACAATCACCAAGGGGATTGGGAAGATTTTCCATTCACGATGATGTGAACGGAATTTCCTAAAGTGAACAATTCACATCCATTTATGTGAAACTTCGAAAGGAACGATACCCGAATCACCATCATTAGTTACCAGTCAAATACCTTCTGTCTGTGCCCATTCTGATCGTTTGTAAAAAAATGTCAGTGGAACCCATCGATTGGCATTCAACCGTGTATTCTTATTCGTTGGGTCACCAATGGTCCTCCATAGGTGACATTTTAAAAATTTTGTCCCAATGATACACACGTGTTTGCTTGTGTGTGTGTGTGTGTGTGTGAGCGAGAGAGAGAGAGAGAGGGAAAAGTCGTATTGGTTGATAATAGAAAAACCGAATGGTTTGGTTCTACTAAACGTATATAATATTACTAAGTGCCTCCACTTTAGCAATTCGAAACTAACCATCGACGTTCCATTTACCAAGAAGTACTCTAAATGATCTCCTACGATAAGGTTGTTGGAATCGAACGATATAGCTGAAGATCCATTATCATATGACCACTGATCCAGTGATGTACCGTAATTAATCTGATTACACTCCTTGAACTAACCACCAAAAGCGCTGTCGAGTGCAAAGACTATTATAGTTGGACGAAAAACAAACAACAGTGCAGGATACAAGCAAATTTCTGTTTCCATTTGACTTTTGTTTGTGCCGTTAGATTTTAAGGGTGCAAATATGTTGCAGACATCGCTGACAAGTGCAACACAGCTGTTCGTGCCACTCAAAAATACTAATGATTAGGTCTGTTGAACTATCACATCAAATGCGAGGAGCTAACGTTTCTTAGATAGGAACCAACAATAGAATTTATTCTGAAGAAGATTGTGTTCATCTGCCCGTATGCGAAATAAACTACTGAAAAGAAAAAAACAACACTTTCGGATTTTCCTCAAGGTTAGCCTAGCCCGACAGACGAATATCCCTCGACGAATCACCATGTGATTCTTGAATGGACTTATCACCCGTTCAAGCTCCTAACGATTCAAATGAGATTACAGTGAGAAACTAAGAAAGAAGCATACTAGGGCGGGGATGGTTGCATAAAGGAATACCGAGTACGCATACCCGAAGAGTGACATTAACCACGAAGCCGTTCGGGTGCTTCCGGGGAAATTTTGTTCATCCATCCGTATGCAAAACATACTACTGAGAAGATCATTATATTTACTAGTATGTTTCGCATACGAATGAGTAGCAAAAGGCCAACTTCGCGGTTACTTCTGCTTAACAGGTATACGTGCCCAGCACTCACCTGTCCAACTGCTCTCGCACTCCTACACTCGCTTTTTCGGCTCACAAAAAAAGAATCACATTCAAAAGTTAGCTTTGTCCAACCAACCAAATCTTAGGAGGAATCACCGTGTCATTCTGTAGTAGACTCCGCTACCGTACACGCTTTCAATTATTCAGATAGAATTTTGGTAAATTCAACACATCTTGAATAGATCCCAATTTTGAGTGATCCTCTTATCCGGACAGTGTTAGACCTAACTCATGGATACCAGTTCGCTTTTTCAGACACCAGTTATGCTAACACCCACGTCAGGTAAAGCAGAACGTCCCCATAAGGAGCCGTGCAGGTTGCTGGCCCAAATTTGATGTGAACTCTTTGGAAAATGCACAAGACTTATTTGGAATTTTGAAGGCAATTATCAATGGCATGATTTTGCTTATTGGGGTCGCTGTTATTTTTTCATTCACAGTATGATAACATCCAAATACGTCAGTACGGCCCGGGACGAGTGGCACAGGCTAACTGCCTTGAACGTTTCTTGAAATGTTCCAAAACAGCGCCTATCAGACATCCTCTGTTGAATTAGTTCCATGGGCCGCCTTCCCTTGGAGATGGTGTCTTTAAAATGAGAAGACAAAGGCTTACACCGAAAGCTCTTCACCGGATTGACCCACAATTGCCTAGTACTCTAAGGCAGATGGCTAAACTTTCATTCCAAACCAACCGCGGACATCCTAGGAAGAATATGACAATATTCCCGTTGACATTTGAGGCAAATGGATGTAGCGGGCATTAGTGTTAGCTATTATCATCCAAAAAGCGCAAGGTAGGAACAATCAGCCACCAATCCCGGATCGCCATACGACTACGCAGGCTATATCATTTGGTCAAAGGGTCGGCCTGGAATCTCCTATATCAAAAACCTATATCTGTTTACGTAACCAGAGAGTATCCGGACAATTGCCGACCCATAGATCCTAACGAAAAACTGAGAAGTGATAGTGAATGATGGAGGAAGTATTATAAGCGTAGGAAGCTCAAAACGATGCCTGTTTTATTTCCTCTTTCTTAATCACTGCTGACCGCATACGGCATGGTTCCCGGGGCACATGATTTGTGTACAGATAAGCCAATATAAACAACACTTGTAAATGCCACCAATTATGATGTACTCGAAAATTTCCCATCCTTAGTATACACGATGTTCTGGTACCTATGAGGTGAAAAAAGAAGCATCAGCAAATACCATGGTTTTATTCACACCTAGCCCTCAGTACAAATGTTTGTAGACTTCAATAAGATCAGACAAACATCGGTGACCCTGGTTGTCTAACTTAACTCGTCTGAATATGGAAATTAAAATCCTGTCAGAGCATAACATTCTTTATAAACGTTTCACGAACGGTAGTCCATGAATTTATTCTAGTTAGCAATCATGAGTGATAACAAACTAACTAGTCAAACGGACACATTTATTCGACCTATATTCCATCCACGAGTCGCCTTGTATCTGTAAGCTGCTTGAATATTTTTTCTAGGCTTTAGGCTTTGCCAGAGTTAGAAAATAAACTACATCACCCTTTATACCATATGAAACGAATAAACCAAACCAAGAGCATGCCATTCGTGGAGGAAATCAATCAAATCCGAAAGTGAACAAAACCCTTATTTATGTTCATGTTAATTTTTTACGACATGAATTCCTCCTCTCGATCTTGACTCATATTATTATCGATATTTCATGCGCCATTGTCCAGATAGAATCGCTAGTGTAGAAATGCCCACGTATCGGCATATATTGGGCATGGATTATGGTGTAATAAAACAGGTACTATAATTACCATATACGATGATACACAATGATGAGCGTCATAATCTGGCCACTTGTACCTTTTGGACAAGGCCTCGTTAACTGGGTTCTTTTTCTTTGGTGTACAAGTTTCCATATTGCCTGTGTTATACGGGGCCGGAAGTGCAAATGTCGTGCTTGAGACTGATTCCGTTCCTGACGCGTTCGTCAACGGATATGTTATCATCAAATCATGTGGGTATCCCGCCCAGATTCTGTGTGGTTTTTTTTGGAATTAGAACATATCCTCCGAATTGTGTTTGTTTGAAAACTAGCTTCTATTCTGGTGGTTTATTATGTACTGAACTGAACCCAAAGCTATCTGTATATTTTCCAAGCTTACCCGGTGTGTCCGTATTTCGTGAAAGTGTTCCTTGTTTATTCCGAGCTGAAGCCGTGGCAACCGATGCGGAGAGCGCATGAAGAAGTGCACGTCCTCGTTCATCCCACCCCGTAGGACCCGCTGTTTCCGGTCTGCTTATTTGGGTATTTTGCTGGACACTCGAGTCCGATACAATCAATTTGTCTGACTTCGATAGCGCTTTGTTACGGTCATTCGATGACGTACCGCCGTTTGACTTCGTTCCTGTCGTAGTCGAAATTTCATCGTTCATCACAACAGCGGCTGAGTACTCCCGGCCACTAGACTCGTTCAATTGATCGGGGAACAGGGTAGTCAGTTGAGAGAGAAGTCCTTGAACCTAAAGATGTTTTGGACATAAATTATGCTTTTACTCTGCCTCTGTGACCGCACAAACGAAAGTGTTATCGCACAAGTGCAAAGAGATAACATTAATTTCAAAACTTGTTTCCTTGCAAAAGGTTGAAAAAAATTCCAATATGCTTGTGCGAAACATTTATATATTTGGCGTAAGAAGAATTTCATAGACAGTCCAAGTAGGGTTTTCCGCTCACATCTGGACAACTCGGCTCCAATCTTCATTGATACTTTTGTATCGAGGCATCTTACCCAACTCTACGTATGCTCATCAGAACGGTAATTTTGTTAATCGCTTCCGCCAAACCGATCTCTGCAATGCTGATTGCCGTCTGTTGTTTGTGTGATCGTGTCTTGGTAGTTGTCTTTGGCATCGGATGAACAGCCGTTTATCACCAACCGTGTTCACTTTAAATTGTTTTGAAGACTCATAGTTCTCCCGCGGTGCCCACCTCGTGCTCGTAAGTACTGCATCCGAAAATGAATGCTTCCTGAACTCCAACACACCAGATGGATTCTCGAAAGAGGAGACGAGAGCGTTTATGGGCCCGCAGTTGTAAGTTTGTGTGTTTCTTACAAGTTATGCTACGCAACACAACGAAAATACGGATCAACCATCTGACTAATAACATTTGCATGGTTCTGACTGAGTGTAAAACATTGTTTCAACTTTGGAAGACTTGTTACTTAGAATGAAATACGATGTCATGCAAATGATTGGTGATTCGATCGTCTTAAGGCCATAGAAGAACTGTTTTTGTTGTTGTTTCTGTTAATTTCCTGTTCCTTGTTGTTTTTAGCTAGGAAGGTTTGTGTCTTTTGTCTGCCGAAATACTGTTGTCAAGTTCCAATCAGCCGGTAGATTCTATTCGAGAACTGGAATAATTCCACTGGAATATTCCAACTAACAATTGATGGTAATCACAAATGAATTAGACAATGGGCATCTGGGTTGAAAATGTCAGTTACCTCACCCATTTATGTTCCCATAAAAGAACACAGACTGCACCAAAGAAGTAGCACACTTGATAAAGTGTGAAAATATAGAATAAATATTGCAAGTTTTACAACAGAAGACTAAATAAAAACCAGGCACTACAGATGATTTGTGGTTCACATTGTACGCAACTAAATATGCCGTTGATGTTGGTACATCCTATGAAACAATCTCAACTATGACTAAAAAAGAGTAAATGCAATAAGACAAAGGCAAACTTCGCAAAACTGTTGTCTCCCCCAATACGCTTACCAATGCGCTTATTTCCCGAAAGTTGTTTTGCATGTCGAATTGCCTGGCTTTGCCTACGAAACAATAATTTTAACAATATTGACTCCACATTCAAAAGTAATCATTTCGACAGTTACAAAACATAGTTCTATTCCCTAGCATTTTCATTTCATCTTTCGGCAAGTTAGATTTCTTCCGAGTTTGCGACTCTTTCATGTAGGCATTGGGAAACGGATGCTGAAACCATTTTGCATTTGACAGTCACTGACTCCCGCGATTGCCTGATCAAGGAGGCTATCGCAAACCGGTAATGCCTTAGGGAAAGGACGCTTTCTGGATTCGCATTATCAGTCATGATCAAAAAAGAAAAACACTGACCTGTTCTCGCTACTACCTTTCATTCTTAATCGGTAGAGTAACTCACAATCGTCTCTGAATGGAGCACTGGAAACAACAAAGTTGCATGATGCTCGAAGCAATACAGTCTCGATAGTTGCCGAAAATCAATAAGTATTCAGACATGAAACCAAAAAATATTGCGAAATCATCCAAGTTTCAAGTTTGTTGTCAGTAGGACCGAGTAAGTAGGAATTTCGCAAAAATATATTTTTGATGGTTCCTCTTGTCAGTTCTCATTAGGTGTAGCTCTTTGATGCATACTAGTATGCTTTTAAGGATAAATAAAATAAGCCTGAGTAGTTTTGTGTCTAATATAAACAAAATACTCGTGAAACTGTTTGAAAACAAGCTGTCCATTGTTTTCTGAGAACATTCTAAATGTTTGTTCCTTTATTTAGCATGGAATTGCCGCGTTTTACACAGGTCCTTGGACTGGGACACTTTTAACTTCTTACGTTCATACTGTTATGAAAAACGCCAAGGCCCTCAAAACTATGGGTACATCAAAAGTAACAATCTTTTTGAGCTGATCTCGAATCCGGACAAGCCAAATTTATATGAAATTATCCGCGTTCCATTAAACTGCCGATAAAGCAGACGTGTAGTGCGCCATCCGAAATTAGCCACCTTCTTGATAGATACTGCTGATATTTAAAACCGGTACTGAGCACCGTTTATGAGCACCTCGAAAGCAAACAAAACGAAAATTACGGAATAAAACAATGTTTTTTTCAAACGGATAGTTTGACCAACCAGGTCGTATTTATTGATTACCAGTTGCGACGAACTCCTAAATCAACTTGCCTATATGATCAACACCGACATCATCATTTGTTGGTGTTATCACGGTATTTTGGTCGATTCATCTACTTGCATACAACTCAGCTGGTCAACTACTAACTGTTAACCAAGTTTTAATATGGATCAACAAAACACCACATGGCATTCCTCCCACAAAATAAATAATATTCGTCTCTTGTTTTCCTTCAGAAATTAAGCTTAGTTTACCGCGATTCCCGTTACTAATGTTTGCCAAGCAAAAACCAGAATCAAACAAAGATGCTTGTGAGATCCGCTAACTGCTTCCAACAAAAAAAACATAAACCTCGTAATAAAGAGAAAAAGTTGGTACACCATTTCATATGGCTAGTGCTTGATTTTGCAGTTACCATCCTTTAATCCAATACCATAAGGAATTTCCCGTCGACCAGGAATGTGCATATCAACATTCAACCTCATCCGTGATTGTGGTTCAGTCACAATCGAAAGCCGATCTTCAATTCCCAGTGATCCCCGACACAGTATCATGCGACGATATCTACAACTGCCAAGGCACTCTTAGTTACCTAATCACTTTTGACTGCGTACGTGCCAGCAAAAAAACCCGGTCTACTAAATTTGGTTGACAGATTTTGAAAATTGTACAATTTATGCAATCGTAAAACGCCCTCTACCTTTGAATGATTCGAATTCACGCATGCACGAAATATACGTTCTATCATCTGAACTACGAAGTGCTGTCTAGATGTATTCATCAGCCCCCCAGTGTTGTGAAGGCAACAGAAACACAGACTTGGACCAATTTTGGATCAAATGCTACGTCGACGAACGACTATGAAAAGAAAAAAAACATTCACTCACTTCTTGCATGTACTGGGCCACATCATTTGCTTTTTGTTCATACGATTGGATAAATTCAACCAGTTCACTCTCGCGCTTTTCCAAAGCAGTATACAGCTGTGTAATTTGTTCCAAATACTTGATTCGCTCTTCCTTCAGTGACTGAATCTGAATGGTTTGTTCTATCCAGGTACAGAACACAATGCTCGTGATTAGTTGGTACCACGAACTAAACACCAGACACAATACATACGCATTCTGACAAGTTGAAATTGATGGATTTTAGTCTCCGCCACTTTTGCCTTTTACTTCCTTTATTAGTGAAACAACAGTGCACATCATTTTTCGGGAAGGCAGCCACGGCCAACAGACGGCTGCCAAATGGGGGAAGCTGACCGGCGGCGGGAGGACTCGAACCCGCGACCTTCGTGTCCAAACGCCACGACCTTAACCACTAGTGTTGCGAGACCGTGAAAAGTGCGACTATGAGCAACCAAGATGATGGTGGGAATTTAAAAATTATCTTTAGTTCGTCTTTGTGTGATTTAGGGGGAGATTAAACAATAAAAACTAAATGATTCTCTAGTTCAGTCGGCCAGGTAACACTTCGGTCTTTTACAGTTACAAAATCGCAACCGTCTTGTTTTCTACCTCTAATCTGACATAAACAACAGGCAAACAAACCATTTGGGATGCCGTTTGCAATTGCGTTCACTTATCCATCAGTTGGACAAAACATATTGCAAAATAAATCCTATACCAATCACACCACAAGACCAATAAAAGTATTCGTTTTCATGACCTTTTCGAAGATAGCACTTTACTGAACAGACATTTTAATTCAGTCCCAATGACCTAAAACCAGTTCATATTTATCGGGTCAATCGTTGCTTACCGCACATGCCCTAGGTAGCAAACCAATTAATGGGTAAATGTTTCTAAACCATTTTGTGTTCATTTAAAATTCATCAAGTTGGAAAGATTCATCACCAATGCAGCATTTGAAAGTGCTTTCTGGAGGGAACTAAAGCTATCCAGTATGAAATACCACGCAATTCAATACAAGAAGTAATCCACTCATGCAGTACACATCCAACAGTCAATGTCAAAAGGCAAAATCACACCTGTGGCCTCCGGCCTGACGAGCAGATTTCTGACTAATGAAGCAAAGGCCATAAATTTCTCAAACGTAAATTGTACTAGTGAACATTCAGCATTGTACGAGTACTATTCTAACGAGACGAAACCACATTGACCATTTATGCAATGAGTTAGCCTAGTCAACTAATTCCTGATATCAGTTTATATCACAAATGATCAGACAATCCCAAGGACGATCTTGATATATCTTGGAGTGATTGAAGAGGTATTCCAAGGAATGCGAAACTCACTTATTACGCATGAAAAGCCGGTGGTGTTGACTGTTGGATGCACGGTACGTACGTGAATTTGTTGGCCATTGCGAAATCTGGCTCTTGGAGCCACCTCAATGCAATGCTGCACTCATACAGTTACTGGAAATTACACCAGACATTTTTTCACTGAAAATAGTGTTCCACCTTATATACTGAATATGTAAAATATGAATGCAAACAACCTCCCAGAATCAAGTATATTTTGCTTTTTCTGGCTTATTAATATACTTTCTAAAAGATTTGATTTTTCTACCAGACGTAGAGATAACATAAATTTAACCTATTAATATTTCAAAAGCAGTCTACTTTACTGACCTTTTATTTTGGCTGTAAGTGAACCTATTTGACTATCTGTGGCCGTTTGAGTTGCTGTTTGTTCGGGACCGGAGAAAGTTGACGCATACAACTCACGCAATTCGCTGCTATCTCCATTCATGCTGTTCTGACTACTGGATGAACTTTGTTCACTATCGCCTTCACGAAAAACCTCAGATGTGGTCTCATAACTTTCGTCTGAATCCATCGACAAACTTGGTGTTCTGTTGTTGCTGCTGCTGTTGTTATTGTTGTTATTGTATCTTGAGAAAGACGAAATGCGCCAGGGGATTGACACTGTTGAAAATACTATTGCATCGGTATAGTTTTGGCCAGCTCCATGAAGATATGGACTTTCAACAGTTCATTACATGGTACCAAGGTGTTCCCATATCCGCCTCCATGAAGGCACTACACTTTTGGAAACTCTGGAACAAAAACTGCACAAAATCCGAGAAAAAAGAGGTGTTTAACGGACAAATCAACCAAATTTGTACTAAACTGACAATTATTAGACTAGAAAACTTTAACTCGGATTGCATACTACTACATTTATAACGAGACTGTTTCCAACCGGCTGGCGTAGCTTGACTGTCGAATAGTGCATAGTATGGGCAAACTTAATGAATGCACAAAAAATTATCTGCAAAAAAAAGTAGCCAAGAATACTGTTCTCAATTTCGCAATTTTTCCCATGCCTAGTACCAGTTCCAAGCTGGTGAAATAGCTTGGCGCGTAACATATAGATAAAAAGAGATAGCCGATTAAAAATTGTATCGCAAACTACAAGTAATCGTTCCTACTGCGCAAAAATAGGTTACAAATAAACGCGACTACAACAAATAAAAGATAGTGGACTCAAAATGGGTGTACTAAACAACGCAGACTTTTGGCATTCTGTTTCTCAAAACAGAATAGAAGGTACCATCTCGGATGAAGTAAAACACATCACATTGGCTTTAACCTTAACCTGTTCAGTCTGGGCCCCACTATCCTTTTGCTGAGTAAACTAGCACAGAAACTTTCTTCTTATACCCAAAGCCAATAAGCCAAACTGTAAAAACATATGCATCACGCAGGTCAAGTACGCAAATGCGGATGGATAAAAAGCAACTTTTAAACTAAAAAGGTAGCTGACAATCAAAATAACCTGTCAACTTTCAAGGCCGTCATGGGCTAACTCTGCTTTCTGTCGCTATCAGAAAACTTTTAAGACTACTAGTCCGATGGCAAACACCTATAGCGTTGCGATAAAAAGATCTTGAGAGCAACAAAAAAAGTGGATCGTCGGTCTCAGAACACTTTTCACTCATTTAATTTTGAAATAGAAAAAAACACCCCGCCAAGAATATGTTGACAAAAGTTTGTCAAGAATCATTAACAACGTATATCAATTTCGCTATGTCTATGCGCGGTCTCTTCAGATTTAAGCATGTCAAAGGGTTCATATTGGAAAAGGACAGTTAGGTAAAACACTGGAACCTAGCTACCAAAATCGGACGTCAAAATTAATCCCTCTCATGCAAAAAAAACTAGCAGACAAAAATCAGATTAAATGACTGAGGCAATATGAACGTCGTCATATCTGTAAAACAACGGCAAACCCGGGTGCCCCATAGGTGAGTTTACTCGTTTGGTCAACGTTTCGGTTTTCTTGGTAAATTTATGCACATAGCACCATTCGGAAGTTACCAAACAAGAAAAACTGATTTGTTGGACAAATTGCAACTAAGCAATAACTGAGAAGAGCAAAGTACGTTCAGATGACGGAAATTTCCAGCTATGATTACGTTTCCGTAAACTTAATTCCAATGGTCAAGCACAACGCCCCCGCGGGTTATCTGACCCTCGGTTAAGTTACCGTTTTGATTTTCACAACCAAAATATTTGTAATATCGCGCCCTGGTTTTATTTGCTTTCAGCACTTCCCGCCTCATCAGAAGATAAAAGGAAAACGAGATACAGTTAAAGATTAACTCCAAAATAATCGATTGAAAAACTACATGGAAAAAGAAATAATTCAAATACCTGTGCGTCACTGACTGCGGCACTGAGTCAATATCAATTATTTCATCTAACCCCAAAACAACTGTCTGACTGAAGCTACACTAGATGGTCATAGACTGCACCACAATCTATCCACAAACTTTTATCTGCCTTAGAGAGCAGCTTGCAACACGATGGTCGTTCTGCTAGCAAGGACAAAATATGTCCCAACAATTCCAAGCTTCTCAATTTTAGCTTCTCTTCTAGAGACAGAACTACAAGACCCGGTGCCTTACGTCTTACGTTCGAATTACTAAGAACCATGTCCTGCGGTGTTAAGTCAATGCTACGATTACAACGGTATTCAAGCACCAAAAGTCTTTGGACATATCCTGCCTCAGTGACCATGTTTATGAATGCACGATAGGATCGACCGGGCTTCTTATGTGTAAACGTTACTAGTGATCGGCAACCGTAAGTCACACCGACACCCCATATGTCTCGAACCGGTAAAAAATTGGTCAAGCATTCTGCATACTCAAATACACTTCAATGGATATAAGATCACTTGGCTAGGTGCAACCACCCAAGAACCTAAATCTATCTACTTTACCTGATTCTTTCTCTGCAAAAAAAGACTCCATGTTGATCCAATCTAGTATTTAAATAGCATTTTACACTTTGAATTTGTAAAATGCATCTCAAATACACCTACATCGTCGTCCAGAGGAAATACTTGCAACTCACTTTGATTCTCATTATAAAACACAACATCCTCCGCATATTTTACTTTATACGGCGTTCTGTCTACTTGTATTGTGTGTCTACAAAACATGTGCCGATGTTCCAAGATCTATTTTAAAGTGAGAAACTGGTCAATACAACCAAGACCGAGACGGAAACTGGCCTGGTTTTTAAGCGTAAACCTTTCACCAGTTCTAGAAACCCTGGGAGCGGAAAACGTCGAAGAAAATTTTGGATGCAATGTTTACTCAGCTAATTTTTCTCTGGTTTTCACTTAAGGGTCTATAGTCTTTCTTGTGGATCGGTACAGGTACCGATTTAATTCAGTCAGCATCCTCCGCCTTACCCAGATTTATCCCTTTAGGTTCGGTAACTCTGATATCAACACTTCACCACCGTCATTAAAGGACGGAGACAAGCCATCTGGGTTAGCTGTCCTATGCCATTTCAGAAAATCTATCTCTCTGACGATCTCCATATAGCGTGATGGACTAGTGTCCACCTGTAGTTCTTGTTTTTGGGCATAGGTGAGAGATATACTGTCAAACGGGACAGGCCAACAGGATTGGATGTGAGTCTTTGATCTGTCAGATTTCTTAATCACTTCGCTTACACTTGGTTTGCGCGGACTTATACTCTCAATCAGCCGATAAAGATCACCACTATTTCCAGTGGCCAGAGTCTTTTCTGTCTTCCTATGCTGCTATTTGTCACTTATCAAGCTCTCACTTGATTGATTTCTCAGGAACCCGGAGGCACAGAGACTGAAGTCAGGGACATTAACCGTTTTTGAGGTTCATGTAGACTGAAGTCCTACATAGCTGTCGCTGACTTCAGGGTTTCTTTGATAAGCTCTTGGTGTTTGCTCGAAGAATAAGTATTTTGTTATGACGATAACCGCGTTTAAAGCCCCGTATGGAGTTGAACTCGATAATCATCGTTTGGAATCTGTGACCACCAGTAATCCTACAGCCTTGTAGATTACGCCATTTGGTCAAGGGCTCGGGACAAAATCCTCATACTCGAACCCGTACTTTGGTTTAGGCACCCTGGAGACATCCACCCCAATGGAAAACCATGTAATGGTTTGAGATAGAGGTGTATCATGTAACTAGTAAAATCCACATATTTCTTTTTCCCTTGCTCTGCCTCAGTGATGCTCTTTATTACAGCGGCATTAACGGCGCAGGATATGAATACAGACTTGGCGATCTATGCGCATACCGTATTCTTGATGTTTTTAAAATCAGATATATTTTTTGCTAATTCAATATATAACTAGTTAGCAGTTTCTAATTCGTAAAGACGAGATTTTCAGGTAACAGATAAAGTTGAAAAACGGAACAAGCGTTCTGTTTACTTCGAGAATCAAAATGCATTACGCAGTTCAGTTAAATGTGGTTTCTGTGGGGACAGCGTTTACAAATAATAAACGTGCACTTTCTTTCGTGGATTTTACTGCCTCCAGATATGATCTAGTTGCAAATCCGTGCATTCCAAACTAGAAGTGGGGTTCAAAAGCAAACAGGTATTTTCAGTAGAGCAGTACTATTACCTGAAGAAATTTCTGTTTTAAATGGATAAGTAGATGATTTTTATGCACCTCAGTCAAGGAACCAATCGCTACGGTTACCTTCCCGTGCACACGCTGTAATTCTGAGCCAACTTTGGCATAGCTCTCGAACTCAAATTACACAAGTGAGCATACAGCATGTACGAACCACCATACCATTGACAGAGAGCTACTAACCTGGTTGAAGTCACTGGATCAGTCTCGCTGACTACTTTCTAAATGAAGGGAATATCATACATGGAGGAGGTTCAAAGAGCGCTTGTGAGTAACCTATAGTTTTGGACATAGAATGACAGGTCGCATGTCAAGTACAATGGTTTGCGCAATACTGGACATCCAGGCATTTAATGTGCATTCGAGAGCTGTGCTCACGGTAGCTCAGTGGCAGAGTACTTACCCGAAAGAAGGAGGTTGGCCTGTCCGGTTCCGGCCCCTTGAGTCTACTTTTGAATGGAGAGCCCGTAAGCGAGTTCTCCATTCTAGACACCTTCTGCCTATTTATGTCATCTCAAAGGGACTAAAGGCTTTACATTACTGTTGAACATCACTCAATACATCCCTATATACTTGCTTAAGTTATCTCCTTAGTGCAGTTCAAATAAAGTACCACATGAACTTAAAATTTACCCACCTCCTGTCGCGCTTTTTCTTATCTGCTTTCTCCTGGTTGACTGGTATGTCATTCATCAGGTGTGCCCACAATAAGTGTTCGTTTTATAACGCATCTACTTTGACTGCTGCAGGATTTTCAGTTGAGCTAACATAAATGGGATCTTTATTTTAATTTTATTCGCCTATGACACTAGCATCAACCGATCCACAGGTCCACAAATTGCTAGAGCTCGTAAAATACTAGTCCTCACCTACAACCTAAGAAGAACGGGCCTTCCAGAGAATATTGTTTGTTAGAAAGATAAGGAAGTGGAAGGAGACCGTGTAACGTACCTTCAATAGTTGCAGATACTAACTAACATTCAAATATCAGGCATATAAACTCGGTGATAAAGATTTTCGGGTTGAAGTTCATCATATGGTTATCCAAAGAATTGCAATACAAATAAAACCTCGGATTAAGTTAAATTTATTGGCGTTTTGGAAAACAGCAAGTTGCTGAATAGTTAATGCTTTTGTATATGTATCTTTTGAGCACACTGGGTGGAGAACAAGGCAAGGATGGTAGGGTCAACTAACTGGGAGGAATTACCAACCATGAGCTAGAAAAATAAACTGACATGGGACCATGTCAATGTGATTACTTTGGAAACTCCGTGCAAAAGAGTAAAATCGCAGCAACAAACATGGCGCTGCCTCATTTCGTGTCCACAAAATCCTCAGAAAAAATTGTCATAATCTCAGATAGAGATATGCCAAAGAGAAAGCGGCCATCAGCAATAAAGGCAAATTCAACTGATTAAAGAAAACTGTTTCATGATCAGTTATTTATTGTTAAAACGTCTACTTCTTTTATTAGTCAAGCAACACCATATATCACTTCAGAAAGGAAGTCGCAACCAACAGAAGGCTGCCACATAAAGGAAGCTAATCAAGATTTGGTGAATTGAAGCTTCCAGCAACTAAGTTAAATTTCCATGTTGCTTAACCCCTGTCTACTACCACTGTACTCCGCAGAATGGAGTCATTTTATAGGTAGTGTCGCATTTTCCTCGGAATTCAGTTTAGCAATCAAAAGTACTTCATGGAATACGATCAGGCTGTACAGACATTGTGATTCTTAGTTAAAGTCCTCATTAAAATGATACTGACTATTATTTTGAGCATTTTAGAATGTTATGCACACGATCACCAAATATCACCCAGTTTCTTAGTTTCTGCTTGAATGAAGAATTCTAAGGCGCATTGTCTAGACGTTTCATGTTTTGTTCCTTTACACAATATTTTTGTATTAACCTTTTTCCATTCATATTACGGAGTGGTAGCAACAACTTTTCTTCACCAAACGCTTAAAGTTGAATAGTTTAAAAGTTATGAGATAAAAAAATTAATTCTCTTTAAAAAACCTTGAGGTCATGTAAGTATTATATTCTAGAGTCACTGAACATGCGCCAGCATACAATCAGATAGCACGTACAAGCTTACGTAGTATACTAACAACAAGCAGAGGAAAGAAACTCAAAAAGAACGAATGTACCTAAAAAAGAATTATGTCGTGCATAATTTGACTCTAAACCAAATAACGCTGAAAGATGATGCAACTCATTCATGCTTGA
This sequence comes from Fasciolopsis buskii, assembly GCA_008360955.1. Lineage (NCBI taxonomy): Eukaryota > Metazoa > Platyhelminthes > Trematoda > Plagiorchiida > Fasciolidae > Fasciolopsis > Fasciolopsis buskii. Next base: position 95,914 of record LUCM01002247.1, on the reverse strand, counting down.
AATTTGATACTAATGAAAAGCCTGATGAGTCTCAGCAAAGGTTAAAAAACATCCGATGTAACCATCGGTAGTCTATTATAGCAGCCATCTCAATACAACGCATAAATTGACAGTATAAAAAAATTAAAACCAAAGAAATTCAACCATTTGATTGCATAAAATTTTATCTTTTTTGCAAAACATTTGAAATTTGGCTCATAAGTTTTATTTCGAGGTTAATGCTGATTAAACTAATGCCAAAATGCCAATTTTAATGAAAAATCTTCATAAACCGGTGAGAATCATGAGACATTTACAAAACGACTTGCAAAAACCCACTACTGCTTTTAAAAGCATCACATGAAAAGACTAAGAGACTGATACCAAACGTGTTTTATATTCTAATTCAATTACAGAGGGTAACGCAAGTCCGGCTGGAGGGATGAAATAAGGGAAAATTATTCGCGCTTTATGTTGCATCTACTGGAATGATGAAGAGAAATATTTGAAGATTTGGATGATTAAAGCATATTCTTTGGCTAATCCAGCAATCCCCGACTATTTTAGAGGTTCTAAAAATAACCTCGGAAAACCCTGAAAGGTCCTTTGAAAAAGAAGTTACAAACCTTTATTAATATTTTTGAAGGCGACGTGATAAACTATGGAAAACGCATTGTCCATTGATCCCATGATGATTGACTTTAAAGATGTCTGAGCCAAAACATTGCTCCTAATTAAAACCAAAATGGCTTGCGTTATTGCTAATTAATGAATAAAAGAAAAATCGATTTAAAGTAATTTTAAAGTACGCAATTTTGATTTACTGAATACTTAGCGCAGGAATCCCACGTATGTGTCCCGAGTAACCTCGGGAGTATAACTTACTGGAATCTCAGGCTTTATTAATAAGACTTTAATCCCATAAAACCACTTTTTTATTTCCTCGCCAAACTCTCTTTCACTTTCTAGTTCACCTTGCCAGCGATTAACAAGCTTTGAAAGTTTGATTTTCACTAAAACTTCGTCCCATTGAAGCTCGCATATTAGAAGGACTGGAAATAATTTTGTGAGCTTGTCAACTACTTTATCAATAGAATTAATAAACAGGTGCCTTCTTTCAAGCTCATAGGTAGACCTACTTAATTTTGCAGTGCAAACTTTATATGCCTAAATAAACTTATCAATTGCACCTATGAAGGTGATTGACATTCAGTTATCATCGTAAGTTAATCATGCAGTTATCTGCAGTTTATGTTTGCAGAGAAGTGTTGATATAGTTAAAAGGTTAGTCCACACCATCGGTCATTTTCATCACAATTTGCGTCCATTTCGTGATCAAAATAGTGTTTAGTTGCATCCAAAAGCATAGGTTTGTTGCACTGGTTTAGTAATGAATCAAGGGCGTCCGTCGATTGAACCGCTGTTTACTCTGATTAACCATTTCATTTCGACAATTTGATGAAGTGTCTTAAGCCGCCTGTTATAGGAACACATCATCATAATGCTAAGAATTCAAGACCTGAATTTAAATGCATCTATTTGAAATCCTTCTCTGCCTTACTTTCCGGAATATAGTGCCAAAGAGACGCATCCCGTATGAACCTTCTACTGGTTTGCACGCTATCTTTGTCCCATTAAATATTCGCTGAGGCAGCGGTTGAGGTAATCCTTCTAACAAAGAAACAGGGAGTCAATATCAAATGGAAATTGTACTCCTAAATGGAGGAGACAAAAGAGTGAGTCGGTGGTCACCAGTCTGGTCGGATTTGCGAAGCAGAACCTCGACTCATGTGACCATGAACAATGTCCCTAGGCATATCCGATTGTCAAGGAGTCACCTGGAGTCAACCGATGTGAGATGAATGCCCCGAAATCAAACTACGCGGCTGAGACTAAAAACCCACACAAAGTCCCGTGTAGCAAAACGCTGCCTTGTTTCAGTCCTTATGTCAGTCAGCATGCAAGGAAAAACCATGGCTAATATATTCCAGATGCAGACGAATGTAGTATACAATCGATAAAGCAGGCGTCTCATATCCCAAAGCGTGTTCATGGCGACAACACATGACCGGCCTGTCTGGTCGAGAGCCTATAAGACTGGCTTCTGAACGTGGCTCTTGTATTACGTTTGCTTACCCTTAACCGTTGTGACCACTTGTGTATCACTCTTACTAGGTGCCATACGACTGGAATATTAAAAATCCAGACACTCTACTAGTACAATGAAAGGACAGTCGGGAATCGTAACTGTTTGGGTATATTTGACAAGAGCCCATGAGCAAGTGGTGCGCGAATAACGTGCAAATGACAATCACGCTGCGGGTCAGTTTGGTTAAACAAGCGATCCGGGGGAACAAATCCATGTGCCGCTACAAGCCGTTAGTGGCGCATAAAATACAGTGTTACTAACATGAGGAATCAAAATAAACCAAAGAAAAACCCCAGAAATTCTTTATCCACTTGGCACCGAATTCTTATCCATAATTAGATGGGGAGTCCTGAAGTTATACCCATTGCTTCAATGGAAGCATTTGCAAATGTTGAAGCTAACCCTACACATAGACTGGCCAGTGAGAACCCAACTGATTGAAACAGCTACAAGACAACTACGTAAATCAAAAAGGTCACGGAGAGAAACTAAATACAACTGATGAAAACAAGAAAAAACCCGAGACCCGAAATTGGTCCATTGGTTCACGATTGTGAACTAGTCAACCAAATCTGAAGGTTATCAAAATCACTGCGTCAAGTAAAGAAAAAACCAAATAATAAAAACCTGCCGGTAAATTCAGTTAGGTTACCAGAAAAAACGATGAATTTGCTGTGTGATAACGAAGCGATGCCAATCAAATTTTCAATACCCAGGAAAAGTAAATTTATCCGCTCTTTCCTCTCCTTCCTCTTGACAAATATATTCCTAATTTCCATTTGCCTAAAAACAGTGACATTCGATACCTTAATATGTTGCAAAAATAGTTAATTAAAAAATGTGTTGCATAAGTAAAATCTCAGTCATCAAACTCTTTCATTTCTGGAAATTTCTTAGTTGTCCTCGAACCCCTTACATTTACTTCGCCCCGAATCACAAACTGGCTCACCTGACCTTCAAATCAAATCACCACTCAAACAAAAAACTCTCCGAAACCAGTAAAACCACAGGGTAACGAAGGACTACTAATTAAGGTGAAGTGACCGTAGGAACCATTAGCGGCGTACTTCAATATACTAAAAAGCATTGCTTGAGGACCAATATTCGATTCAATTCCGCTCAGTCTAGCTGGCACAGGACTGGTGTGAACAATAGGGACAGAAAAGCGTCCATAATTATCCTATAGCGTGCACAAAACAGGATCTCCTCCTGCAGTTGCTGTTTTCCCTGCATCCTTGTCCCTGCAGACTCGGCTTCTTTCCGATTAAAAGTGTAAAACACGCCTTTCACTAGGACGGCAACAAAAGGGTACTGCGTGAACGTTCTACAATATGGAATGTGACATACAGGACAACAAGCAACTAAAACACAAAGGGACCTGTGCCTTGCTTTGCCTGGACGCTAATTTTCCCCCGATGCCCAAAGGCTTGCGACTTCTGGAAAACCATGCCTTGCCAGTGAAACACGGCAATGAACCGCGGCGTTTTTCCGCCAGAGTGAGTTTGAACGTTGGCCAAAAGTCACATGCAAACGAACCTGACAGGTAGTTTACCACAAGCCGAAGACTTACTCACGTTTGTAAGGTCAATGGTTAGAACCCTGGTGAAGGAATTTCTTGGTCCTCCCGGCCGGGGATTGATCTCAGCTCGCAACTAAGTCGAAGAAATGACTGGAGGAATAATTGTTCCAAGTAGATGAGCCTCCATTCAGCCATGCACCGCTGCCCTGCGGTAAGTTTCTTGGTAGAAACAAAGGCTTTGTTGAGAACTTCAGTCGTTCACCCACTGGGTTCTCTATTAGTGCCCGTCCACTACTAACCTTGAGTTACACGTCTACAAATAATTTCATACTCAGTTAGCCGTCGTGCAGGATGATCAGGACCGCGCTGCCCATTGCATCCAGTGGGGTAGATAGTGACAAAAATGCATTTGTTTAGAGTTGTCTGTTTTGTGTTAGGCCAACCTGTACCGTCTCCAACCAAATCGCGCCGTCTCCTCTGCCTCCCATGATATCCCCAATGATATTACGCCCGAAACTAGCAACAGCTCATTGTCAAATACTGCAGCTGCTGGTTTTTAATCTACTGAAGTTAATGTTAGCTTCGGGACAGTAACCTGGGTAGTGGTTATAATAATTAACGAACCTGGATAAACTGAGCAGAAGTGATGGCTTTCGATACTGATCGTTTCTTTGGTGGTGCTGACCTAATGGAGCAGAGGCCTAACTGAGTTAAGCATGCCTAGTGAGCGAACTGAGCCATGGGGCCGTAGTGGACCTAAAGGGACAGGATATGACATCATGATACTACTCGTGGGTTTTGCGGCGATGTTGAAAGACGGAAGATTTTTGTATGCCTTACTTATGCTCCTTCGATCGAAGGGAGTCGCGGCATCGTTGGTTAGAAGGGGTGTTCCCCTGGTGTCTAAAGAACCGCTAGGTGTTCGGGAACTTGCGGCCTGTGGGGACGGAATAGAGTGTGAAGTCAAGTTAAAGAAATTGGCTTTGACGACCTATTGTATGGTGGAAGCGAGCTAGATTGGTGTTTGAACCTGACGGAAAAAGCCAAGGTTGCTCTAAAGAATTTGCGCTGGGACTTTTGTACGGAGGCTGACATGCGATGCATCCATGCCCCTATCAACGAGGAGTGAACTCCTGTACGATACTGGCATGCATGTTTTATTTAAACTGGCGAGCACATGACCGCTTTGGTGAAAGTACGTCTGTTTTGGATGATCAGCCTATAAGGGTAGCGAAATTTTTATTGTTTCTACTTTCCAAATCAATTTCCCATGACCGAGATCCTGTGAGGCATAGCCAAGGGTTCCTCTGTAGAGAAGTGACCTATCTTTAGTCATTTAAACGAAGGAGGGGTAACCTGCGGCACATCGCACCCGTGTTTTTTGCCCTCTCGTAGATTGTCAGATTTCCAGGTCTGACATGGACTAAAGTTAAGCACTGTAGTACTAAGAAACGTAAATTTCTCGTTCAGCGTATTCGGTTTTACGATTAGACGTGTCTATTGGCCCGTCCACTAATTTCCATATTACACCTTTGTGCACCCATCAAGGCATCACATTGATTTTCAGTCGAATCATGAGACTAAGACCATTTTGTATGTGCTCCGACATCGTGGTATTGTTGCAGTAGCCCGTCCTCTTTAACAGCACCCCGCGCTAAGGTGGTATACTCAACCTGATAGTTTAAAATCACGCCCATTCTTTTAGATCTTATGTGCGATTGTTCGGAATTTCATGTGTGATTCAGTTGGCAATGTCGCTCTGTCGCTGGTGCCTCCGTAGTCCATCTAGGGTGCCTTCAGGTAATGTTATCCGTAGATCTGTTTTTTTCCAAGAGTTCGTGCAAGAAAATAGGCTAGCCCACAATTGAAAACAAATAACTTCCAGCACTCAGATGGAAGCACCTGGCGTTCTGTAACACTCATGGGCCTATACCAGAAAGCGCTAAATATAACCGCCCACATGGAGCAGAAAACGACAAACCTACAGACAAAAGGTTAGTCGCTGGAATACACACTTTTGCGCCTATCCGCAGTGATCAACATCACGAAACCTCCCAGCTCTTCCACCTCTCAGAGCTTACTATCCGCATGTCGTTTTTTTGAACTCAATCACCACTGAAGCTGAAAACGCAAAGCAGCAGAAAAACCGCTGTCGTTTTTAATTTTCCCGGTTGCTTGTCCCTAGAAATTGTAATGTCACGCCTTCTTAACGCCTGTGGCATAGATCATCACAAGTGCGCTTGCATTCGATTAGGGAGGAAGTCACGACGCTAAGATTGCTTTTTATTTTTTCAATTTTCAGATGATTCTATGACTAAACAGTTTATCAAAAATTGTCAAGTTGTTGCCAAGACCGTCACAATATTTACTGGCGAGGCTCTCCTACAAAGGGAGGTTTTTCGCGGATGGAAAATAAATCCTGTGGCGCCTATATGCCCACAGCGCCGAACACTTTCACTCCCTCAAACTTGAGTCCATAGGAGGTTGTAGAGCACCCCTGCCTGAGACCCCGCAGCACAGTCACCCGCGGCGGACTTAGAGCTCAACATTTAACCCTCGCCCACACAGCCCTCCGGTAGAAACCCCACCTGGTATTACATCAAGATACCTCCAACCAGGAATGTGCCGATTTAAACCACTCCCGACTACTAGCCCCAATACACCAGTCGACTCCTCAAAAAGGTCACTTCGCCAGCCTCCTCGTACACTGTCACCACCTGCAGCCTGAAATTCCAGAGGCAGAATTCCTTTTACCTCGAAGTCGAGAAGTTTCACTTCTTTAAATCCTGTAGGATGCACACCATTCCGTACCTACCCATACCCGACGTACCTCCGTACTGTCACAGAGCCTACCCTCATACAAATCCCCTTAATACTTCTCTCAATAATGCTAACCCCGAGAAACCGGGCGAACACTCCTTTGAGTACCCTAATGAGGTGTCTAAGACTCTGTCATCCACCATGAACCAACTCTCCCGGAGTGGGACCAATGCCCACTCTCGTAAACCCAATCCCAAATGCCAAGTGCCTTTTTATTCATAGTTGAGTTTGGTTATGTTAGCTCTGTTATGACGAAATACGTGGGTTGACACTTTACCACGAGACAATCAATTCCGTTTAACGAGTACGTATAAATAACTTTGGACTTGCCGGACCAGAAGGATTTTATGCATGTTGCAATACCACCTCCAGTCTTCTTTTTGTAGGAAACTCTGTACTGCCGGTGGAGTCCGAAGCTGTCTATCGACACGAGTGACTCAGCAATATCCCGGTTCAGTCACCCTTTTGTATGCAGATGACACCCGTGTAAACATAGATCAGCGATTGAGGAGCGAGTGATAGATGCGACGTTTTCGTAAACAGGAAGCCGGTGTTAGTACTCAACAATGCCGGAGTGGACACCTCTGGTGGAATGGTGCATTTAACGGCTGCCTGCCAGCCAGCATAATCGCCTCTTCTAGATCGATTAAGTGACCGATGAGGTGCAGCAATACGGGATTCTATTATATGTTGAAAAACGATAAGGTTTTGAACAAAAGTGATTCCAAACGATTGTAACGCCGAACGGAGAACATCATAGAATCAATCACCCGTCGACAAAATAACGAAATAGGACGTCAGGATTGTAGCGCGACTGGTCAATGCATTTTTTCATTATCATCACCCATACCAGAAACAGCACAGCAGGTCATCATATGTTCTCCGTCACCCTAGCTGCTACCTTGGCCAGGTTTGACAGTCACAAATTGCTAAGTTCCTAGTTAGGGAGTAACCTCCTCTCCTATCGCTCTCAGCATGCCAAGAATGCGGCTGACCGAATTTTAAACATGACCCACATAGGTTTCACAAAAATGTAAATGGTATACGAAATCTTCGTTCTGCTCCTTCCACAATGCTGGATGCAGATCTTGCACAATGCACTATTTGGAGCTAGGAAGCAGTAGGAGAGCTCCAAAATTGCTCGACCATCTTAGTCCTCGATTTTTCAGCCCCAGCGGCTATCTCTTGGTCTGCGAATCACTTTATTTGTTTCTATTCTGATTTACTATCACCCACCGTCAGACCTAGTTAAAAAAATAATTCGAACACTATTTTCCCTATTAGGAAAAATTCTTTAAAACTTGTTCCAGCCAAGAACTTGAACAATTCCGACAGCCGATTTCTTTACCCACAAGGCAGTATCGTTTCGTAATTGGATCCCTGAAGAAACAGCAGCGTCAGCGAATAAATCCGTTATGAGGAAAACAGCATGTCTAAATCGGCCAATGTAGCAGCCCACCAAATTTGGGTGAAATCGTCACCGAACAATTAAACCACCTCTAATTTGCGCTCAGTTACCCATCTAGTTTGACACTGCAAATATCATAACCCTGGCATACGTCGTAGCCTGGATAACGCCCCTCACTGCTGGTTCTTCACGTTTCGGATTCAAGTTCATCCATCCAGACTCAACAGAAAGCCCATGAACCTGGGACAAAGCACTCACTGACCCTGAGTTTGCAAAATGCCCAAAGAGTTCAAAACTCCCTGGAAAGCCCAAGACTATCACCGGGTTTGCCGGGGGTGCCTCATTACCCTGTGTAATTGTATCCCAATCCTCGTGCACATCTACGAGATTCCATGGGTCACCATGTTCCTCCTATGGCCCCGCCACTACTTTTTAGTTGTCACCAGAGTTATGCTCTTTTATTTTCTTTTTTTGACATCTATCCTGCCGTTTGGCGCATCATCTCGCCTTTCTGTTTTAGTTGTCCTTGTCCCAGAAATCTCTGCGTGGCTTACCGTCTCCATACTGTGGTTTCATTGTGTCTCTATACTTACCCGTACCTTGTTACTTCATATTAACCTCATTTGTTCTACTTCTCCAAATTCCGCTTCTTTTCTCTACAAAGGCATGCAGTGTGGCTTCTTTCTTTCATTCTAAGCTATTTCTCACAGGTTCCGTACGCCTCAAACAATTACAATTCACTTTTTTGCACTGGCATTGGCACTAAACTAGACCACAAAACGGACAGTTCGATGTACGCGGAGTACAACTGTAAACCTCGACCACTGCACTGCGTGCCCACAGAAATATTTCCCTGGGTGCATTCAGCTTTCCGCAAATTGCTTCTACTTTTGCACCCCTGCCAGGCATAGTGCATTTAGCCGTGTTCTCACTTGTTTTCTCTATCCTTTTCTACGTGTTGTGCGTGGTCACCAAACTATTCATGTTCCGATAATTTTATTGAATCTAAATGAGTAACACGTATCGGGCCTCGTGCCCGAAAGCTGCTTCAAGGTTATTGGGGACCTGCTTGCTTCCTAAGGTCAGTATAGAAACAATCAGAGAAACTATCAGATAAGAATTACAAAGCACCTAAACCATATCTTTGCGGACTAGTGCCACGGCTCAAAATTCCAAACCGTATTTCTTCTGACACTGGCCGACAATCTTGCGATCGATCTTTGGCTCCTCATTTCAAACCCATTCAAGCTGAGACTATTGCGCCCCACATTCTACTTTTGCCAAACGATCGCATGGATTTCGAAGTTAAGTTGATAATTCCTCTCACCCCAATGTATCCGGGCTTGACCACTATTTGAAAACGAAAAAGAAATACAAGACAGCGGAACACCACTCCTGACAGCAATGCCCCTTTGTGATGCGCCGCAGTTCTTTGCCTTCCAACTAGACTAGTAGACTGCAAACACTGTGAGCAAAATATTCTTGTCTTTAACCTGGCTTCATACCGCTTTTAAAACGGCCCTCAAAATAAACCCCTCGTCGTCGATTCCCCCCACCGATTTGGAAACCCCCAGCCCCGACTTCAATGGTGTTCATGAAGCACTGAACCGTCCTTCAGAGGTGATAACCCAGATCATTATCATTTTTATCACCGCCCTATTTCATCCCCGAATGGCCGCCAGTCAATCATTCTTCCATATTTATATAATGGATTCAAATTCAACAGTCCTCCAGATACTTATTTTCATCAGTTTCCTTATCGCCTGCCACATCATTTTCAGCCTCACAGCTCATTCAGCTCCGGTTACTCAGGCTCACCGTCTGATTTGGCCCGGAGTCGACCACTTTTTCCTCAGATGTGCGTGCGCTAATGTTTTTCCTTGTTTAACTTTGTCCGCCTGTGTGCACCCGACCTGGACATCTCTCTCCTTTCCGCTCTGGTGGTGAATAAAGCAGACTAACCGACCGAACGCTATCGGTCGCTGGGCTAACGATAGAAAACCGAAAGACTCCACTCGATGGAATGGTTTTACACCGTCCATAGCGCAATGATCGATCAATCCACTTCGTTCGCTGTTTGGGGGCATAAAATATGCGCTAGCGGGGCCCCACAGCCACAGCATTATCCCCTGGATTATACCTTGATGGACATTCAAACCGAATTCCTTGTGCTGGTAGCCCTACACCACTGAGACCGCCTGCGGATGTTTATTCAACTACTATTTCATCCAAGCTCGCTACCATATCGCCTGTGCTTTCACGTATTCACTCACCACATACCCTATTGCTGGATAGTCATATGACGTCCGACTTAAAACAAAAACCGGACCTACCCAACTCCCTAACCGGCGGAGCCCAGCTGCATTTAAAATTACATCGCAAACACCATAAAAGCAGACGCATTGGATTACATCAACCAAATGGAGATGTCACTCGGAATTTACAGTCACTGAAAGTTACCATACGCCGAACTAGTCAGTCACATAAAATCGATTCCCTACTAGCGAATTCTGTCATTACAGAAGGTTCCGCTTCTGCGCCCAACCAGAACAACATCAGGGATGGAGCAACAAATCCCCTTGCTAAATGATTCCCACGCATTGCGGTGATATACCACGCATGTATTCATCCTCGAGCGGCACTAATGCTCGCTATCTGGCTAATCTGGTAATCCGACTGCATCACGGGGTGTCAGATGAGTTAGATTTTTTCCATAAACCTGGTTTCACAGTTTATCTAATGGGCTACTTTTCACCGCGAATGAACCTATTATCATACTTTTTGAATTCTAGAAAAGCACGCGGCACAACCAATAAAACTTGTGAGCCCACCGCATCGACATTTTGACCAGGTAACTTTTACATACGACGCATACGATCGCTGACATTACGGTCGAGTTTTTCCGATACATTTCTTCGCAGAATTGTTGCACTTTTCTGCAAACTTCCACAGCCACATGTGTTTTGTACGAAACCCCTCGCAACTGACCCATGGCATCAATTTTGGTTTACCATCATATGTTTGGAAAAAGCACGAGGTTCTTGAAGGCTACCATTGCTCCACGAATCCACGGCCGACCCCGTGACTTATCCTTCATATTCATCAGTTGCTCATTGGTCTCCTTCCTCTTTCTTTAGCGGAATAAAACCTTGTTCATAAGATCAGCAATTGTGTGTGGCCGATAAACATAGCTTCTTCATGCTCACCTCTGGGTTCTATGCCGTGGAGTCCATTTTCTGATTTGTGTCCCGTTCATCACTTATTTTCTTTAAAACCCCAGGATTATGACTCCTATTTTACCTAGCCGATTATTTCAGGGCGATGGTAAGGATTTCCCCTCGTGTCTCACGACCTTCTACCGTAACTGCCGCTTCGCACATATATTGCCATATAAAGCCCAGAATATCTCTGGTAGACACAAAATCGGATATGGAAAAATTTGAAAGCCTGTGGTCAGAGCAGTAATCGATCTGTTGTAAGGGGGCTTGCCCACCGTGTTTCTACTGCGGTTTACTGACTTCATTTGAATGCTTGTTCTTAAGAGTTTCTTACACAGGTTTATCCCGAACTTTAAGTTTTTGTCCATTTTCGCCAATGACTACACTTTCGTAACGAAACTTCTCCCACTTATCGGGTTGCGCAATCCTAAACAATATTGGTAGTAATAATAACAAATATATCTGCATTTGCGAGAGGCACGCGCAAGAAAAGATCAAATTCGTGCAGGGTTTATGCAGAGGAGGCGCGAATAACCGAAATCAGAAGGGCTAACGGGATGAGTGCAATCTTGGATTACGTAGGAAGTAAACTGAAAAGTAGGAACAAATTCCACAAAGCAATGAGCAAAGCGCAACTACGCCAGACGTAAAGCAATACTGAAGAAACCGTTTCAAATGATCACACGGAGTTTCCCTGGAACTTTCTTGAGCGGCGGACTGTGAGTCATTTCGTGTTTAAGTGCACTAAGTGATCACACCGCTGACAAAACTTGATCGGGGCTCAACGGCCGATGTTGAAATATGACCGGAGTTCCCGGGCGTCAAGAGCAGCAAGTAATGGACAGAAAGGTTAACCCAAGGAGAAGATCGGTAAAGATATGATAACTGCATGGACGTTAGTCAAAATCAAGCGGAACGTCACGCAAAGTGGACAGGATAACCGCATTTAGCAACAGTAAATGGCCGATAAAATGCTAAAGATGGAGGAGGAATATTACCAGAATTATACCTAACCACCTGGATGATGGAGTTTTAGGAGTCGTTTGCACAAACAGAATACAGAACTCCTAATGCTGCTGATTGCATTCATATGCAGTTGGTGGTAAGCTGGGCTTAAAGATGTGCTGAATAAGAAAAGTTTGTGTAAGAAGTAAAACATTTCTTGAATACATTACATCATTATTTCTGCCTCGGTACCCTAGCGCTAAAGCTGCCTAGCAGCATCCTACTAGGAGTCAGAAGCCAATAGATTTGGGGTTGTCCCTACGAGTGTGGAATCTCTAACGGCGCGCATGGCCTGGGTTTGGGATCTAAAAATTAAGAGAGATAATCTGGCTTCTGTGCCAGCTTGAAGTTTTGGTGATTATCGAACCGCAGACAAACGGAGACATCATACGAAAGGTTGGTAGTGAGAATGGAAAGCTGCTGGCTGATTGAAATCATTGCTCTCATCTTGAGCCTAAACGTGATGACCACTAAGGGAATTTGGACGCAACTGAATAAAAACGTCTGAGTAAAAGGTCACCATTTATGATGGAAGACAGTGAGTTAGGATGAACTGACCTTGAGTCAACTTTTGGAGAGTTTGCCGATGATACAAAGAGCAAGTGTCCTGGATAACCATAAAAAGGCTCAGGTGGTAAGGTGACCGGGTTTGTTCTGGGACCAGGAGAAATGTGAAAAGGATGAAACAGCTGTACAGTGCTTCCATGGTTTCTTTATGGTGAGTTGAGCGATGATATCACATGGTGAAGTATATCATGTAAACAGTCAATCTCTTACTACTAAAATTCTCGTTATGACAAAAAGTAATTCAGCCTCAAGGAAGTTGTTATCTACTCTGAAGTATTACGCCGTTTTTGACAATTTTCATGGTCAGTCTGCTCTGCTGGCCTAAGAAGGGAAAGAGCACTACACGTGAAAGGTTATGGAGCTGAAGTGTAGGTTACACGGGAAAACTTTGGGCTGCTTCATAGAATAGTCTGTGTTCGTTGATTTATTACGTTTTTGGTACAGCTGCAATACAGAAGGTGTAAAGGTTATGTCGTCGATGTCAGTAGTCTTTAGGATTCATCCGCTAATGAAAATGGCAGCAGACCTGATCTATAGTAGCAGTTTTAGAGGTAACCACAGGTCTGCGGCTAAAACTAAGGGCCGCTAGTAAAGAGTGCATGACGTGAGAACGGTTAAGTACACTGACTGAAAGTGTTTAAAATCATATAATGTGATAAAATCATCAACCCATCTAATAATATGCCGACTTTTTTGTAAGCCTGCATGGAGAACGGCTCAAAAGTCAGTCACTAATGCCAATTTTAACGAGGGTACACCAACTACGGGGAGAGGAGTAGGTCAATGAATTTATTAGCGTGAACGTGCAAGAAATTGGGGTAGCAAAAATTGAAGCTGAGTTCTGATAATCCAAGGTCGTGAGCGCAGGGAAGATTCGGTTATGAATTAGAATTATAACCCATGTTTGTAGACCTCATCTAGTATAATGTTGACTTTTGTCGAGTTACCTAAGAGCCGAACTGCAGGAAACTAGGGAGTTTGTTTCAAACTTTAGGGAAAGCACCTGGGAAGAGTTATTCCCCGATCGGCAGTTCAGTAAGGGGAATATCTTACAAGCAGTATCTACTACGCAGTGCATGCGGGGGACTACCGGCGTCATATAGCAGAATGAACATTATTATAGCAAACACTGAAGAGAAATACAAAGTTTAATTTTGCTCGGTGAAGCCTTAGTAGTTCAAGACCGATCAGCTCCCATCCGGCCTTGTAGGGTAGAAGGACCAGGTGAATCCCCGCTGCACATTTTCCTTGCCATTTGATCAACTTTCCGCATGTGCGTGAAGATGATCGGACAATATTTGAAGTGAAGTCTTGTGTGGGACTTCGAGGTGATTAGCCCAAAATCACGAGTGTAAAGTGATCATCAGACCACTGTAGCGGTCCTTTTAGCCTTGGCGGTTTGGTGGTATGCTAGCTGATAAAAATTTAAGGAACAGGAGTGCTCTAGCTTCAAATCCTTAACCGTGTGAGATACAAAAATGGGAGCCTTCCTTAGGGATTGCAAATGTCAATACATGGTGATTCCATAACGCACCTGACTTACTCTGGGCAAAGCAAGAAAGTTCAATGAATTGAGTTTACCGAATGCGCAAGATGATGTCGGATCTCAGAAGCCCGCCTTTACTGTTTTGCCCGGACGACATAGGCAGGAACATGAGTGCCGGTGCTGCCAGTTTCCAGACGAAATGAATATAATAAGCATCAAAAATAAAGGGATAATTTAGGCTGATCCATAAAGGACACACAAGTAGACAACTAAGTAGAACCTGCCCTCTGACGATGGCAACTGTTTTCAGTTGGTGGATATTGGTGCTCTATATATCGTAAGAAAGCTGATCCTTGTGAATGGGCTGACAAACATAGTAACAAGATGCATGGCTGGAGATCCCGGGGTGATAGTCCTCGAGGACTTCAGCCCTGGGGATGCAATGCGAAAGGCTGCTGCAATCAACTCTGTGGTTCTCTTTATACTCGCGAGAGTAATAAGCTGCCGCATCTAATAAAAGTATTCGCCCGGCAAAAATTAGGTTACTGTTTGCGCGCCTGCTGGCCGTATCTGGTGAGTGCCGCTAACATCGACGAAAAGCTCATCGGGAGTTCACGAAAAGGGTTCCAACTCTATGGAAACGAACACAACATGCCTTAGGCAGTTCGGGGTTTTTCCACTAAATGAAGGAACCAGAGGGGAGATTCAAAGGAGTATAAAATACGGACGACGCATAACGACGTGGGTAGTAGCAACCAGTCCCTTTTCCCATCGAGTGGAAGGCACATTCAGTGCGGCCTTTCACTGAAAAAGGAAAAAGATGCAGCCAAAAACCAGCCATTTATCGCGCAAATAGTAAAGTAATAGGAAAAAGTTGATGGATAAAATCTTGGGGCGTCTAATTCAACCAACAGCTGGGCGATGCTTGGGATCATGCGGTTGAGATGAATTTCGAAGACCGGCTTAACCAAAAATCCTAGACCCAAATTAACCCAAAGATCGGCTTTTCAAAACTTAATCGGTATTGCCAACCCGCAAGCAGTTGTTCCCGAATTTTTTCGCTCTATATTTACATTACCCCAGTGTTTACCTCTCTTGCGCTTCTTTCCGGCACTAATCCTTCCCTTTCCTGCCTTTGGTTTGCTAAAATTTCTGCTCGAAACCACTGAGTGCTCTAGTCCAGGAAGCTCTGCAAGGTTGTTATGCAAGACAGCCTATGGCAGCAATAGTGACCTTTGCAAATTTGTCGCTAAGGTTTAGCAACCGCTGAGCACTCCGTAATATCACCAGTTCTGAAAAGCGAAGTAGATTTATGTTCTTCCAAATGTTGCAGCATCGGAGGCTCCAAGCTGTTAACCAGTGCATGCACCTGAAAATCCAGGCAACAGCCACTGCTCTCATGGATTGAAGCTAAAATGGAATGAAAAGGTTTGCAGTCTTGAAATGGGTTGACTGTTTTTCCTTCATTCTCTTTTTATTAGAAGAGTCGATGCTAACCCCACCAATTAAAGGAGTATAAGCCAGCTCATGTTGGCAACACAGGAACTTCGAGACACTTTTATATTCGTATATTTCTCGGATACTTCGAGGGGCATGCTTAGTTGCATGATCTGTTGTTACAGGAGTGCTGCAGGTCACATCGAACAAGTGAGCATTTAGTATAAAATGAGAAGAAATAGTAAAACTGGCATATCAAGAGGAACACGGTGTTTATATGCACTAAGGATGCGTATCAAGGTGCAGAGTTCAACTGGACGATGGTGGTGGGCGTGGTGTCCGCCGTATTCGGATTTACCGAGTCTATAAAATGGACATGAATGTTAAAACGTCATGAGGAAAGTCTCCAAAGACCTTGAGTGTAAGGTAAAAGCTTGCCAGCGGACCAAAACATCTTCAGCAAAGAGTGCTGATGGCCGACAGGTACCTTGTATTATAATGAATACGAAAAAGTATGTCTGCCACTTTACCATGGATCCTGGAGCTAAGAAAATAGTAAAAGCCTTTTTAAAGTGCGAGGGGACGAAGAACACTGGTGAAGAGTTTTGGCTGACCCGTGTTTGAAGACATGAAGAATGGAAAATTCGTCGGCAATGAAGAGTGAGGATTAATATGACATGTGTTGAAAAATATATGTGACGCCGATAAGCCAGTGTGAAACAAAAACGGGTTTCTTTGCTCTTTTGTTTGCGTTTGAAGGCTCAGTTGATAGCAGTTACTGGCATGGTGATAGCCGCCATTGCCGAGGTGAAAAATGGGGGGATATTCGCAATAGACGGTCGCAGCGACATCTGGAACAGGGGTCTAAGTGCGGGTGGCGACTGGATGTTTACGTGGTGGGCATGTTAGCCACAGGCGGGTAGCTCCAGCAGTAAATCTGTTCAACTGCGGGGACTTGTCCGGTCAAAGAGTCACAGGCTTTGTCGATCACATTATGCGGCCTCGATATTTAGACAAACTTGCAACAGTGTCATCAGTCTACGTTGATGATTCATGCCGATTAGAACCAATGTCCACTTCATCGCAGCCGCGGAGCAGGTCGTATTTGTCCGTCC
The DNA here is from genome assembly GCA_008360955.1 of Fasciolopsis buskii. Lineage (NCBI taxonomy): Eukaryota > Metazoa > Platyhelminthes > Trematoda > Plagiorchiida > Fasciolidae > Fasciolopsis > Fasciolopsis buskii. The sequence continues at coordinate 79,211 of LUCM01002247.1, read as the reverse complement.
TGGGAAAGCCTTGGTTCTCTTACGTGCCAACCAACCGTGAGTAATAATCGTAGAGGAGAGTGATATTCTGTGCTTTTTATCAGATGCTTGGACGCAAGCTTGAGAACTCGATTCATTTATCCTGGCTTCTTTATGCTTGACATGAGGGTAGTTGACTCCCCCTGGCCAGACGACCTGGGCAGTGATCTCGTTTCAGCACCAAATTAAGAAATGATAAGGGATCTAACACTTAATGCATCAAGCAGTCGCCGTCTTTCACAAAACTCAGGTAGTATTATTGCATTAATCGAGGATGTTCTCTTCACCTCACATGGAGCAAGCACAATGAAGGACCTTAGAACCCAAGTTGCACCGGATTTCAAAGAATCCGACCGGTATGGTACGGTTGTCAATAGAGCCAGGGAGGGGCAGTTTAGACTGAGGCTAGCGCTGTCATGAGGAAACGTGAAGACTTTTGTTCCCAGATATAATTTTGAGAATACTGGGCGCTCATTTGGTCCTTTAGGTCGTTTTTGCCCTGTGTCAGCTGAACAGAAATGGAAGGAAATGAATCAAACCACGCCTCCCTAATAAAGTGCTTAAACGTAGACCGCTCTTATCGGACGGTAAACCACAAAGCGTAAACCTCGCACTTTGGGCGAAGAAATCAACGCAGGTGATTATCAATATTTTCTGCCAAACCCTTTTTTCTCCCTAAACTACCCCCCGACTGCCCTACCTCCCATGCTAATGACCCACCCTGCTCTCCCTATGAAAATGTATATGCGATAGCAGACATGACCACGTCGGAAATGTCCCGTGTGACTGAATGCGACGTGGACAGATTACATCCTCCCAGCCCGCGAGTGAACAACCCACCGGAAGTCATGCCAAACTCGCCTGACAGGTCATCTACCGTCCGCTTCCAGTCATGTTGCCCTGGGCCTACGACTCCCCATTCAAATGATGCAACACTCCTCCAGATAAAGGAGGTCTGAAACAAAACAACTTTGGTTAAAATTAAGTGAGTTGACTCTCCCCAAGACGGTCATCAAACAAGAAAACGAGCTTCATTAATCATGATCCTAATCAGCGGAGAGGGCACATCAAGATAATTTTCGCTACTGTTATTAACTACACGCTCCATGTTAAAGAAAATTAAATACATCCGTCCTCTCACAGTCTCGTCTAACTTTGACTTCATGCTTATCACCGAGACGTGGCTTAATTACCACACTCATGGCAACGCCATAATAAGTCCCGTTAGCTGGGCATTTACATTCCCCCTCCTGAATGGGTGCCCTTCACTCAACCTGAGGTCGTATTTCAGAGCTGGCTGGAATCGCCTACCTACTCTAGTTTGTAATTCAAACCGGGACGAGTTTTTTCTATCAACAGAAGTACAACCGGCCGCTGATAAGTTCTACTCCAACCTGCACAAGTGCCTTGAAGTCATTACTTCGTTCCACACGCTAGGCATGCCACCCAAAAGAACTTATCATGACCGAATAAACTGTAAGCTCGCTAAACTCCAGCTGGCCTTTTCTAAGACCAGAAATTTTTCATTGTCCCTGCGAATAAGTCGGCTAACTGAGACCCTAGAAAAATTACTGGACAACAGGCGCCAAGTGCAGGAGCTGCAAGCTCTAAACCAGCCAAACCCAAACGCAGCACTAGCAGAACTGCTTAAAGGCGGAACTAATTCTGCGTCCTCAGCTTCTTAAGTCCCGTATATCATTCAAATCAAGAGCTATGTAAACAACACAGGAGATTGCAGAATCTTTTGGTGAATTCTTTGCATCCGCTCTGGTAAACGATAACAATCCCTCTGCCCCATGCCAACCTCGCTTAACTACAGAGTCTTACTCAACAGTTGTATTTCTTCCGAAGGACGTAGGCCAGATGTTTTTAAAAACTAAAATTGGCTAACACTCTGGACCCTGAGGCTGCCTTCGCATTAGATGGGAGCAATATCCCAATTTTGTTAGCAAACATCTTCAACTTATCCATTCAGTGCCGCATCTTCCCGTCACAGTTGACAACCTCTGTGATTATACCCGCTCACAAAAAGCGCACACGCCATGACCCTGCAAACTGTCGCCCAATAAACCACACCCCTATAGTTTCCAGGATCATGGAGCGCTTGATTAAGAGTAGTCTTATAGCCAACCTTCTGGAACATAAACTTATTAACCGTGGACAGCATGGCTTCCTTCGTAAGAAATCCTGCGCTACTTGCATGGCTGACTGCCTGAACACTATCACCGAGGCACTGAGTACTGGGAGACCAGTTATAGTAAACTTTTAGACTTGACGGAAGCTTTCGACAGAGCAACCCACCCTAGGTTGCTAAGTAAAATGGCATCTTAAGGTATTGTTGATCTAATGCTCTCGTGGTTTTCATTTTATTTGCCATTTAGAAAGCAGATATTGTAAGTAAATGGCTTAATATCTGAACCCAGATTAGTGTCCAGCAGTGTGATCCCAGGCAGCGTCCTGGGCCTCCTGCTCTTCCTGTTGTACATTAATGATGTCTTCGTTGCTATTCAAAGTGGTACACCGTTTCCCTTCGCAGACGATATCAAAATTGTGTACACCTTTTTCCCTAAAGCTTTAGAATCCATCATACGTCATATATCACGAGACTTAACGTCACTGAACTCCTATGCAAATGACTGGATGATGAGATTCTCTGCTGCAAAAAAACAGCATCATGGGGCACAAATGCGTTATACCCCCAAGAGAATTCAAGCTTGGAATCCAAACCATCCCCGTTAACTGCCAAGTTCGCTACCTGGGCCTAAATTATTCCTGCACCTCAAACTTCTCGGAGCATGCTCTCGCACAAGCGCCGAAAGCAAATAAATTAGTGGAGCTGCTACTCAGAACTCTGAATTTGAACGAAAGCAAACCACATCTTTTTAGGACCCACGTCAGACCCATTCTGAAGTATTGCTCTCTAGTCTGCTCTAACACGAGGCAATGCGACAGAGTGGCAATTGAAATCGTCCAGCGTGCATTTACCAAGCAGTTAATTGGCTACTCTACAAGCCTAAATTACATGGAACGCTGTGATTCGGTGAAATTAGACCCCTAGTGGCTCCTATGCATAAGAGTAAACCTGATTCTCTTTAACAATATTGTCACAGGAGACAGATGCGTCTCTGTACCTCGCGTTAAAAACCCACTCCCGTACCCCTCCAAAATGCGAATTCTATTATAAATCTCCCTGTTCCAAAGACTTCCGTTAGAGCCAACTTCTTTATTGTTAGATATTCGCCATTAGGGAATAAACTCCCCTATCAGCTGCGCATTCTGCCATCATTATCTATTGCATTTAAGAGCGAAGTACACAAAGTAGGTACTGTACCCATTCTCATTAATCTATAACACCCATACTCACTTGAGGACCGAGTATATGAAACTGGATTGGGCTTCTAAAAAACGCATTGATGTCACCTTTTCGTTCATTGCGGAAAGGAAAGTAAATCTCCCTACTCATGTCATATGGGAATCAACCTAGTGTCTTCCAATTCAACTAGAGCTCAGACACCAGCGCAAGCTACTCAGTTACGTGCAGTTCCACGTCGGATGCATCTCACTGTTCCTCTGCCTGAAAATTGGTACATATCGCTCAATAGTCTGACTTCATATCCATAAACCTTATCGTCCTAACTGCTTATAGGGTAGCTCACCCATAGCCCTCTCCCACCCACTCCCCTTACTAATTTCAACACCGTCGCCAGCACGGTGTGGCAACCATAACCTGCAACCGTCCTCTAAAATAAACATTCACTATCATCCTCACCCCTACTTCTCAGTAGCTCTTCTCTTCGTGCAAATGACTCTGGCCCGTAGAAATCACCTTGTTACTCACGAACCCAAAGAGTACCCTCCAGATGAAACACGGCAAACGTCTTGCATTCTTTCTTTCTCACGCCCCATCGATATCTGTACAGTTTGGCCAATTCAGATCTCAAACTCTCGCCACGAATATGGAGTCTTATGTGGTATCTTCTCCACAATAGTGACCATTTACATCCACCACACCTTCTGGTCCGACCATTTCTTGTTTCAAAAGGCCCGGCCTCCTAGAGTGAAATATAGTCCTTGATTTCCAAGTGGAATTTAGTCAATCCCTATTGCATCTATCTTTGTAGCTCGATCATTATTTATATCAGCAGCAGTTATTCCCTGTCCGTCCTATTAAATACCGGTTTATGCACCTTACTCATAGCGTAAACGACCCTACCAAATACCGGCTCATTCTGTTTACTCATAGCGGAGACGATCCACAAACTAGATTAGCCAGCCCACCTATTTATAATAATATTGCATATTTCTCGATTTGTGAGAGGCATGCGCAAGGCAAGATCAAATTTTTACAAGGATGATGCACAGGAAATGCAAATGATGGAAATCGAATGGGATAAGGGGTGAGAGCAATATTGAGTTATTGAAGAGGCTCGCTGGGAAGTGAAACGAGTTGCTGCAAAGCAATGGGGAAAGCGCAAGCATACCAGTGAAAAGCAAAAAATAGGAAACTAATTTTTCAAGACCAAAAAGAGCTTCCTGGGACTGTTTGCAAGCAGCGGACTACGAGTCATTTCGTGCTTGAGTGCACTAAATATGCTCATTGCTGGTGCACAACATGGACGGAGCTCAACGGCGGATGTCAAGATATGGCCGGCGTCCCCAAACGTCAGGAGCGTTACGTAACAAGTGGAAACGTTCAGCTGAAGGGATGACAAGTATTGGTAATGCAGTAATTGGATCGGAGTGGTGAAAACTAGGCGAATCGTCAGGCAAATTGAATGAGACACTTAGTTGAAGACTAATGGCCAAAAAATGCTGAGAGCGAAGGAAGACTGTCTCAAACTATCTGGAGGAAATTCGTGAAGCTTTGGATATGTAACTCCCAAGAATAGTGATTATATTTACGTACCGATGGCCGTAAGCTGTACCGGGAGGCGCGTTATGTGTATGAACACTCCTTAAATACACTAGCCAAGAATGTCCTCTATGCTGTCATTTACGTTGTCGCATATAACGTACATATATATATGTTTGTAAAAAGGCAAACCCGGATTCCTCAGCCACCGTCCATATATTTTGAATTGCAGAATGCGCCCTAGTAATTTCCTTCTCTGAGCTCCCCGTAAGATTGATCTCTTCTTAATCTGCAGCAGGCAGCTAGGCCGGACTGCCGTCCATCTTTTTTCCTCTCCCGGGTCTTACAGTCCTGCTTGGACGAAAATACTTACCCATGCTTTGACGATTATCTGATCCTGGAAGGACGATATCTCCCTCAGCACACTATGCTTGAATTCCTTCCACCACATCACGAGTAAGCCGGCTTTGTCACAATAGTGCGGGGCGTGGTCATATCCACCGCTTTGGCCGGCGCACATCAGGCGAGCAGCTCGGCTGCAGCGGTGTGCGGGGGCAGCCAGGTTGACGGATTACGACTCCTGCGTTCACCCTCAGACGGTGTTTTCGGGTTGGGTGGCCAGCGCTTAGTCAGCCACACCCAATACCAGTTTTGTGGTAAACAGCACGTTAGCTCCCGTGTTCACGTTAACCATTTTGTACTGGCTTCCTCTTGCTCCTTCCCAAAATTCTTCTGCCAAAACAATGCACGAAGGACAACATTTTTATTGGCAGCTGATATGAACTGACGTTCACAATACACCATGACATTCGAAAATAGCTGATGACCGCCCATTTTCGTCAACCTCTATTTTGGTCTGCAGAATTCGGCAAAAGACCGACGCTCTCGATAACAGTTCTCCACAAGAGTCCTCCAGAGGTTGCTTCATTTGATTTCAGTTCTCCTTATTCTTTTTCAACGCCACCTTCATCTCTAGACCAAGCTGAAATTAATGAACTCAAAAATGCTCATGGATTAGTCTTAAGATTGCACAGTTCCCATTCCTTGTCGCCGCTTTTCTTGCTAAACGGACTGCGGTTCCAGACTTTTCGCGTTTTATACTGCCTCATATGATATCCAGTCTGGTTTTCACTGATCTCCATTTGGTTACCACATCCATATTGATCCTCATCTCCACCATATAACTCTCTCCGTTTTCGCGGAACCCGGGCCAACTGGCGGCGACAGTCATTGCCTTTCAGCCATATTTTGCGCCCGCGTTACGCAACTTTGATGCATTCAAACGTAGTATAACTCGGAGTGCAGGACTGGAAACCAGTCACAGAAAAATCTTTGCCAATTGTTATCTAGTTCTGATTTAAAACTGAAAACCTCGTGCCCGGCAAATCACATTGACTGTTGTGACCTTGTGGGCGAAAACAAATTGAATTGCATGTTTGGTGTCTGTTTTCCGTGTCTGCACTGTGGCTTATTTGAGCAATTTCGATCTTGCCTTGCGCGTGCATCTCGTATTTCGAGAAACATACATTATTATTGCCATTATTATTATTATTAACATTCCCGGGATGATTCTCAATGGGTAGGTCCTTTACCCAAATTACCTGCAATTTTTACTCATTGAAAATTTTTTGACCAACTTCTCTTTGACTAATTTTTAGTCAGGATAATCTTTTTCCCAAAAAATGCCCTTCGGTGCCGACTATAGACCCTCCAACACTAGCTTTGTCCACCAGCATCATTAAGCAGTTGACAGCGCTGAAACAGGGATGCTGGTTACCCGATGTGCTTTTAATGGGGTTTGCAAAGCTCCTGCAGCAAACTGAAACAGGAATTGCCGAAGTCCTCTCCTGAGAAAAACTAGCCAAGCTGATAGCAGAGCTCTCTTGGACATGGCATGTCGTAGACCGTAACAGAAACCGCTACGGGGAAGGCTCGCCACTTTCAGATCTCGTGATCATGTTAAATGAATAAACGTTCGCGGTCACTGACCCTCCTTCATCGAGAAAAAATTGTTACAAAATACTCTGGTCCTGGACGGTGGAACGGTTGTAGCGATACTTAAGGAGGCTCGGACTCGGTCATGGAAACTTCAGGACACGTTGTCTGAACAGCATTTTATGCAAGGTGGTGGCGAACTAAATCAGAGCTCGCGTTTTCCAATACCTGGCTGAACGCTGTGCTCTGGCCGGTCCTGAAATTCATGAAAAATGGGTGTTGTTTCACCAAACTATTGTGCCTTCTCGATGAAGTTACTAGACTATTGGGAAAAAGTAAGCAGGTTAGACTACGTCTTCTTGAATTTGGCAAATTTCTCCCATTCAGTAAATCATCGCCTGCTTCTTAGTAAATGCGAATCATTTGCTTTGTAAATGAACGCACAAGAGCGGATGAATACTTTTCTTATCAGGACATTTCAGGAGATGATCTGGGATAGACTCCCTGCCAAGCTGGACGTCGGCTTTTTCATTCCGTTAGAGCCGGTGTTAGGGCCACTAATGCCCCTGCTCTTCATAAATGGTCTAGCCTTGGCCCCAAAACAACTCACTTTTTCTCCCCGACGATGTCAACGTGGTACCGCCTACAGGCAAAAGAGACCTCAGCACAGATATAAACGCTATTCTCAATTCAGCTGGCGAGTTGAACTTTACCCTAAGTGCTAGCGGCAGCCATTCTTGTTCCAAAGCGAGGAAAGTCTCCTAGTATCACACGACCAGGGACTGCTTACCGTAAACGCGGGGCCAGAACGAAGGGCTCAAGGGTAATCAACAGGTTAGGTCGCAAATGGATGGACCATTCTACCGCAGAAGACCAAAAAGCCAAAGTTCAACTGTTCAAATTGAAAACTGCGCCGTAAACCGCAGATGTTCATACCCCTATATAGTGGCCCACTTGGACTTCATCTAGAACAGTGCCTGCAGCTTTTGTCTCTCTAATTCAAAATGAATGCCTCCTGCCTTGAACAGTTGCGGTAATTAGCCACGCAAATGGCTGACGTGTAGACAGGAAAGTCTGGAGCCTCACGACTATAATTTAAAACTTTTCCAGTTGGACAGAAATCATTAGGCTGATTTACTGGCAGCCTTTAAGACTCAAGAGGTCGCCTTTGAGTAACTCCCTACCCTTTTTCCTTGGCATTAAGCAACCAGCAACCCTTATAATGATCTGCTTGGTTTCTATGCTTAAGCTAAAACCAAAATGAAAAAGAAAAAATATATTAGGGATGTATTTCCTGCTATCATCTTTGTGATACAAGTGCACCTCTACTAGCTTGCTTGCTGCTGTATTTTTGCCTCATGCATGTTTTCCAGCTTTTGTGCACCACGATCAATCAGCACGCGGTCAGAGCCCGTGTCGCGGCATGCTTTCGGTTGTTGGCCATCCCATATGGTTCTGTTCCTCGTGGCTCAGCCCATCGACCTCAACGGACTGAAGATGGTACAAAACCGAAAACCATATGGCTTACAAGATCCAATATTAAGCAATTGTTCATGTCTTTAAGATTGCACCTGAAATGAAATAAATCGAACTGAACTGAGCTCAGACGAACTGGCCTCAGATGAACCGGGCCGAACTGCAATAAGCCGAGCCTGCGCACGTAAAGAAACCAAAATCATTGACTGCTCGATAGTTTTGCCATATTGTGGCATTTCCGCAGTTTCCGACAATCCTTGGTAGCGGCCGTCGGAATCGCCTTGTTTTTATCTTCTCTATTAATTAGGTAAAGCTCAAAAAATTTTTGATCTACATAGATCTCTTCTTCTTCACAACTTATCGGAGTGTAGATTTTGTATCGCACTATATTTTAAATTACCTTTGACGGCCAATATACTATTGTTAGTACAATCTCAACTTAGATACCGCCTCATTAGATCGATCAATAACCCCTCGCCCAGTTTCCTGTCTACGATTTGACACAAATATTGGCACCCCCAGGTATATCCTTTGTCACACAGCTATACAGCTCTACATATCTTCTCACTTTGTCGAAATGGCGGTCTCCAGGCCCAAACGTACCAACACCCTAGCTGCTAATCGCAACGGGTCCACTCCGTCACAACCCATCCGCCGGTCTCCGGCGTGCATTGCTAGTTTCACAGACACGGTCTTGGAAACCAATAATGAAGTGCAAAAGTTATAGCAAACGATTCACGAGATAAAAAGAAAATCTTACTGGTAGAAAAAGGGAGTACGACGCTGTTTCCTCACACCTGCAGAACTGAGACACCCTAAAACCCACTAAGCAAACATCTCGCTAGTGTCTGTCGGATATCGACTCAATAACCTCAGAAATTAAGCAGCGAAACCCAAGATCATCCAATGCTGTGGATTATAATGTTCCTGACCGCATTCCACTAGACTCGTTTAAAAACACTGTCCTGTGTGCTTGCAATGTGACAGGAAATCCCTGCCCGTTTAAGACTGCGTAAACGAATATTAAGCAGATCATGCCCAGTAGTGTTTCACTTCCTCAGCCTCAATGCCGTGGACCAGTTTTTGATGACTGAAGCTAAGATAGCCCCATCTACCCCGTTCAAGTCCATCAAAATCACCCCGGATAAAACCTCTACTCAAAGGGCGGCCCTCAGACTGCACGCAAATGGGAACCCAAAGACGGTTCCACCAAGCATAAATTCCTCCACGCTTCCCGGCATGACTAAGAGCTTGGTATCCAGACCGGCCCCCGTGACCCCAACACAGCTACAGGCGAATGTTGACTCACACAGCTCATCACCATCTCCTTTGCCGCGGCCCTCATGGAAACTTCCGTATATAAACCCCTCTCCTACAAATTTATTGGTAGGCTATATAGACCTCTCCTCTCCTCGCGAAGCTAAGATGTCCAATCAAAACGCCCTGTACCATCCAGACCCCTAAAACGCTAGCCACTGACGGTAAACCTGCACTTACACTCACAACAAGCAACACACTACTCCCCAGTGGAACAACGCCGGCGTTAATAGTCCAGCGATCAAAATACTCCGACCCCTCCTTATTTCGTCCCTTTGTTGGCCCCATCACCCCGGCGCCTCAACTGCTTGGCCTTAACTGCACCGACTTACCACTGCCTATCTCGTTTCAGAAAGAACGAAAGGTCGCTGGCGAGAGAACTTCCAACCTGGATGAAAACCACAGACTGGCATCGCACATCTAAAAGACCTAGAAAGGCACCAGCCGGTCCCTTTCTAAGGCCTTCGTTATTGCGTCGGATTGCCCAGGATAGTTGTCTACGGCCCCATTAAGCACACCTCCACCGTCGTATCGGTACTATCACCAACCTGCGCTCACCAGCTCCCCGGCCCAAAATACAAGGACTTTATTCCATCCCACTAATGTCTCTTTCGTCTATACCTACCCATCCAGAAAATTCCACTTTCCTCCTCTCTCCGGGACCACCACCGCCACCTCGATTAACTTACCCAAAACCACTCCCTTTCTGCCTCCCTCGACACTTGTCCCCTTAGTATTTCGGGTCACCTCGATACTAGTATAATGAAAAACGCTATATTCTTTCGTTCTTCCCCGCCTCCATCTACTTCTGTCCTATCTCATTCAACGTCCACCAAAATAGAATTATTACTATGTGCTTACCCGATTATTCTCATTGCGATTAACTCTGCACGCACCGTTTTTTTCTTTGCAACTCCACCACTCATCTTGCCTCGACGGTAACGTAGCCTTCTCTTTCGCGCTAATTAACTGTCGCTTCATCCCAAATAAATTAAGTCACCTAAAAAAGCTTTGTTGCGCCTTACAACCCGGATGTCATCGTCTTCCCTGAGTCCTGGCTTACCTAGGACACACCTAATAGTGTGACTTCTCTTGCCGGATGCCAATCCTTCAGAGGTACTAGAAACGACCGCCGTGGGGGGCGGTTGCCTTGTCTATGTAAGGCAGAGCCTATGGCTTCGTTCTTATGCATCCAACACTTGAAATGATCCATGAATCGGTATGGCTCACTTTCAGGGTGTCGTCTGTGTTATCTATCAATCCGTCATCCTCCAGTTCGTAATGGAATTGGGCTTCCCCTCTTAGCGGACGCATTTGACTACGTTGCTTCCCTTCCATCAACATTGAAAATCACTGCTGGAGACTTCAATCTCGTTGGCATAACGTGGTCCGCGATTACGGCTCCACCAAGCCTAAAATCGTTCGTCTCCCATCCACATCATGGGGTTGGTTATAGCACGTGGCGTCACCCACCAGAAATAACAATATATAAGATCTCATCTTCACACATACTGATCACCACACCTTCATTCACGTCGAAAATAAGTTCCCAGGGAGCGACCACAGGGTAGTTCAAGGTAGAGTGCATGTCCATGCTCCCCTCCCTAACCATCCTACTGACACAACTCGCCCACCCTATCCTTACCGGCATCATCCATTTCTGGTAGGCCAACTTGCCTGAGGAACCTTTTCTTGGCGAATGACCCACAGACGGCTACAGATGAATTTTATCGAAAGATGGCCAGCTGCATCTCGAAACTGACCACTGAAGAAACTTATAGAGTGAAGTAAGTTTTCACAACTTACCTGCTTGAAAGCCGAAAACGCTAAGTGGCAATGGTGCGATTCATTGACACATGAATTTTCCAAGTTTATTCTTCTGCACCATCTGTCTGACACTATCTCTCGCCTAAGTGAATCTCTTTCGGAGTGAAGGAGCTAGAGAACTGGGACATAAAGGCAGCCCGTAATACTTTCAAAACTATATAAATTAGGATCCCGTGATTGGAGGCCTTCGATGAACCTCCTAATTTTGCCTAATATTAAGTCTGTGACAACCCCAAAAAAAGGATCAATCAACATTTCGCCACCTCCATGGCCCCAGTTACAGTCAGCGACCCACCCAACCACAGAATAGTGATAATCCCACTCTATCTGCTGTGTCCTTTGACGTTAAGACCATTGTATGACATTTAGCCAATTTTAAACCAGTGTCTCACCAAGGCCCTGATGGCATTCCTCCAGCAGCTGTTCCTAGCTGCGTCCCTGACCTACTTATTCCACTGCTCAACCTCTTTACACTTTCAATTAATTCTTGTGTAGCTCCGGTCAACTGGAAGTACTCCGTAATTACCCCCTGACATAAGAATGGACCTTTGCATGATTTTTTCAATTATCGCCGCGTAAACAACATGCCTGCTATTTCCAGTGTTATGGAAAAGATAAAACGTTCCATATTAGACTAAATCTTGGCTTTCAACTTTCTTAGTCCCAAACTTCACGGATTCCTTCAATCCCATTCTTTTTCCACCCATCATTTGACTCCTTTAACCTTTTAAACAAACTTGCGAACCGGGGCATGGCTTTCACAGTCATCCACCTTTATAGGTCTGTGATCTTTCATCCTGTCACTCACCAGCAACTGATATCTAAAGTAAGGTTCTTTCGCATCACGCGCCTACACAATGCCTCTCTCAGGGAGCAGATGTCGCTTGAAGAATTGAAAACTGCGACATTAGTGGGAATATACAAGGATGGATCTAGATACAGTGCAAAACTACGGACCAACTGGTTTAAGTTTTGTCTGGGGTAAGTTTCGTAGCAAGAAAGTGTTGCTTCACGAATTCTGCTTTTTCCACATATAACTAAACATCTAGACAAAGACCACCAGGTGGAAACCTGGTATATGGACTTTAGGAAGGCTTTCAGCTTTGTCAACCAAGATTATCTAGATTACAAAATGAAAGCACTAGGAATATCATTGAGGGTTGATACTCGGTTAAGCAGCTTTCTCGGGGTAGGGTGTTTAGATTTAGAGGTATCAACACACGACATCATGTGACATGCCATACTATCGCTGATGATGTGAAAGTAGCAGGTTTAGATGTAGAGATGTACATCGGGGCGGTCAAAGTCTGGTCACGTAAGCAGAACCTGCCGTTGAAACTGGCAAAGTGTCAAAGGCTGAACACCAGGAGACACCAGATGGGAAAAGGACGGGGTAACGTGAACTTTCGCAAGCCAATGAACTGGATACATCTCTTACGAGCAATTTTAGACAGGCAAAACAGTGAGTAAGCGAGGCAAATATGACCAGACTAATGGCTTTTAAGCCCATGTCCACGATGTCCCGCAGGAAACCCGAAGTGTTTGATCCTTTGTAAATGGATATCGTAAGACCGCTTTGAAATTATTGCGTTCAAACCTGGCCGTTGTAACTACAAAATAATATGAATCGCCCAGAAAAGTTACGGAGGTTGGTCGAATAAATGGTGGCCGGCCAAGGGCGCACAAGCTGTAAAAAAGCACTCCATGGCTTTGAAGTTTTCTCTCTCAGGCACCGACAAGCAGGCGGTGATCTAGGTGAGAAGCTCAAAATAGTAACTGATCTTTTGGGTTTAAAACATGAACAGCTGTCTAAACCTATACCAGAAAGAAGCACCAAACGGCACAGTTTAGGACTAGAGCACCAGCAAACTCTGGTTTAGGTGAGGACCAAGTTTTTCACCATTTTAGTAAGTCCACCAATGAACCGACTTCCAGAAAGGTGTTTATTGTAATAATCTTGATTGATTCAGAAAAGATTCGTACGCCTCTTGGGCGGAGGGACATCTAGGGCTGTAACAGCAGTATTTATATTTAAACAAGAAATGCAAGTAAACAGATCTGGAGAAGAATTCGAGCCAACTATTGACGCTTCCTTCTTTACGTACCGTACAATCATTTTTGATTGCATCTCCTGGAACGAATCCGCCTGTTGTTTTATCGCATAAAATCGACTGTATCACCAAAAAAACTTGAACTCTGGCCATTGCTACAAGCGCAAGCTTGCCGTTCGTTGATTTTGTTTCACGTCCTTCGTCGTTCGCGTGATTGTTATCAAAAATCGGATTAAATTGCTCGAAAAACACTGTTAAGATTTGGTTACTGTGCCTAATTTAATTCTTCCAAACGGCACTGTACCAGTTTGGATCCGCCCCCGATTTGGTTTCGGCCAATTTTGTCGCTGCCTATTGCTCAAATGTTCATTGCAGGTGCTTACAACGTATCTGTCGGATATGATATTGTACCTGGTAATCTACTCTTTGGAGTCAAAATGACATATGCAATGTTGGCAGCTACGAATGCTGGCCGAGAACATAACTGTCTGGAGGCTCCAGTGTCTAGAAGTCAAATGTTTGTTCAGTGCATCCCGGGCTGAGCTGAACTACTCTGTTGCACAAGACAGCCTCTGCCAATTTTCAAAATACGTCGTTGAAATTTGCAGGACTTTGCTATCCAAAACTGCTTAAATGTAAATTTTAAATATCCCTAGCGGCATTGTTCGAAGTGTCGGAATGACCGCATCTTCCTGATATGCATTTTTTCCTCTGGCAAAGATTTAGGCCAAAAGTTATCCATATTTCTTCAGGATTTGTTGTCTGGAGTGCTAACGCACCAAGAACATAATAAATTTTAGAATATTTTTTGTAGAAAAGAGGTGATTAAAATTGCTGAATGCAGCGCTTGTGAAAAGATGGCCTACGGAAAATGCTCTGGGACGCAAAACGAACACGACACAATCTATACACAGAATATTTTATTCACGTATGCAAATAATCCGCGACGAAAGCACACCGGGCAATGACAGCAGCAGACACAGGCGGTTTTTCCAACAGTCCCAAAACCCCCAAAACAGGTAGAGTTGCGTCAAGTGTAGACGAAGATGAGCAACGCCAAGTCAAATTTGAACGTCAAATTAAAGTAACAATTGGTGCGTTAATTCTAAGATAATGGATCATAAAGTTAACCAATATGTAGGCAAGAACAAACCTCAAACACGCAATCCCAATGAATCTAAACGAGAGCCGACGTTAATGTGCATAAATACCGATCTGGCCCTCGCGGGTGGCAAAATTTTGGATGTCAAAATTAAATGGTGAGTGCAAAGAAAAAGGCACTTAAGCCAGCAAAATCATGCGCAAAATAAGGCATCAAAGTCGTCTATGCTGCAGAGATCACACGAAATCTGCTACAAAGTTTGTTTTTGGAGGACTTGCCGTAGCCATGCTTTGCAGAGAAGGGAAATGCGGAACGGAGCGTGTCCAGTGTGAAAGTCGCAACAGTACCAAATACGAAAATCGAAATGAGTGCGCCAAGGATCTCTAGGGAGGCTGCTGCAAGAGAAACTTCAGCCTCATCACCCAGAAGTTTACCAATAGTCGGAAAAAATGCGCTCAATCAAAACGGTTCAAGTAAAACCCGCAAACGAAAGCGGATGACAGGCCGCATCCGAAGTCCGAAGCCGGTTTTGCAGGTTTCTGTCTCAAGCTAGAAGAGCCGGTTAAAGCACCTTGTAATCTCAGGAAAAACCAAGTAATGATCACCACCAATATTCAAAGTATTGGTCTTCAAGAGTGGGGAACCGGCCATCACAGAATCCAAGAACATGAGGGAATTGGATCACAGGACAGTTAGGGTGGTTCTACATTTTGCGTGGCTAGGCTCCAATACTTCACTACGAAGGTCCACGTGGTTGGTTTTTTGAAATGCATTAAAACGGTAAGGTCTGGGCCGTTACTGCTAGAATTTCAGTATGCCACCTCAAGGGGTCAACTACTGGCCAAGACGGTGCACATTTATTATAACACAGGGGCATTGTCAAACAGTACCCAATTAGGCCTCTCAACGGCCGTGGTAAACGGCTAGGACTCCCACAACCACAAACTGGAGTTGCATCTCAGGCCTATAAAAGGGCACTCCCTGGAACGCGTGCCATGCCAAAATGAAACATGATCCATCAGTATTCACTAGCCCACTGTTCTTCGCCAAGCATGGAGGTCTCTGTGCGGATGTACTAGAAAACGAGGCATGAGTTACAGGGGTTGCAGAGAAGGATCCAGCAGGGCATCAATCTCAAACCATAGCACCAGGCACGGTGAAACAGATACAATTTTGAAATAGTTTTGAAACAATCAGCATTTAATGAAACCGCATTACAGGTACAAATTAACATTACGGTGTGTGAAAACCTTAATCAAAAACTTGGTCTTTCCTCGGGTGCGCCGTCAAGACACAATTCAACCAAAGAAATCACTTAACATACACAAAGTTTCGAGAATCGCTAAGACTACAGGTAGCCTCACGAGACATCGAGTTGAAACGTGCTGCCACTCCACAGCAAGGGGGCCTCGGATGCGGCAATTTACGGCAATATAAGCAGTATACGTAACCAGTGGTCGGAGCTGCTTGCATTTGCTGGTAACCACCTACGGTGGCTTATCGCAGTTAAAGAAACTTGGTTATCCAGGGACCATATAACACACGTACTAGAAGATAAATCAACGGTATATAGGCGGAACAAGATGGAGGAAACTTCAGGCTCGAGATTAGCCATCACTGCTAGAGAAGGAACAAGTCACCCCGAACTTAGCGTTAGAAAGTGAGCTATGAATGTTCAACCATGCACCGTTAAGCCCACGCAGACAAAATGGATGGTCTTCCAGTCATGGTCGCATCGCTTTTCATGTTAGAACGTTGAAGGAGACGGTGATAGAATTCAGAGTTAGGTCCTGGTCATGTTGCCCTTGTGGTACTTCTCTGGGCTCTTCGAATGTTGTCTCGTTCTATTTTGACAAAGTCGCTTATGACAATCAACAAAATGACAGCAAATGTAAAAGTATAGAAATATGCACGCTTTTCTCGCGGGTCACAAAACAGTGTGCATGCAAAAATCCTTTTTATTTCGCGAACAAACAAACTTCTAAGCCAGAAAACACGAATTAATTAGAGCACTGAAGACATTTTGTGGCAGTAAATTCAAGAATTGTTGCACAAAAGTAGCTTTTGGGGAGGATTTTTTTCATTTCTGTGTTACGGCGGCCACAGAATACTGCAAGCGGCACTTATCGCAAGGCATGTCGTTTCGAATGCGAAATATGCCGGAAGCAGGTAGAATCAGTATGTCATTGACCCCAGAGAGTCTGCATTACTCGGTCGAGGATAGCTGGGCTGGTGTATGAGCAGAATTAGTGCAGTCATCTGAGGACTCCACACCCATAGTTGCGCAGAGGAGTAAGGGCTGTCCGTCTGGTGAAAGCATAGGATATAGCAAGCAATTAACTCTCGAGTGGAGTTGGGGGTTCAGTACGAATGCCGGAAGTACCACGGCAACTCGGGCAAAGTCCGAAGGAAGCAGAGGAATGCCCGCTTGAGTACTGATAGAAATAAGCTCGCAATGCGGTTTCTAAACCTAAGGCCGAAGAATACGGGCCGGTAAGTCTAACACAGCGTCGTGTAGATGCTTGAAAAGAATAGTTCGGGGCAATCGCCTCGTAATCAACAGGTTCTTTACTTTGGAGCAGCAGAGTGTTGTCTGGAAAGGTATATTCTTGACAAGTCGCTTACTATTTCTAAACGAAAAAACCCGCCATATGGATGATGACGATGCCTGAAATGTATTTTAGTTAAAGTTTAGCAAGGCCTTCAACTCCATATCATTTTCTGCTAGGCCATAAACTGTCAGCTTTTGGAAAAACTGGATCAGTCAGGAGCTTGGTGAGGCAGCTTTTAGCAAACTTAGCTTTACATTTCTGGTGAGTAAACGCGAATTCGGATTAGATATCACAAGCGGAGTGTCCTAAGGCTCTGTTTACGTTTCTTCTGTTACCTCAATCATAAATGACTAGGCGCAGGAACTAAGTGACCCTTGCTTCGTTTTTTTCAAGGTAGCAGGAGAAGAATTATCCCAGAATTTAGCAGCAGCCAGAAGATGGTTGGCTAGCTGGGACTTGCCACTAACTCCTGACAAATGTTAGCTGCTGACCAAAACGGTAAAATAAATCAGAAGCAGACCGTTGTGTTGAGTGACAAAAGTCAAGGATTTAGAGGTTAAATTCACGGAGGACTTTCAGGCGTCCAGGCAGTATCAATTGGCGGCCAATGACACCAAATGCCGTGAGACAATATGAGTCATTCAAAGGGAGGTGTTCCGGCCCATGCAGAAATTGTCAGCGCGTCATTCCCCCGAGTACCGCGCACAATTTTGGGCCCAATTTTCCAGAAAGGGTATGAGTTATGCAGGGTTTCCCAGCGCCTATGAACGAAATCTTTGTCCGGGCAGGCGGAACAGATTTACGCACAAAGGCCCCTGCCTCATGGACGTAAACGCAAAATAGGAGACCTAATACAATCCCTTATGATAGCAATTGACCTAACAAGCAAAGATCCTAACAGTCTACTTCAAGCATTTCAAGTGACAGAATAGGAGAGCCGTACTCCGTTGTGCCGCTCTGAAAGAGCATCCACAGGAGTGCTGTTTGCGCATAAGATAAGATAATGCATATTTCTCGATTCGCGAGATGAATGCGCAAGGCAAGATAAATTTTTACATAGATGATGCACAGGAAATACGGACAATATAAATCGAAGTGACAGGGGGTGAGAGCAACCTCTAGTTATTTGGAAGATTTGTTTGTTTTTGTATATTTCTCGACATACGAGAGTCATGCGCAAGATAAAATCCAAATTAGGCCAGGAAGGCACAGTGAAGACACGGAAAACGGAAACCAAACATACAATGCAATGTGTTTTCGCTCACAAGATCATAACGTTGAAGCTTTTGAAAGAGGTCCAGGTTTGTGTTGAAGTAAGATATTCCTGTATTTTGGAACATGAATGGAGTCGGTGCACCTCGTCTTCCCTTACGGTCTTGAAAATTTCGGTATAATGTGTAACGATGTATGGGGATGATGCTCCAAGAAACTCACCTTTACAGAGAGCAAATATTCAAAATCCCGCAGAGTGCTGCAAATCCAGAAAATTTTTCGACAACACACCGAGGTGGACGTTCGTTCGACCACTGCAGGCACTTTTGCCCAGTGCAAAATGAAAGAGGTTTTCATGCATTTAAAGACAGTGCCGAAATGCCTACAAAGAGTGGACTGCTGGGGCCGCCAAAAGCAACCCAAAGGCCTATTGTAATTATATGTAGTCTAAGGCAGCTTTGCCAAAGGCCGTGGGTGGAGTGAAAAAGCACTAGGGAATTAGATCGACCTGCCATCGGAAGAAAGCTGGCTGTCTGTTGGAATTTTATCAGGCAATATGCAGGGGGAATCGAGGGGCTCAGGGACAGACACTAATCCCCTCCACCCTTATGGTGGAGATGCCGGACGGAGCGATCACGGATGGTGGAGTGTGGGACTGCCTGAATAAAGGGCCACGTCGAAAGCCGCAGAGAATTAGGGGATCCATCCAGCGACGGCAGTCACGGAGAGCCGAGTAAGGGTAAAGCACAAGTGGTCACAGTGATTAAGGGCAATCAAAAGTAAAGCGAGATTCCCGTTAAGACAGTCGGTCTCAGAAGTTTGTGAATCCAACGTGAATGATTAGGTACGCGAGTTTCTATTCTTTTTGCTGATGCCATAAATGCCGTTTTTTCTTCACGATTATATTTTACCGTTGTTTTTTGTTCCCGACAGTTTCTTCGTGTCGATGTTTACTACCCATGTTTTTCCACCGGTAGCTCCCAGCATGTTCTCTTCTCTCACATATTGCGCAAATACTGTGCCATCTCCACGGAGCGAAAACTGCTGGCAGACTAAACAGCAGGGCCCAAATTATTCATATATATTCTTTCATGCCGCCCAGTTGTTACATCTGGTTTATTTTAGCTGAACTGGTGCGTGAGAATTACGGGATAATCAGCGACCTCCATCACTTTGTACTAGTCGCTAGCCGTCTTCCCCAGTTTGGGGACGTCACAGTTACTTGACGCAGCTACGAAGCCTTGAAAGAAGTAGTTATAACTCGGACCGTCAATGCAGAAGAGTACAGGATCTGCGAGACCGATTGGCTTAACCAGGATTGCGTCTTACATCTGCTTGTCTTCAACCATTGTGACCAAAAGTGGGTTGTCCTTACTCAACTCTCTAAAAGTGCAACACTAGCAACCCAGACATTTGAAAGGAACAATGAAAAAACAGCCTGAAGCGATAAGGGGTTGAGTATATTTGACAGGAGCGTGTGAGCCGAGCGTGAGTGAGCAACATGTGAATAGCGACCGCGCTGGGCGATCTATGTTTGATTGAACGAGCTATTCGGGAGAACAACTCTATGTCCCCCTACAGGTCTAAGAACACGGTGCTTTATTAACGCGGTGAGGCTTAAGTGAGTTCTGAAGGCCTACATAGCAACGGGGTACTCAGAGCTGGAACAATAAGCATCGCCTGTGAACACAACTTACATGATAAATCTGAATCTCCATCCGGTTCCTTGGCTTCCGGAGTTAAATGAGAATGCACAGTGTTGCAAGATCCGGAAACCAGCCGGCACTGCTGGAGAAGCTTGAAGCCAGACTTGCGTATTCTGCACGCTGAACCATGAACAAAAGTACTAATTGCCCTAGAATCTATGTAATACTCCACAACGGTAAGGGGGAGTTATAAGGGTGACTTACACATATACTGCGAGTGTGTAATAAGTGGCAGGAGTTACAATTTAGGACTGTGGATGTAGGTGTAGTGGTTGTCACTGAGGCCTAGTTACGGCCGGGGGGAGGAGGATAATTAACTAAACGAGCGGGATCACTCACTAATTAGAATGAATAGAGAGGATGGGAGAATAGGCAGTGGGACGCTGACCCTAGTGGCTAAATGGCACAATTTACAGGGAGAGCCTCCAGACTCCGTGAGAAGTAGGAGGTAGCGACTAACTGCATCGTCAGTGAGAAAGAATTAAGAGCAATCGCTTAGAAGTGGCGAAAGTTGTCGCACTACTCCAGAGGATCAAACGAAAGAGGCTATCGCCACGGTGGAGGAGTGAAATAACGAGAGCCAAGAGGCGGAAACAGGGCTTTTATGCAATCTAAGGACAAACCTGGCTACCGACATTACCTGAGGTACATAGTGCGTCCAAAGACAGTGCTGAACTGCCTGTGAAGAGTGGACTGCTGGGGCCGCTGAAGACAACCCAAAAACCTGATATAATTATGTGCAGTTTAGGGTAGCTTTGTGAAGGGCCGTGGGTAGAGTGAAAAACCACCGGAGAATTAGGCCGACCGACCGTCAGAAAAGGGACCACTCTGCTGGAATTTTTTCAGGCAGTGTGCAGGCACGATCAGGGAACGCAGGAACAAATACTAATCCCCGTCACCCTTTTGCTGGAGATGCCGGACAGAGCGATCTCAGAGTGCGAAGTGTTGGACAGCCTGAAAAATATGGAGGCGTCGAAAGCGGCGTCGCCTGATGGGATCCACTAGTAATAGTAAATCCGTTGGCGGAGGTCCCGGTGAAACCCTTCGCCCGGCCCTTCAGTGCATCGTCGAAAGAAGGGCTGCTTCCAGCAAACTGGGTGGCTTCGACGGTCATACCGATGAATAAAGACAGGGACATGGATTACTGTGGCAGCTATGGATCCGTGAGCCTGATATCCATTGTGCTGAAAACTCTTGAAAGGGGCCTGCGAGACAGGACAATCCATCTCCTGGAGGCAAACAGTTTAATGATGGTGGAGCAACATGATTTTGGAACAAACGTTCATGTCTGACCAATTTGATAAGCTTCCTGGACGAAGTAACAGGCATGATCGACAGGGGCGAAGGCGTAGAAGTCTGTTATCTGCACTTTCGAAAGACATCTGATTCCGTGAGCCACAAGCTCCTAAACCAGAAACTGAAGGTTTTCAGAGTGGAAGCTAAGGTGAATAATTTGATAACAAAAAGTCTAGTGGGTACGTCTTTCAGGGTGAGAGTCGAGAGTTTCTTATCGGAGAGAGGACTACTATACAGCGGGGTGCATCAAGGGCCTGTCTTAGAACCACTGCTCTTCCTGATGTATGTCAGCAGCTTGGCCAATGCATTGGGAAATCCATGTCTCATGTTTGCTGACAACATCAAACTATAAGAGGCAGCAAACGGTGAAGCTATCCAGAATGGTCTGGATAAAGTTTACCAGTGGTCGGTAAGATGGGATCTTCCTTTGAACTCTAGCAAGTACCAGCGGCTCATGGAAGAAATCAAATCCCATTGCCACATGGGTTCACCTGGGCATCATGTCACCTCCGAACAAGGAATAGTAGTGACTGCGGACTTCAGGCCCAGTCTGTAGTATAAGCAAGTGGTCAAGACGGCATGGTGTGCCTTACGCCGACTTAAGGGGAATGTATGATCTAGGAGGCCTAACGTTCTGTCGCTATTCAGGGCATTTGTCCGATCGCATTTAGATTACTGTGTCCAGGCATGGGGACCGTATTTAGTATAAGATAAGAGGATAATATAACAGATTCATCCTGTGTCTATACGCTGGTTTTGACATTCGAGGTATGTGGGATACGTTCAGAGGCTGAGGGCGCTTGCCCTGTGATCCCAGTAAAGACACAGAGGAGGTGACTTAATACAGGCTTTCAAGATCGTTAAAGGCCCGGCCGAGATACGTGGTCACTGTGGTGTTCCATTCCACATAAGGGGAATGAGAACCTTAGAGGGAACGGGAAAAGATTAAGAGGGAGCATGCAACCACCAGGTTGCGAAGTAAATCGTTTGCCATACGGGTGGTGCATGGCTGGAACAAGCTATGGACGGAAGTGGTCGAGGTGAGATCATTGCGGGAATTCAAAGAGATCAGACAGTTTGTGGCTATCCGTATATGGAGAGGGAAGTGTGTGAACTGTAGGACTGAGGAGATGGTGGAGAGGAAAGCATTTCATTAATTTCTCCCCTTGACGGTGATAGAAATGAGAGTCGGGTCACATAAGAGACTCGCACTCCCACCCTAGGAAAGAAAATGGCTTCCACCCTCCTGTTTTCGAAGTATCGTCTGATCTAAGGAGCTGTCGATGCAAGTACCTGGACGATCAGGCATTTTGCCGCATAGCCTTGCGATCTAACTAGAACTGGAACTGAATTGAGTCGTTGTGCGGCTACGGTCCCGCGCATCCCTGTTTCTGCTTTCTAGTGCGGTGAGCAGGTTGTTTCCATATTGGGTTTCGTTGTGTAAGTGTTGAAGCTGGCTGATACGCCTACTGGGATTTTCCCGTGGATTTTCCTCCCTGTGTTTTCCGCTTCAGATCGCGTTGTGTGTGAGCCCTATCCAAGACCACTGTCTGGCGGTCGGCATATTCCAATGATTCTGGTGTTCACCGTAATAGAGAAGTGCATGACTCCTCTGAAATACGTAATTATGGAGAGCCAACATGGGCGGGATACCAGTAAACACAAAGATCAGCATGTTTAGCTGGACATACTTCCTACGCCGCACCATGACGTCACTTCCTGCATGCTCAACAAGCTGGGCTTTATGTCTAGTGCTTCACCAGGCGTTCGATGGCTATTTACCGACAGGGAGGTATAATCCTCGAAAAAAGCGAACATCAGCGGTATCTTTTGTGCCGAGGTGAGCTAATCGCAAGCAAGGAGGAGCCCCAACCGGTATAGTTTTAGTTTACAAAACGTTTACGGTCAGCAGCTGAACTTCCCAAAAGTAATCCTCCACTATGTCCGATGATTTATGGTTTTACGAACAGTTCCATACTGCATCGGTCCTCGCGCAGAATAATCCGGGTTTGCAATTTGTGTTGATGACCACAGGTACAGCTGCAGCTCCGTAGAGGAAGTCGCATTGCAGCTAACGCATAGTCCGATTCCGCTTATGTGGATCACTTCGATATACAGTGCGGCAAAAATAGACTGTTGCGGTATGATCTGTGCGACTAATTTTCTGTGGCGTAAGAGCGCCATGCCGCTATGCGACTCGGACTGTTGGAAACCCACCAGACAAACAAATGATCCCCATTTTCTGCATGCTGACCACACAAGGTGCAGCACACACCTAAACAAACGTCTAGTGCACTGAGTGCATTCAAAACAGCTGGTAGTGCGCCGTCAAAGCCTTTGCGCTTACGAATGAAAATGACGACTTCGTCATCAAATTCGTCAATGCTGCTATCTGTTTTAGTATATGCGGAGAAGGGTATATGCAGAATGCATTGACGTAATTGGGCACCCCAAGAAATTTGTTTTGTGAATGTTTATTCGGAAGTTAACTTGTTGTCTCTGCAGCCTCGAGTAGGTGTTTACATACGTATATATTTCCTAGTTCCGTGTCATGGCTACTGGAGCATTCTTGTCTAATTCCGCCTTTGTAGGTCCACTACATGCTCGTGTAACTCTGGGGAAAAGGCAGCGGCCAGTGATGCCTGCATTGCTGTTTAACGCTGGACGATAATCTTGATGGCGATATATTTCTCATCCTTTCGAACACCCAGTAAATAGGCGATGATTAACCCGAACTCTGTCCAAACTGGTTGTTTCAGCCTTATAAGTCAGCACTGTTCCTGCACCCCATTGACCTTCATTGCATGCCATTCTGTCTTCTCAGACGCACAGGAGATATGTGCGGATATTAAGTCAAGATACCACATTCGAGTCGTAAACTCACGTTTCAGAGACCGTAGAACTCAGTAGAACTCAGCACCACAACGACACTGCACCTTGACATGGTGTGACGGCTTGCGTGCCTCCATAATCCATCGAGCTATACAGGATGGCTTATCTCAAGCCGAAGATCCAATCATGCCTGGAAGGTCATTGGGTAGAGGCCTGACGAAGTAGTCTCCTGGTCCTCCAAGTTGGGGGTTGATCTGAGTTAGCAGCTCAGTCGGAAAAACGAGTGGAAAACTAATTGATTCAAGTAGATGGGCACTCACTCAAGTATTCCCCACTGCCTTGCGGTCAGGTTCTTGTCAGAACCAAAGGCTTTAGTCGAGAACCCTAATCGTTCTGTTGCTTAGNAAACTAATTGATTCAAGTAGATGGGCACTCACTCAAGTATTCCCCACTGCCTTGCGGTCAGGTTCTTGTCAGAACCAAAGGCTTTGGTTGAGAACCCTAATCGTTCTTCTGCTTAGCGGCTGGGCTCCCTAGCAGTACCCGTCCATTATTCCCCATGAGTTACACGCCTACAAATAATTCCACACTGCATCGGTCGTCGCGCAGGATAATCAGGACCGAGCTGCCCATTGCATCGAGTGTTGGTGGGGTGGGTAGTAATGAGTATGCTACTGCTCAGAGTTCCCTCTCTTTTATTCAACCTGTCTCTTCTGTCTCCAACCGAATCTGTTTGCCCCTTCTGCCTACCCATAGTATCTCCATCGATAACACGCCCGATACTCGCAACCGTTTATTGTCAAATATTGTGGTAGGTGGTTTTGAGACTGTTAGCTCACATTTTCTCAAACCTCGTCAGCCTCTGCATCTGGGTTCCTTCAATGTGCACACTTAAATGCAGGCTGGCCAACAGGCGTGTTTGGCTCTGACAGTCACTGATTATACCCATCTTCAAGAAGGGTACACGGAGTGACTGCAGCAATCATCGTGGGATTAGTTTAATTCCGATAGTTACTAAGATGTTAGCTTCGATAATGCTGCTCCTTTTGGCACCGATTCGCGAGAGTAATATCCGCGAACAACAGGCCGGATTTCGGCCAGGTCGAGGTTGCATCGACCAGATATTCACTCTTCGACAGATACTCGAAACGCGCCACACGCACTGCCGCCCTACGATCGTAGTCTTCCTCGACTTAAAAGGTGCTTTTGACTCCGTGGATCGACGAGCACTACTCAGTGCTCTCCACCGGAAGGGTATGCCAATGAAGTTTGTGAACCTGTTTCGAGTATTGTACTCGCATACCTATGGTCGCGTTAGGGTATACGGTGAACTGTCATGTTCATTCGAAACGACTAGTGGCGTTCGACAAGGGTGTTCCATCTCTCCATTCTTGTTCAACTTCGTCATGGACGAGGTGATGGAAGATGCTTTAGGAGGTCTCCGGGATGTAGGACTGGAACTGGGAGGTGGAGGGAAGCCATGCGATCTAGATTACGCAGATGACGTCGTGTGCCTGTTCGAGTCTGCGGACCATGCACAACGGGCACTAGACAAACTGTCGAGATCGGTTGCTCGCTTTGGCATGTGCTTTGCACCTTCAATTTGCAAAGTACTGTTACAGGACTGGACGACAGCAGCGCCGAACTTGATACTGGATGGAGAGGAGCTGACGGTTGTGGACCGTTTCACCTACCTTGGTAGCTGCGTATCTAACGATGGTAGCTCGGGATTGGAGGTAAGTATGCGTATATCCAAGGCTCGGGCAGCTTACGCTGGATTGAAGCACTTTTGGCGTTGGCCTGATATTTCACTGAAGTTGAAAAGTCGTGTGTACTGTGCTGCAGTGTGTTCAGTTCCGTTGTACGGTTGCGACATGGAGTATACGTTTGGGCGATGCTCGTCAATTGGAGGTTTTTGACAACCGATGTTTACGTAGTATGGCTAGGATTGGATGGAGTGACCGGGTGAGTAATATTGAGGTTAGGAATCTGGTATTGGGTGCCACTTCTGAAAGTAGCTTGTTTCAGCGTATGAAACTTAGTACACTACGCTGGTTGGGTCACGTGTTGCGTATGACGAACATTCGTCTACCATATCGTGCCCTATTTTGTGTTCCTCCTAAGAAATGGAAGAAGCTATGTGGAGGCCAACAGATGACGTGGCAACGTGGGATGAGAAAATGTATAGCGAAGTTAGGTAAAGTAGGTGTCTCACGCCTTCGTGGTTGGAGTCCGAAAGACTCGTCGACTTGCTGGCTGGAGACACTGAAGGATATGGCAGTGAACCGTGAACAGTGGCGATCATGCTGTCATTTTCTATCGAATCAGAATGATTGAAAGAGTGCGTTTGTGCAGCCAGACTGTTTCGTATGTTTGCTGCAGCAGTATCTTATCTTTTGCCGCCTGTGTAGGTCCACTCCCTGTTCCCGTTGGATATTCACTCTTTTTATATGATCGTGTAACTCTGGGGAAAGGCAGCGGTCAGCGAGGCTTGCCTTGCTGTTTAAGGCTGAACAACGATGATGATGATGATTATGATTATGATGATGATGATGATGATTATGATGATGATGATATCACAGTGCGAAAAAGGAACGTTGTTGATATTGTTTAAAGAGAACGCGTCCAACTAGAAAATTCATCTCGTCGTCGAGATTGTCATTATTTGTTTGCGGTTACCTACTCATTCAAATTTTTATCCACGTCTCTTCACTCGTTTGGTGACCGTTCCCTTGTGGTCTACCTCGGGGTACCCAACTACCTTAGCTGTGACGAAGAAAAATATAAATGTAAATGACAGTTATTTTCTTACCACCTTCAACGTCATTATCATATGTTCGCTGACTATCCTTCGTTTTGTCAGGCTTGAAACCAATGGTCCAGCTGTACTCATCTAATTATGGCTGAATCCTGCAGAAAAGTCGAGAAAGCTCCAAAGGTATTGTGTGCTTTCCTTTCTAACTCGACATTCGTTCAGTTTGCGGACCTAGTAACCCAACTAGAAAAGATGAAAGTTGCAGATCATGCGCTGCCATGTGACTTGCTCTCCGGAAATGAAGTCATTGAAAATATTGAAGATAAAAAATATGAAACTCAGTGTGAGACAGAAGATCAAGAGGCAGAAAATAGCAACACGTTGGCTACGCCAACTGCTGCTCATCACACCGTAAAAACTCAGGAGAGTCCCTCGCAACTATATCCCCGACTAGATCCCGAAGTCCCTGAGGAAATAGGTACAGAACCCACTGCAGCATCTGCACCGCTCTCGGAGAACATCAATTCGGGGTCTCCGCCCTTTGAATGCTCCCTACCAAGTCCAATGACAATGGACTGTTTAAAAAACCTTTATGTCAATCACACACTAGATAACATTGATTCGATAGAGCTGGAGTTTCTGAAGGCAAGTTTATCTGACCCATGTTACACTATAGCCAGGATATGTCAATTGTTTCTCCATGTGCTTTAGTGGCAAACGAGGACAGGGATTTTTTCCAGATTTTGGTAAACAATTTCATTCATTGTTGGGGTCAATGGCAGCGTGCGATGGATCGATTCCAAATGGTCCGTCGTGATGTAACTCAACTGAAGTCGGTTGTATGGAAGTTATCTCGAAAGACGTCGAAGGTTTCGGTAAGTTACTCGAAGTTCTATCAACTATCAGATACGCATGCTCTGACAGTCCATTGTAGTAAACGGCGATTATGCGCTATTCAGCTCGACCTTACTTCTGATTTGTTGAAAGCTTAGGCGATTTTCTGGCACTTCCAAGTTTCAGGGTAAGGATTTCTGACCCCTATCATTAGCGCAGTCCGTCTCCTAAAGCAACCGGTTGTCTCCATTCCAATAAACTCTTGCCTCATGCGCGCAGCAAAATGTTATTTTTTAAGCATTTTTATTCTCGTCTAATGGTTACACTAGTTAATCGCTATTGATGAAGTCGGACCGTAAATGAGTCCTAACGCAGTTTTTGCTCCAGCTCAGTGGTTATCTGGGCAAACCTCAAACCCATTTAGCCGTACAATGTTTGTCTGACCTAGATGTTCAGACGAATTCTAAACGGAAACTATCACATGAGCTAGTAACTCCTTCGATCAGCCGTGCAGAACAGCATTTGGACCACATCAAACGGGCAATGTACTTGGCATTACTTCTTCCCCGCGGTTATGGGTCTAATTTCCAACACAAATATTGCTTTTCTCAACAGCCGTTGAGATCCGGAACTGCAAGGAAGTAAAACAGGATCTATAAAGTTACAAAGAATCTCAAGGGGGTTCAAAATAGCCGAAGAAATGAAAGTAGCATCCGCTGTGGGTATCGGTTGCACACTGCCTGGGCTTATACGTAACGTCGGCTGGCGGCGAACTTCTAGAAACGAAACGGTTTATGACAGAACTTAGGGGCTCTTATATATATATATATATATATATATATATATATATATATATATATATGTCAAAGTGGCCATTACAGTAACAGAAATAAATCTACACAGTTAAAAGCAACAATAACGTAGAAGTAGTAAGTTATTTTCTGTGTTTCTATCGTTAACATTTTGTGGTGTTTTGTTGTCTTCCAAGTTCTTTCCTGCACGGGACACCAGTATAGCAGACAAGCCATGCAACATCCACGCCACTGACTTCGGTTGTGAGCCATGTCTCTCAGCGCCTCCAGCAAACAAGTCATCGTCTCCTGAGATCCAACTAGGAAGGCAGGAAACACCGACTTCTTTATACCTCTAACCCAAGTCATAGCCTTACTGTCGCGTCGTTTCTTTCATCCTTGTCCAGCACGTGTAAAAAGAGCACGATAAGTTAGACGGTGCTTATGCATACGCATCACGTGCCCTAGCCACCGAAGATGATGTAGAGCGATTGCCGCAGTCAGAGGATTACTTTCACTCAACACACGAAGATGCACCTCGCCATTACTCACCCGATGTTTCTATCAGACTTGAGCAATGCTTTTGGGACAATTGGTAGAAAACAGAAAGTCGCCGGGCACCCTCAATGCGGATAGGCCAGTTCTCACAATCCTAAAGAAGAACGCTATGAACTGTGACATTTTACATTCTTCCCTTGAGGGCAATCCAGATTTCATGACAGCGCCACGAGTGTCGTAGGTTTGCGTAGGTTTGCTGCTCTGGCTTTCGCAATTCCCCAGGTATGATCAGACCCCCAAAGTACTTGAGGCTATTGACTACCTCTAAGCGATTGTCACAAAGGGTGAGTGCGGGCACAGGTTTCTGTCAGTCTTGAAGAAGTATCTTGCAATTTGGAGGCGCAAAGTACATATCGTGTCTGGATACTCCAATCTCCAAGCTTTCCGACGCGTGCTGAATTGTCTGTGCATTGTCGCTCAACCAGGTGATTTAATCGGCATGCTCTAAGTCAAAAGTTTTCTCGGTGGAGTTCAACTCCGTTGTTTAAAAGACCAGATGAAACGTTTTGTGAAACACCATCTGTGAGAAAGTTGAATGGAGATTGGGAGACAGGACGGCCTTGCCGTACTTCAATGGAGATGACGAAGGTTGGAGAAAGTTGGTCATAAGCCCTAACCCGATCTGAGTTTTGACGGTGTAACTCTTCGAGAGGTGCGCGAATGTGTAATATTACAATGATCGTTGGACGTTTGAAATTAAAATGGTGGTCTAACAGCTGTTGGAAAATGAAGGTTCGATCGGCGCATCGACGACCAACGCAAAACCAGCCTGTTCCCCGCGAGTTTGCTCTTCACGGGTGTTGTAGAACCTGCGAAGAACGACAGACAAAAGTAGTCTTGAGGCTGTCGAGATTAGGCTGATGCCCCCATGGTTAGCGCGATAACTATGCTAACTTTTCATAAATAGTGAGATCACAAACAACGCCTCCCTCCCTCACGAGGAGGAGACGTTTTCTGATTACCAGGCCTTCGATAACAGAACCTGAAGCTCTCTGATCTGTTTTATTTCTCCATCTTTAAATAGAGCTAGGGAGAGGCCATCGCTGGCCGGCGCTTTATGATATCCTACGGCTTGGATTATCTTGAAGATCCCCACCTCAGTTCATGGATCTGTTTCAACAGGCCGCTGGACATTTGTCGGAATGGCCGCGGGAGGGGATGATGCTGAGGGTCAGCTAAATGGTGCTTGAAAGTGTTCCGCTTAGTTTACAAAACGTCACCGCTCGTTGTGTATGGGCGAACCGTCAACTTCACAGATCGTTTCGATCACACGCAATATTTTCTTATCGGTAGCCAGGATGAAGTGAACCAGATTGCGGGAATTTCCCATGGGGTCAGCATGTCCCATCTCCAAAGCTCATTGAGATCAGCAGATCTCGGGATCCCTTCACTAGATTGCGTTGAATTCACTTCTCGATGCGATCCGTGCTTCATCATACTCGCTGCTATCCGAGATGGACTGGCAAGCATCAAGAAGACCCAGAGATTCATCAGAAATCCAGAGTATTACACCGCGACAGGACAGGACACAACCCGCTGAACCAGCAGAATGCAAGGTATTCTTAATAATCGACCAGTGTCCTTTGATTTTATTAGGGACCTTTCCTTGTTGTTTGTCATCCGGAACTTGGAACATATTCCGTTTTCATGAATTGAGTCACTGATTTTTACCCTTTTTAAGGTCACACTCATTGGCGATAGTAATCGTGGTGGGATTCGTTTATTTTCGATTGTTGCTAACTTCGATAAAGCTGCGCCTTTTGACACCGGATCGCGAGAGCAGCGTCTGCGAGTATCAGACTGGATGTCGTCCAGGTCGAGGTTGCACAAATAAGATTTTCGCTTTTCGGCAGTTATTCGAAACGCATCATACTCATCGTAGTTTGAATGATTGAAATGAGCTTTTCTAACACGCCCTTTAACGATAGACATTCGGACATGATCGCCCAGTCAGTTTAGTCGAATGTTGCTTTCATATATACATATATATCCAGATACTATTTACAGTCTATATATACATACATGTATGAAAGCGTAGTGCCGCTTGCTTGCCCATGCGGAAGCACGCAGTTTTCTCAGGGCTGTTGATGTACTGAGACTGTCATTGAGTAGCACGGCTATATGGGTTTGAAAATCCTTGACTAAATAGACAAAACTGGAAACTTCCATGAATAAAAAGCTAATATGTTGTCAGAACCATCCCAGTTGATTGAATCAGATCATCATAATAAGGGTTGGTATTAGGAAATAGAATGGAATTAGAAAATTTGCGCAAAGGAGTACCGTAATGATACTACGTGCCTAGGTAAGAGAAAGAGGTGAATATGACCAATCTGGTCGGAGCGGGCAAAAAATAAGTTCGGTTTATCGCGCTGGTTGTTCTTACGAACGTTGATATTTGTTGACGGTGAGCGTATTTACACAGTTTGTTGGCCGCTGTGAAAATCAACTTCCAGTAATTTGATCAGTGTGTACGAGGAGTGCAAGGGTTACTTTTAAGGTAGGTAAATGGTTACCTGGAATATTACGCCTTTGTTTATCTGTCAAAATAAAGTCTGCTTGCCTCTACCCGTTAATTTTTTTATGGCAGGGAAAATGTCAAGACGGCGCTTCTGTTTCCTATGAATATACGCATGAAGATTCCGTCCTCGATGAGTCCGTGTTAGACCAGGTCATAGAAACACAAGATATCATGCTTTGGATTGTTTTCGAGGAGCTCCCAGAGTTTTCTTATGATCTCTCACGCATGAGGTATGAATTGTCACTTCTTTAACCATCTTGATTTCCACTACATGTTGTTGCTGTTTTTTTATTCCTGTTGTCTTACTGGAACTGTGGCTGGAAAGGCTAGAGGAATTCTTGAAGAAGCATTGCCCTCGGTACCTTAAATTCCTATTTATTTGGTGCAGTTCACCAACAGAAACCACAACGGATCCAATGTCATGTGCTATTAGTGTTAAATCCATTGACTAGACATTTGCTGATCTCAGACTGATTCTTGTTGCTGCTGAAAATATGGGTTAGTCACGTAAGGTATCGACCTCGTCTTTGTTTACTGCAGACGCCGTGAAGATTGCAGCAGTCATCGTATTCGCCAGACTGTCACACAGCCTCTATAGATCTGAAGCACATACCAATTGTTTGGAAACATCATGTATGAATTTTCTAGTTTGTAAGGTAGGACCTTTCCTCTCATTTGGGCCTGAACCTCCCAGAATACCTATTGACTTCTACAAACTCACCTAAATCTGTCCACTGTACCGAAACATCGAAATCACAGTTTAGGCACAAACCTGATTAACAATGTCGGGGTCTATTGCCGAGGCATATGTCTGAGCTTGGAAGCATTTTCAACGCAATGAGCATAGTGATGTATATTTTTCATCATTCTAAGTTGCATGGTTCCACGAGAATTGCGGGGTTAGTAACATTCTCCGCAGTATATTAAGCTAGATTCACTGAAACTGTTTCTCCCTATTCATGATTTCTTACCATTTTTCTTACTTGTTACCTCCTCGTTAATTTAATATGATTGGGGGGCAGCAACGAATATAAGTGCCTATCGCTGGGATGTTATTGGTTGTATTTAATGTATTGATCGCGCGATCAAGTTGCAAGTTCCGGCTACTTTCAACCTAACAAGAGTACTCTAAAAACAGACATCACAACTCAGAATAGTTCAGCATAAGTGTGGTAGAAGTTTCAAGCTCTCACAGTAATCTTTTGCCTAATCGATGAAGCTGGCTCTAAGTTGACTAAATTCTTGCCCACGCTTGCTTCGTTTTTTGCACAAAATAACGGTGCAACAACAAGATATCCCCTCTGTCTATATATATATATATAGCCCTAATTAAACACGAAAATTTCATGAACTCGTTTCCTGGCGTCTTAGGATCTATCTTAGTTTATACTTGCAACTATTAACCAGCTCGCTTGTCTGATAGGAGCTCTTATTTCACCGAATATTCAACCCACGCTTATGCACGTATCTGCAGGCTGAAGTTGGCTACTTAACACTTGGGGTATTTTTTGTTAATCCACTGTTGGTCATAAACTTCAGGATTGTTATTCACATAAACTCTTGATTTACGCCAAAGTTGATCTCGCCTCAAAGTCATCCAAGCACGCCGCATTAATCACTTACTTTGTTATTATGATGGTGAAGTAGTGAGGTAGAAACAGTGAGAGCTTTTGATACCACAATGTAGGGAGTAATAAATTGATCAGGAAAACACCACTTAAAATAAAACGAATTTATGCCAAGCGCCTATGTTTACTCAGGAAATCAGTCGTGTTTAAAAGCGAACATCTATATTCTTTTTGAAATTTTACGGCAGTTCTTTCCTGTAATTCTTAGGTAGATTATTGCAAACATTCTGTTCACCCTTGTCCCGATGGGAAGGGAAAATATTTAGGAGCTCTGAGTGTCAGCAGATATGGAGTATAGATTAATCATGCAATAAGGTGGGGAATGTAACTACCCCGCGCAACAGTGGAAAGTGCTGAACACGTTAAATCGCCGACCCGTTAGTTGTGTCGACGGATGAGTGGCAAGTAGTGACCCGTATATTGCTTGCAAAACGGACATCTGTGGCAGGGAGTTCTTCAAAAAGGTTGTCTCATTATATTACCCGTTCTTTTTGCTCAATCTTACACGAGTAAAATGAGAGAAGCGTTCTCAACGGATAAAAGAACACTTTAGTTGTGGCAACCAAGATATTCCCTTAATTCTAATGGAATAGACAATTTATGGTAATAGTTTGGGTTTGATTCCCTCAAAACTGAAATAGTGTGCGTTGTTATTATAATGTGCTCCGAGCTTCTGGTCAAATGTTCCTACCCACATGACAGTTGGACAATCTGTGAGCCTCCTAATCTAGTGGAAGTCGGCGACTCACTGCTCAGTTTATACGGCTTTCGGATACCGTTAGGCGTAGTGCCCTATGTTTCACATGCCACCGGTGGTTGGTTTAGAATCATGATTTAACGACCTCCGCTGCGAATGACCAGTCGACTCGATGAACAGCGTCAGCCATTCGCCTTCATCCTCGCACCTCGGTGCGAACACTACAAAAATAAGACTGAATCGGACTTCTTCGGCATGGGCTATTTGGAACGCACAGTGTTTCTGGAGGCGTTTATAGCAAACAACCACTCGGAGCTTGGGGCGCGCTCCCCTGACCGTTTTCTAAGGATTTTATGATATCCTTGAGGCGACATGTCCCATAGCCACTAGGGCTTGCCACATAGGGAAGGGGAAGGGAAGTAACATTGACCCTGAAACTTTGAGTGCCATAGAACCACGTAAGGTCTCATTAGGTCAGATGTGGTAACGAACCGGATAACAGCGCGTTGCCGTCTACCACTGGTGGATCTGGGATTCGAACCCTTAACACTCGGAGTGGCAGACGCCTAACCCACTTGACCACCGGCGTTTAATATTTGATAACCCCAAGTAGTTATCCTGATTTGTGTCATCCAGTAAATAGCTTCTGTGCGTGCACCTCAAGTAGCACGATGAACACAGTTCAATGAGTTCGTTGTGGTTGATGACCACCTTACTTTGTCCTTGAAAATATTGTGAATCTTCCCAACGACGCTTACTTTTATTGAATGTCTTGTTGCAAGTAGGAATTCTCGATAAACCCCGGGTCAGTTCGGGTAAATTTTTTGAGTCGATCATCTCTGTGGCGATTCCATTTGCGTCGTTTCCATTTCACCTAAATTTTTGACGTATTTCAACGAAATCTATCAGTTTCTCATGTTTATGAAAAGTGATCGGCTGACTTTACATATATCTGAATAGCCCATCACATTCTGTTTGCTAATCAGTTCCGTCCTTCGTATTCGGATTCCGTATCTTGCCCATCCTTGTCAGAAAACGTATATCAGATCACGTGCTGACCGTCTTGCTCAACACGGATGTCTATCGAAAAATAGTCCGATCAGAACCTATTCAACGTGAGTTACTTCCGGAATCTGTTAGCTCGTTGGTGCTATATTTGCTCAGGTTTCTTCAAACATTGAACCCGTAGTTGGGTAAGCATTCAAGGTCTCAACGTAACAGAACATCATAAAAAACTTGCATCAAATGTGCGAAATCTTTGGCTCACATGTTTGCTTGCTTGCTTGATCTTGATTCAATGGTAAGTTGTGCACTACGTTTCACTTAGCATCGTTTTTATATCATATTCAAATGATCTTTGAAGAAGGTTAAGTTGAAGCTTAGATTAAAATAAAGCTCGGTGATTGGATGCAACACTGGGTTGTTTATTGGTTGATTTGGTGTCTGATTACATCTGGTTGGTGGGATTTGCCAATCGGAACAACTTCTACACTCGGTTAGATATAATCTGCTTCAGAGGCAGTTATTCTAAGATTCTACATCAAGGATGAGATGAACAGACGGCACGGAAAAATGACTCAGGGGTTTAGTCGCAGTTCATTGTTCCACTCTTTTCTCTTATATGATCCACTCATAAACGCAGCGGAAACGCCATGCTTCATGGCCACTAGGGTCCACCAAACGTTGAGAAAGGGAATCGGCAACCGTGAATCTGAATCTGTCACATAACCCTATCGAATTTCAATAGGTCAAGTGGGGTAACGAGCCGAGCGACTGCGAATTACAGTCCGCCACCACTATCCGGAGTGTTTTACCATCAGTTCCGCAGAAAACGTATAGTGTCGTGGTATGAAATATATTGTTAGATATGTATGTGAATGTTATAGTGACCCACAGTTGAATTATTCAACGTAAATGGTGCTCTTGGTAGCAATTCTTTGGTCCTCCATTGTTTTATCAAGCACTGATGGGTTCTGTTGATCTTCATGTTGGATAATGATAAATGCGCTGTTGTATTCCAGTGTTTGTGTGGCCAGTGACAGAGTCTGCCCTTTCCTCTTCATCTGCTAGGAGCAGTTAATCGCGAATTTTTTGTCAAGTTTGATTCACACGCTTTTATTTCCGAGGGCACATTATGAATTCTATATTTCATCATTTAAATTGTCGCATCGACTTACGGTGCTTTTTTACTCGATTCTTGCGACTTTTCGCCTAACGAAAGGGCTCTCAGTTTGAATGTTGTATGTTAGTCAAACCTAGAATCAGATGATTATCTTTTGGACCTTCTCTCATCCCAGTTCTTAAATCGGATGTACACACCGAGCTGATTCGTCAAATCACAGATTTAAGATGGATTGTCTCCGTTTTGTTTGCTGGCCTTCGTCAACATTTTTCATCGGAGTTTCTAGGCCAAGCAATTGATCCATCATTAGCGAAGGAATTGTGTCAGTGGATTTTACTGACTGTAAGTACACCTGTTCTACCCCTACTGTCCCCCTTTTGTTTCTCTTTTTCGTCTGCATACTACTTATGTTGTACTCTATTTTATTATATATGCATAAATGCACTCATCGACAGCAGTCAGCCGCAGCTTGTTGCTTTCTTACAATTCCGGTTAGGTAGTCCGCAAACTTGTAAAAGTGACGGTCGGATGGGGTTTACATAGTTTTGCTCGCGGCCCGGTGAACTACGATAAACCGTTATGCGCTAAGTGTCAAAGTTACAGTTCCGTAATTTCAATCTTTCCATTATAACTTGCTGACGTTCCGGTAACCGGTAACTTTACTGTGGTCAGAGTTTTTTGCTGTGAAAGCTACACTGAGAAAGGTTACCCGAGTTGGCCGGATTACTAACTTTTACAGCGTACATGGTACATTAGTTCTTTAATACACTCCGGTCCGTTTGGTTTCGATAAGGTTTTTCGCTAGCTCTGCCCAAACTTGTTATTTTGAATGGAATTCGATGTGCTAGTCTAGAACATTG
Source organism: Fasciolopsis buskii (assembly GCA_008360955.1). NCBI lineage: Eukaryota > Metazoa > Platyhelminthes > Trematoda > Plagiorchiida > Fasciolidae > Fasciolopsis > Fasciolopsis buskii. The sequence continues at coordinate 42,269 of LUCM01002247.1, read as the reverse complement.
AAATCTTTCTTTGGATTGCATTACACAACCAGGTCGCTCACTTTCAATCACTTCGTAGATTTAAACGAGACAGTTATTTGGCATTCGGTCTAATGGTCTCATTAGTCTGATTCGGAAAAAATAGTCTGTCCAAAACACGTGTGCTGATGGATCGATATGACTTGTTTAGAAACAGCTATGAAGTCACATGTTTGCAACAAATGACCGCCCCATGCATTTGAGACGCTTTCAATAAAAGCCACATTAGCCTCTGAGCCCACTCTATCATTTGTAAAAGTACTTAAAAAGACATCACTTACCTAGCAGAGACGTGTTATGTTGCTAATTAATTAAGCAATTAGTTGGTGTTATTTTCCTTCCAGCCCAGCCTAACAAGTTTACACGGACGATCGAATGCAATCGGATTTGAAGTCCAAATCCTATATAACTATATATATCTTTCTGACTCCTATTCCGTCATATATTTAGCTGGACGTTGAAACTGGTAAAACTAAGGCAGAGTAGTCTGCTGTGTGTTTCTCGAGCAACAGATTCTGTTTTACTGCTGTACATTTTGCAACTTTTGTTAGTAAATGCGACTTTTGAAGTCGTCAGCAATACTTTTCCCTTACGGTTCCATATTGTTCATTCAACAGGTGTTGAATCTGTTTCACCAAAGATTTAATTATCTCAGCTTTGGTTCGTCATACATTATCAACCTACCATTGAAATCTCTGTATAATTGGTTCATTCTCGTGACCATTCATGATTAGAAGACAAAATAAATTCTTACTAGGATTCGAACTCGAGAAAAAACGATTTTAACTTGACGTCTGACGCATCGACGCATCCGAATCGGTCCTTAACAGTTTAATTAACACCACGTTTCCATCATGAAATCTAAAGGGCAACGCCTCGTTTCCTGCATACCAATCTAATCCTACCTTGGGTCAAGCCTCTACAATGAACTGCGGCTAAAAAACAATTCATCATTATTGGCATGCTTGCAAAGTTGTACAGTAGCTCGAGTAATATTCTAGCCCGAATTGTTTCAATTTGTGTATGTTTGTGTCTATTCCCTGTTTCGGTAGTAAAACGTACGTGCATATGTTGATAGGTAGATCGATTACTTCCTCGGCATAGAAACAGCTTGTAAGTACACAACAAATTTTACACAGGGAAACCGGAATCACATTGAAACATGCACGCAAAATAACAAATCAACTTCAGATTTTCTGAAGCTAAATACACAACTCACAATTGAACTATACAACCAGGTATGGCTTAAGAAAATAACACTGACCGCACTGTCGGCTCCGTAACCGTACGTTTTTTGACCGAAATACGACATTATTTTTTTGTGCGCAAAACTCTATACAATGCAATACAATGCAATGCAATAGAACAATCGGGATGAAAACCATGTTCACCAGCGATACCCGAGGATTGAAGCTGCGCCTCTCTCTCTCTCTCTCGTTTGAGAAAGAGCGCAGAAATAGGCAATGGAGTAAATGATTTACCACCGAGTGGTACCGTGGGTTTTTGGACAGAGTTCCTAAATGGGAAGAACAAATTCACCAATCTCGGAGTAAAAAAGTGATTGACGGTCAGACAATTTTCTAAAAAGAAACATCCCTTCTTCTATTAACGTCCCCTCAAGAAACAGGGACGCTATATCCGGAACTTGGTCGATGTTTTTATGATTAGGTGTTGTATCTCATGAATTCTCAATATCGTTGTTCATTTGCATGGAAATTTCTCTAGCGTGTCGTAAATTCGCCCTTGCTCTGTCCGTAATAGGTTTCTACTGCGTTCCCTTTGTGTGATGGCAATCTTTCACTTTCGCGCATACGATATTCTTTTCTCAGGCCGGAACAATGATTCGGTTTTGCCGAGCTGAAGATCACTTGTTTATACTCCTACATATCCTACGACTTCCTTCGAAATTGCTCGAATCGCTTAGTGTTCTAATTCAACCGCCGGATCCAACTGTGATCTGGCATCGTTCCTGTACCTTATCAGAATTTTTGGAACAGCCAGAAATCCAGTTGCATACGACTATGTTTGCTGCGTGTCTCAGGCCGGTTAGGTAAGCCTATATGTTGTTGTTATTACTATTGTTGTTGTTATTGATTACTTTTAAATTAAATATCTACTGTTAGACGCGTGGTTATAAGATTTTTTCAGAAGTAAAATTCCCTTTTCTCCCTAAGCAATAATCCAGCCATCAAAGCGAGTTATGATCCCAGGGGCCAAATAAGATGACTTATCTCAAGCCGGGAATTCAATCATGCCTGGAAGGTCAACTTGTGCAGGACTGACAACGTAGTCTTCTGGTTCTCCAGGATTGAGTGGAAGAATAATTGGTCCATCACCCCCACTGCCTTGTGGATGGGTTCTAGTTAGAATCAAAGGTTTTGGTTGAAAAACCCCAATTTTTCTGCTGCTCAACGGCTGAACTCCTTAACACCAGTACACAAACCTCCATGATTCATGCGAACACACGTAATTCCATATTGCGTCGATCATTGCATAGGATATCCAGGACGCGCTGCCCATTGCACCGAACGGGGTATGTATTGATATGTATGCTTTTGCTCGGAACCCTGGTGCTCTTTTAACCCACCACTGCCTTGTGGATGAAGCCTTTGAGTCGAAGGCTCCGATTAGAGTTCCCAAAGAAAAAACCCTTCCGCGGTCTGGGCAGCCACACTACCGAATACTCAGCACTTTCTACAGGGATCTTTTAACGTGGGCCATGTGTGAAGCTAGAAGATAACTGCCAAACGTCATACAAGGATGATGGAAATCGAAACATTTCAGGATGGTATTGTCAAGAAGATAAGTTGCGATCTAGTATATGTTTACTCTCTAATGGAATATTGCAGTCGAACTGTATGAACGGCCATATGCATCCATGGATAAGTTTATGGATTGGCTCCTGGATAAGTACAAAGTGCCCACTAGCAAGTTTTTTGCGAATGGAATCGATGGACTTAGTGTTACATTCATTGGTCAACTCAAACCTGCGATTATCGTTGGGATACAGACAGTCGATCGATCAGAGCAGACAAGTGCACATTTGCAGTTATCCCATCATCCAGTTGGACGTTCGGTTCTTTTACTGCCCATACACACATACACGGCCGGCTGAGGATTGCGAACTAGGGTTTATTATTAATAATTGTAGCCTGCGCCATTTCCTACATGGCGCCTACTCCTCTATATCCTTTGTCAATAAATCTCAGCCACTTGCATCTCGTTCTGTGCTGCTACTGTCACTAAATGACTATACAACACCCAGCATGTAGTATTTTGTTGATTTTACGAGAGTAAGGTTACTGTTCATTCATCAGTTAGAACGGTCCTGTTTACCGGGTACTAAGATGGAGGAAATGTTATGGTTTTCGACCATTTCAGATCAGTTTTTACAGCTCTCAACTCTATACCAACACACTGTGGTTTTACTTTCTGCCTCGTGATGCCATCCACTCAAAAGAGAACAAGTCAAATCAAGTCAAACTGCTCGGATTTGGGTGGACTTTCTGCTGGAACATGCAAAATTTATGGCGAGTACTTGTGGGGAATGCAAACATCTATCATGCACATTTTGATAAGACAGAAATTAAAAAAAAAAAAATGCATAGACACCACAATTGGAAATGGGCTCTAAAATCACCAGTTATCGGTTTGCGATCTACGCATAAGCAAACAAGATAAGGAATGAGACTGTTCCTATACTTAGGGGTACCAAAAGGAGAAGCTTAAATGTGGAACCAGTTGAAAAATGAAAAAAGCCTTGGGCGATGCTACGTGAGGACATTGGTTAGTGTTGGATATCATGCTGTCTGAAAAATCTATCACCAGCATCAAAATGTTTTTGAACAATAAAATCACCAATCCTATCTTTGTTAACTTCACTACAGCATGCAAGTATTTTTAGGGATTTGGCAATGAGAATAAGACCCTCTTTCAACGCGATGAATGCTGGGAGCAGAAAAGTCATAGAATGAAAATGCATGATGGAAAAAATTGAAGAACAAACGTATTATATATTCTGAGCTTTCTCAGCCGAGGGGACAAGGAAGGAAGCTTCCCCATTTCAATGGACAGATTCAGTATGCCTCGGATCGAATCTATTCCTAAGTGCGGCTGTAAAAGCCGTCACGTAAGATAATCATAACATCTGGGTGCCGTTTTCGTGGATTTGAAGAAGGGTACTGTGATCCAGGGGCAGCATAATCAAGAAAAGCAAGCCTTACTACACAGGATGTATCATCAACAGAAGAAGCAACTGAATAGCTTACAACAATAAGTTTAAACACGGGGGACTTATACGCAAACAGCATAGGGTCATGGATCTGGACGTCAGTCAAAATACGACCATGAAACAAGTTCTCGAACACATTTAGAAGAGCTGAGGAGCAGTCAGTATGTCGATACTTATCAGATCCTTTCCTGAGAATGGGCCTTATTCTAACAATTTTCCAACAGTGCGGAATGGTTGCGGTCCCAAGGCTAATATTGAAAAGGTTGGATAATGGAACCTCTAAACGAGACGCACATATTTTGAGTGTTAAGAGAGGAGGTAAATCAGGTTTGCAAGATCTGCTTTTAACTTTAAACAACGTTTTCGGGACTGACTCTTCGAACTCTTCGGTGACCTAATTGAGAATACCAAATGGAGGGACAAGTGAGGGTTGGTCAGAGGTTATGCAGAACTACTGGTTAAGTTCTTGGACGTCAGGGCTGAGTTTTTGTTTTGAGCTGCACGGTCGCTTCAAGAATTTTCAAGTCTCACTGCACTTTTCGTTGCCAAAATGAGTGTCCACATATAGTACGTTCAGCCGCCTGATCTCAGTTTTCATGGCGGCAGTAGGACGTTTGGTGGAATGCAGCAAACCATCTTTGCAAGCCCTTTTTAGCTTGACGTGGCCGTCATAAATGGAGAATCAGACACCGTGTCAGTGAGACAGAAGTCATTATAGCAGAAATTAAAGTAATCAGGAAGTTGCTCATGGTATTCCATCCACCATAAAGAGGAGCCTACTGTATCACTCAGCTCATTCCTGTTCATTTAAGGGCAAATACGCTTAGTCACAATGCAGGTGGGTGATATGTATCAGCTTCAATAATTACTTTCCCAATAAACCTTAGGATGAAGAAGTAAAATACACCGACCGGACGTCCCAATGGGAGCACGTTTACAGATAGAAAATATTGGGAAAGGTGACCATAGCCAGGTCATGAAAAGCATCGTTGCGTGTAAGAGATTATGCAAGTTTGAGGAAACCAAGGGATGATAGGTAAAAGTCGTTACCGGCGATAACATGCAAAGAACTATCAGTGTAAAATAGCTGGATAGTGCATCTTCAAATTATCTACGGTTGTGTGCTTGAATATCAGGGGTAATGTAAATATCAATTAAAAATAATGTGCCGAAATGCGATAACGTGATTTGCAACGGGTAGAGATAGATTTAATTTCAAAACTGTTAAAATGGAATATGAGTAGGAGGATTAACAATACCTCTGACGGCGAGACGTCGTGACGCCACCTCCTCTGCTCGTATCCGTCAAGATGAATTGCGTTGTCTTCAGTGTCGACACACAACGAGCTTTCATGCAAGGGAATGGGTCCAACATGTTTAACTGTATTCAAGTAAACTAAATAAGCCACCTCATCAATCTTTTTTGAAAAAGATGGCAGATTGGCAGACAAAACAGACGGTATATGCGTTCCGCTCAGTAAGTGGCATTCACGAACAGCTTTCGATCCATCTGGACCCTTTCTTGGATGTCCACGGCCCTTCAGAAGGAAGCACTTCACTTGGTTTCCGATAAAATGTCCGGAATCACGAAATTCAACGGAACGCGCGAACACCCGTAAAGAATCCGAGAAGACGCCAGTGTAGGAGAACGTTTATCTTTCGGGATACTTCTGTAACAAGGTAATGACGGATAAGTAAGTAACCTCGGAGCAGTATAACCAATTTTCAAAGGCCTTGCTAAACCCAAGTAATAACAAAAGACCGACTCCAAGGTAATAAGTCCAATAACTATGTATAAGAAACTTCATTCTCAAAAGCACTGTTGACTGTGCCACGGAGGCACATCATCTGTTGTCTCTAGTCATCCGTTAGGGTGTCTTTAGAATTCAACTCAATAGTCTAACTGGATCTACAAGCTTCAATCCATTGGTTGGAGTTCGCACACCTTTTATCATATCATCGAATGGCGAACTCGAACCAACCTCATATCACTTCTTTTGGAGATCCATGCACAGCGACAAAGGCCTTCTGTGGGCACGCGCAAAACATATCCCAATCACCTTCACCTGTTCACACTCTGCCTTTTCTCAAGGTCGAGCCATAGGGTACAGTACCTTAGGCCTAGCCACTTAATTACTGAGAGAGGTCTCCCAGCATATTCTACATCACCGAAATCATTTCTGTGTCTTCTGTCCTCAATAGCCAATGGGCTGTCCCGTGTAGATCCAGTTAGGCTACCGGGTTGGGGTCCACAAGGGCAAGTCAAACGGCGGTTGCAGATATTAAGTGATGTGGCTCAATGCTGCGGTCAGTGGCGTTCTTACATCCGAAATCTTCCCTCTGTATGGTTCCTCAACCTACTGTTTCGCAGCTGATCGTCCACTACTTCTCGTTTTTTATTCTCCTTTGAGTAGATGTCGCTGTGGGGAAGCAAGGAGCACCAGAGCACGTTAGTGGTTGTTAAGACTAAACAATTTTTTCAGCCCTGTAGCAGAACCGTCACCACTAGCACAGTGTTTACTCGACTTTTACTGGGTGAGCGGATGTCACACCGATGCCACAGATGCCTCAGATTGGTGAACGCCGGTCGAGTCCTTTTTGTGTGCGACAATATATCGCAGGCAAACTGCAAACGCTCAAGTAGCTAAATTTGTCTAGTTCACCCAATTCTTCGCCAGCAAGGGCAAGGTTCGGCTTCGAGCTAATTCAGTCATGCAACGGCTTTTCGGAATCTGAAACTCGCATCCTGACCATACCAACAATGTCACCCGAATGATCGAGGAATACTTGCAACTTACTTAGGTCGTAAGTGAGTAGCACAACACTGTCCGTATATTCCATACCAAACAGTTTTCTGTCTGATCAACTATCGATTTCACTATCCTTACAAAAGGATAAATCCTCTTGGTTGCGAAGTTGAAAGGAAAATATGGAAGATGGCAACTCTGACGAACACCATTTGTTTTGGGGAACCATGATGAAAGATTGTTCTGAACATAACCACAAATTCGACTGTTTTGGCGTATAAAGCTGTCAACGAAAAGTAAACTTTAGGTAAGCATATCCGTTTTTTATTCGAGTAGGGAGTGATATTCAAACACATGAACAACTTTTTGTATTGTGCATAATCCGTGGTTATCTGTTCTGCAAAATCTTTTCCCCCACTTTTCAATCATTGGTACAATTCCTGTTTGCTACTTGGATGCTCAACCTGATCGGGTTAACAGAAATCGTTCCCAGTTCCTTCTGGCCTCCAGTTCGGAGACTAATGAAATCCCCGAGCGCAGTGATCTGTCTCCATCCCCAAAATCAAAGAGTGACTCAACGTTTCTTTTTGTGGACTCTGGCGGCGAGACGGACAGTGAACAAAGTGTGCACAACTCACGTTCCAATTCTGTCGCGGCGATGACATTCAGTCGTACCAGGAGATCGGAATCACTAGTGTTTGTTGGCCCAAAGGATTTGGATCGCATACTAAGGCAGCTGAATTTCGTGCGTCTCATCAACTTATTAAATGCTCAACCAAATGACTCTTGCAGCTTAGGTGGCAAAGAGTCTGGATTAATGGCTTTGATTGCATTCGCTAATTGTGTCATGAATTTGATCGAATCGTGTGGAGAAATCTACTCACAACACTTGCAGACCCCTAAGTCACAAGATCATTTGGGATCTTGGAGAATTTTGGCCAAGCGGTTAGCAAGTATAATCAGGTTAGTGCTCCTTATAAAAATATAAACCAATAGTTCTAAACAGCACCGAAGAGAACAAACCATACTAAGGCCACTGTGTATTCAGCTCAAAAGAATTAGGTGTTTGATCGCATTCCTAGACTTGGTAGCTATTGCCACGATCCCCATACTACGCTAACTGGTACCACATTCTACGGAATTGTCCCACCTCCCTACACTTTCAGTTCATGAACTGTGTAATGAAGATAGCGTTTTGTGTTAAAGAGTTTTATCATTTAGGGATGAAGACAAGTTTCGAATAAATATCGAGGCTCTGAACTTTTTGTACACTGATACAGATTTTTCTGGATTTCACTCAACTCTCACTCAATTTTCGTTCGACATTTCGTTTATTGTTGGTTCCCATTCCCCTCTAGTGCTTTAGTGTCTGCTGTCGGATCCCGGGTTCGTTTGATGTGGTATCAATATACCCAGACTCAGCAACAATCTGGCCAGTTTAACTACGATGAATTTCTACAAATTCTTTCACAATATGATGCATTTTGTTTGCGCTGCACAAAATGCCTATTGTCCGGGTGTGGTCTTCCATCTACTCATCGAGATGCCGTGCGACTGATCGGATGGCGGTACTTAGCTCATCTATTTCCGTTCGGACTCGCTTCCAGTCGTTCGAAAGTGGAGTTTCTTTACTTGGTCATCAACTCATTGATATCTTTTGGCCCTTCGAATGCGCTTCCACTGGCTCATTTGCCGGATTATTTGATCGATCCGTTACATCAAGCCTTGCTCTCTATCGGACTCAATGATATCGGTCTCAGTTCAATCATAAGGATACTTGGCAATTTAGCTTCAGTCGAATGTCGTCCAGTTCACGTCCCCACAGACAATTCCGGTTCAAATCTAGCCGCTTCTCCAAGAGAATTGCCACAGTTGGAAGCTCTTCTGGTTCGAGTTATAACTATCATTATTTTCGGGGTAAGTTTTTGAATGTGATCAGTTAAAATATCTAGACCGTATACAAACGAGGCGTTGGAAAATTTGACGTTATATTTTGGTATATTGTCAGTTGTCATCCGATCGGCCGAGACCTGACAATCAATCCGGCATCTTTGACGGGCATGCTGTGTCCGCGATTGGGACCACCAGCGATAGTTATGTAAAATCTAAAAATTCTCTGATATTTCTGAAATTCTCAATTTTGTCGGTCTCCACTCCCGGCGATCTCCATCAGGTGGGCTGATCTCGGGTGATCAGCCTGGGGGGAATGACTAAACTCTGATTCCAAACCAACCACGAACAGCGTGCAAAGCATACGACTGTATGCTCACTGGCATCTTTAGCAAAGGGATGTATTGGGCACCCAGAATGCCTAACCTCCGAACTGCGCAATCACCGACCGGTTTCCACTGGGTTGCCGGACCCACTAGATGGCTACCAAATACGGAAGCTGACTTGCCTGGTGGGTTGAACGATTTAGTCAGAAGCTCGGAATAGGGTCCCTCAAGTCAATCCACCCCTTCTATGTTGGAAACCAGGTAGTATCCAGCCCACAGAAGAATCATGGACTCCGATGAATAGTTAATGACAGGGGGAAGTAAGTAGCATGTGTGGTGAACACATTGTTTCTATTTTCATCCTCTTTCCCACTCATTGTGTTAATCCCTCCCCATGGCAAACCACATGATCCGTACTCAGACTTGTGCAATATATACATATATATGATCCCAATCGCCCATCCACACTAACTCAACCATGGGCACCAGTGTCCACCCAATGCAACATATCCTTTGCTGTTTTTTTAACCACTAATCTTGCACTAACCTGCTGTTTTTCCTTTCTGCCTCCCAACCACATATAATAATGTATGAAAAATCGTTAGAATCATAATGGAGCATTTCGGAAGAAAACCACTGGCTGCAGCATTTAACCATAATGCCTAGAATGTCTAACCATCTCGTTAGACCTCGTTATCTAATATGCAATCTGACAAGTTTTACCTGCTGAAATAGCAAAACCTGTCCACCTTACCCAAATCTTTGTCAGAAGGACCGATGTTTGACTTAGGGCGAATTCATTCGTGGGGGCAGTGTTTTGCGCTTGCATACCAAAAACGACTACACTGTCGTCCAGACGGTCGAGAAACACTCGCAACTTGCTTGAGCCCTGAATAACATATCACCCACCTATTCTAGTTCATACGGCTTTCTGTCTGAGTAAATATCGACCTCACTATCTTAACATAAGGATAGATCTGTTTACGCAATCATCTAGATTACAAAATTGAAATGAAAATGTGGTAGAGGTCAACCGTCTACTTCTTCTGATGAACTGGCATTAAACGTCCCGAAAATATAGATGAACTTCTCAGTCAAGTACCCCGCCGTGCAATTGCACAGCTGGCTGAGTCAAATACTGCCTTTATATCAGGAAAGAAAATAATCGTAATTCTACGGAAGCCATGTTTGCGTATTAAAACCCTTCGTATAGACAAGATGAGATTGATACGACTCCGACTGCACCGAGAACTGTTTTGATTCTCTCGTCTGCGTTGTCTACAAGCACCTGATAATCGACGATAAGTAACATCCGCGAGCAGTTTGGATGCATTATTTGCCAAATTAACCCGAGTGTGACTTTCGAAAAAGGATCTGTTAACTTTCTCGCAAATCACTAGTGCCCTCAATTCACATTTTTCCCATGGTAACTGCGTTTCTCTGCAAGCGTTTTGTTAATTCTAATGTCAAAAGTTCGCCATCGGTCCTGAAAACCAATGAGAAAGTCCTTTCTGTCCGGCAGCTTTACATCTTTTGAGAGAACTTATCTTCCTGATGGCCTTCATTCTGACGAGAGAGGGATATCTGTCTGCACTGTTACACATGCAAGCAGAAGTGGAATGTCCGTTGCGGAACTAGGACAGCTAGACTGATCTCTGAAATGCCCTGCCCAGCGAAAACCGCATCGTGTTTATAAGATAGATGACGCATACTTAAGCCTTTTCTAATAGCGTTGGATGCAATTGTTAATTTAAGGCATCTCAGGTATGACAGACTTCATCTGTTAGCTTTCAGTCTTATTTGACCAAAATCATCTTGAATTGAAATCGAACTGCTCACGCTTGTTGGTATGCTTGGGGCCCGTCTCAGCTTCTTTTGACGGGCCTCTGATTCGCGCGGTAAGTCTCCCACGCGCTACTTGGTTTCATACGTTTCGTTGTTGCCACTTCTCAATCCTTCAGTGACGGCTCAACGTGATGTAAGTACTGGCAACTAGTCGGGCTGCATGATCTTGTTCTGGTTTTGGCGTTTGTTGAAAGCACAATCAGCGAGAAATTACAGAATCGATGAGTACATGCTTATTCGTGCCTCTACTTGGGTACATGTACGTGTACCAGAGCGGTTGCCAAACCTGGCCTAATGAAAATAAGTAACGTGTTATGGTCCTCCCCAAATTGCCTGCATAATCGTGCGAGCTTGTTAATTACCCCTACAACTGCCCAAATTATATATATATATATATATATATATATATATATTTACAGTTAAGAAGGCGTACACTGAGTTAATACGTTTATCGTGACGTTTCGATCCAAACTAGGACTCGTCAAACGTGAATGAGTGGTTATATATATATATATATGTATATGTATATATTTCATATAGTGTTGCAATTGACCATAGTCATGACTAAACGTGATGATTAATCGTAGTCAGTCGTAGGCTATGATTACTGTTCGGATTGTTGATCTCAACCAGATTCCTTACGGAACAGTATTACCTCTCCTTTGTTTCAGTCGGCACACACACACATCGCGATGTAATCCATATATTTTTATAAAATGTTTGACGAGTATTGTGGTTATGACATGTCCCCTGTTCGTTAGGGTCTACTTCACGGGTAAGGGAAGCCTTCAACCGTGTCTTTGAAGCTTGAATTGGCACAGAACTGCATAAGGTACCAGTAGGTCCGGTTTGGTTACGAGCCGGGAGATAACGAATTCCTATCTTCCAGTGTATATCACACATGAAAAATGTTTGTTGGTGTGTGGATGGATCAAAGCTGCATCGAAGCTATGGTCTCCTGCCCCTAGCGCAGCTATTTGCTCGTGTGCATGTGGTTTGGGTGAACTTTTGTCTATTCAATTCGGTGCTGAACCGGTTATTTTCGTTTGATACTAATGGTTTACGTGTGCGCGATTGGGCTGAGGAGGATTTTAATGCTAATCTGTCGTGAACTCCATTAACTCCTACCTATGGGTTAGAGTATCACTAGTAAAGATATTTTGATTTTAAGCCCATAGATTTGGCGATCCTACCTGTTTCAGATGTGTCCGATCACATTGCATATAAAGCAGGTGTGTCTACATGTATGTAAACTATTAGTGTTGAGGGCCACAAACTAAACGTGTTTGGCTACAGGCGTCATGGGTCAAAAATCCAAAAAGCCTCACTGTAGCTATTCTCATCTGGACACGTTTTGATCGATTTGGAATCGCTTGATGAGCAACTAAATGATTGATCGGGGTCAATGCCATGAGTGAGGAATGCAACGATGATGAACCGAAATCACCGTTACTAAACTAACGTGGATAATGTTCTTCACTTGAATAAACGATCTCTTCATTGGGGCCTAAGTAAAGTGTGTCACAAACGCATACAAACAAACTAATTACTATAAAGTAAATAGCTTCTCTACCCCGCGAGTTTCACATCTTGGTTTATACTGTTACGCTCTGAAGTTTCGAAAATAACTGTTTACCTTATCTGTAGCTATGTGATGTATGGAGTCATAGATTTTCGCTAACTAACACTATTTTTACTCCGTTTTCGTGAATTAACGCAAAATACCCAATAGCAGTACATTCCTCTTGATCATTTTCATGTTTCTATTTAGCTCTCTGTGTATCATCATCCCGACACGACAGAAGCTGCATCTGCAACAGGTCACAAATCTACGGGTCCAGTCGGACTTTTACCAATCGCCCCCGACCACGGCAGGCGTCAATTGAAAAAAATACTTTATGCTCATCCGGAAATATCTCTAGAGCTCCTGTTTCACATGATCATGACAGTTGGAAAGCGTATTTCTTCCGGAACAGACCCTTCTACCGCTGCCAAAAAGAGAACTTATGTTGTTGGTCTCGATTACTCGAATCAGTGTGTTGGCGCAGAAGAGGTGAGAAATGGGTTCTACAGTGAACCAATCAAAGGTTTCCTTTTCCTTCATGGAATATTGATAATTTTGACACTACCGAGGACATAAAATTAAGTTCTAATTTTCTGGATTGAAAATTATTTTGATCTTTTCATGTATCAAGAGGTTCAATGCCTTTGACTATAGCCTAATATTAAATTATTTGGGTTAATTCTTTGAATGAAAGGAATTACAAGTTGTAGGCAATTTATGAGTTCCACGTCTGCGGTTTTCCGTAGACACCAGAGCAACATCTTTCACTTGGGGAATTCAATGGCGTTGGTCTTTTACTCGAAATCCCCAGTGGTTTCTCAGGTCTTTTGATACGCCCCAATCTGACTGTACATGGCACCAAAAATCTCCATCCCCATGTCCTTGATTCTTGTGTTAACTGCAACTATGCATATTTGTATGATAATTACGGCCGTTGTGATGAACAGAAATAATTGTTGGCGCGTTGTTAGGCCGTCGGTGGTTTTTACGCCATTACCTCGTATTTCCGCCATTCGCGCCAGTTATGCCTCCCAACTCCTATTAGTATGCTCCCTCCCAATTCCCCGACGAGTGTTACTAGTATTTCCCTCTTTGGTGTTATCTAGATATTCCCTCCAAATGAAGAACTAGCAAGTTTCACCATCGACTTAATCCTTCGTTGCCGACTTTCGTGCTTTTTAAACTGAACTCAGAAACGATAACAATCAAAAGTATCACAACCTACTAACATCCACATACCCCTCGGCATTCCTCCCCATCACGCGTTTTGGTCTTGGAGTAGAAAGCCATTTGTATCGCTGCAAATTTCCGAGGTCTTTCAAAACCTTAGATATCAGCTCGTTTTGTTCGACAATTATGTGCGGATTCTCATCCATCCTTTTACAATCGGCCGCACGAATTTTATAGCAGCCTTGCCTAGTCGACCAATCACTGTGTGATTGGCTCATTATCCGTGCACGCTCCCAACGATGCAAACAATATAGCATCTTTGCTTTTCCTCTCCCGTCTTGATGTCTTGACACTAGAGCAACACGCATTTTTACCATCCTGGTACAGCGAACTAACCATTTTATCTAGGTTCAAACAAATCACCGTTTCTCGACTGTCATCCGTCGTACGAATATCGTGGCCATTTTCTATCGAATCAGAATGATTGAAAGAAAAGGTGCGTTTGTACAGTTAGACTGTGTTCCGTGTGTTGGCTGCAGCAGCGTCTTATCTTTTCCTGCCTGTGTAGATCCGTGTCCCCCTTGATTATTCACTCTTTTTATAGGGACGTGTAACTCTGGGGTGAAGGCAGCGGTCAGTGAGGCTTGCCTTGCTGTTTAACGCTGAACGATGATGATGATGATGATGATGTCGTACGAATATGAAACCGCGAACTTTCTCACGTCTCTTAATCCGAAATGCATAATTAGAACGTGTCACTAACGTACCCTCGGTGATAGCGTAAAAATCACAGTTTGTTCTGTGATGTAATCCAGCACAGAATACGCTCGTTGAAACAACCCACTAAACACTTAATTAGCGGGCGGATCTCCACGATACACACGAAATATATACAAACGTACTAAACTCTGAGAAAACCAACCCTGACGAGGAGTTTATTTTACGCCATTGCACACCGCGCATGTTCAATACCAGGAGATTCCCATTTTCGCTGTGGAGTCAGGGCCGCAGGTGCACGGAACATTTCCTATACCCATAGTGTTTTACGCCATCTTTCTTCGTGCATCCTTTTTCGTTGTGTTGTTTTGTTCATGCGAAGGAATCCCGGAAAATCGAGCTGTGGAATAGCTGAATTTCCCAGGTTAGATGAAGCAAACAATCCAAGGAATAGCTTACACCATACAGTGCACGGACGTGCTGAAAGCTACTAAATACCCACATCTACCGGATTGATAGTGAAGGGTCATTCCACTCAGAATAACACTGTAGGCATCAAGAAATAGTTTTCTCGATAAACCGCGAATGCATCGAATCCCTTGCAAATATTGTCATCTTCTGTATTCCTGGCTCTAGCAGATACCACACAGTCACAAACAGACTGCACCTTAACGTAAAATGACGACTTGGATGCCTCCATCACCCAACCAGCTATACATGGTAGCTTACCTGAAGCTGAATATCCAATCAACCTTGAAGATCAACTGGTAGAGGTCTGACGAAGACCTACTCCTCCAAGTTGGGATTTATCTAGCAGGTCTGTCGGAAAAATAAGTGGAAGAATAGTCGATCCAAGTAGACGGGCTTCCACTCAGCCACTCCCCGCTGCCTTGCGGATAGGTCCTCTTTAAAACCAAAGGCTTTTGTGGGGAACCCTAATTGTTCACTTGCTTAGTGGTTGGACTTCTTGGCAATATTCGTCCAAAAACCAACATGAATAGTACACACGCGATAAATCCCATACCGCATCGATCGTCGTACCGGATAATCAGGACTGCACTGCCCACTAGGTCGAGCGGAGTGATAAGTAAGTTACTGCTCAAAGTTCCCCATTTTATTAAAACTCTCTTCTACCCCCAACCATCGCCATTTATCCCCTCTATCTACTCATAATACCTCGCCGATGACATCCCAAATACTTGTAGCTTTTCATTATCAGACATTGTCGTAAGTGGTTTTCAACCTAGAAGGACACATTTTCTCAAGCCGCTTCAGTTTCTGAATTTCGACTCCCTTAATGCGCGCACACCATGCATCCTGGACAACTGGCGTGTATGGCGCTGACTGCACTCACAGAAGATTGATATCTAATGCATCAGTGAGACACGAATCGAGGATTTGATTATCATAGTTAAACTGACCGCTCTTAACATTCCATTAAGGTATTTCCTACACAACTCAGAAGACGGAGCAACTCGAGTTGGGCTCAATGCGAGATAAGGATTGTCCTGTCCAACAGAGCCGACACGGCTCTTTCAGATTGGATCTCGGTTAATAGCCGTTTATGTGCCGTAAGGCGAGATAATAGAGGATGCTTCAGAAGGTCTTCAAGATATAGGCTTCCAATCGACACGTGTCGAAAAACTGCGTCCTAGATTGTACGAAAATGGCGATTAGAAAAGTCGAGACTTGATACTCACCGGGTTTGAACTGATTTGCGAAAAAAGCACAACCCCATGCTTTGGGAATGAATGGGGAATACAAAGTGTAGTTCAGGAAATGGAGGTGAGTAGAATGCGATGAAGCAGAGATCACGATTTCGATTGAAAAAGCAAAGAAAGAAGATTGAAAAGATTGTTGTAATTTGACCCGCAAACAACAATGATGATTCTGAGTTATTGATGGCTTCGCAAGTCCGTAGAGAAAGTATGAGAGCCAGAGTGAGGGTGGTGATACAACCTCATAATTTCTATAAAAAAACCGGCAAACACGATACTGAAACATAACTGGCGAACCATATAAGACATCAGTAGAGAGGGCGTGGTAATGAGCCGGGCAGCAACAGGTCCGAACAATGAATCAATTTGATACAAGTTTGGCGTCAGTGCGACATTCGATTATTTGTCAGAGACCAGGTTTTCACTGCAACGATAAGATCTGCCCTGTTATACGGATCAGAAACGTGGTCGTAGCTGACAGGCTGTTTGTTTTAACATCGAGGTCTGCGCCACTGTTGGATCATAGTGGGAAGATTTTGTTTGCAATTCTGAGGTAATGCGTACGATATTCGGTCGTAGAAGTCAATCGGTCTAAAAGACACTGAGTTTGAATAGATTAAGGTGGTTGGGATGTTGCGCATGCCTCAGTATACACTGTTCTCGGAGGCATTTAACAGCTGTGACATGGTTTAAAGTGGTCAACGCATGACGCGACGGAAGAGTACGAATTACATGAACAGTGGGCTGTACCGTGTAGGTCAAGTTAGACTACTGGTTTGTGATCTATAAGATCTCTCAACGCGACGGCTGGAGAGTTCAGGTGATATGGCCAAGTGCTACCGTTATTGGCATTCTTGCTTTCGAAATACGTCGGCTTTTTCACAGTCCTTTTGTCATAGGGTCTTTTGATCTTTTTTCATTCTTATTCGGGACCAGAAGATGGCAACGAAAACTAGAATCTGTTTATGCAACGGTTAATGGTTTTACAAAATGAAGTGGACTTTGTCAGAACCACAAGACAACTTGGACGTTTAATGGTAGGACGTTTTAGTTTTCCATTAAAACTGTGGAAACACTAAGAGACAAAAAGTACCCTTTTATATGATTATTTTCCTAACTGCACGCCTTCGGATGCAGTTATACTGTTTTACTTAGGGGGACGTTGTCAGCCTTTTCAAAATGTGAGCAGCTAAACCGATTTGCAGCAGTCATGATTTTGCTTTACTATTGGAGCAAAGCCTGACGCACACGTAGGACGATTGGTTTTCAGTCTGCAGCATCTTCAGCCGTGCACTGCTGAATGAAGGACGGTTTGGAGCATGAATTTCGACATCGTTGCCGTTCAGAAATGACCACTTTGATTGACCCGGAGCTTTTGTTGACGTCATGGAGGACAAGAATCAAGTACTTCAGAAGAGTGTTTTCGGTGCTGTGTACATCAAATATTTCCGTTAAAGACACGTCGTAGAAGGCCGAAAATACATCTTTTTGAAGCATTACTCAACTAGGAGCTTGGTATGGCTCTCTATTATATTCAACATATCTCTTCTCCCCCCAACTAAATCACTTCCTCCACTCCACCTAAACATAGTGCCTTCAATGTGCGCACTCTCATGCAGGCTAACAAACAGGCGGATTTGGCATTAATAAATCTCCCTTTTCGTTGATGTCTGCTGCTTCAGGGAAACATTAATTCAGGATTTGAGTACTGTAACTTAGCTAATTGGCCTAATGTCTCGTCAACGAATTTCCTGCACATCTCAGGAAACGAAACAGCCCGCGCTGTGCGTCAACGCCGTGTAGGAGTAGTCTGAAACGGCCTTTCCGGTTTGGATCTCGGTTAACAGTCGCTTGAGCGCCGTGAGAAGGCAGGGATCAGTCGGCGTCCGAAAAGATAGTTGGATTATGCGCAGTTCATTTGTCACCTCGGCATACGCTCCAACAGAATACAGCGCTGACATGCAAAAAGACCAGTTTTATGATGAACTCGTCACTCGTGTTCGGAAGAGCAAAGGCTCTGACATTGTAGTGATAGCAGATGATTTCAATGCACAAGTTAAAACACTTAGTGTACCGGAAGCCTCTTTAGGTAGATGCTGCATCTTGCCTCCTAAGCGAACAGAAAACCCGGACACGCTTCTTCATTTGTGTGCCGACAATAATTCATGCATGTCTAGCACGAATTTCCGACACACTTCGCGCCGCACAGCGACATGGCGCCCAACTCGATGGGTAATCACAGTCAGATTGGCCATATTGCAGTAAACAATCACTGGTGCGGTTCTGTCCAGAACTGCAGATCGCACTGGACCATGTACGTCAAATTGGACTTGCGTTAGTTTTAATGCGAATTTTGCTGTATTCCAACGGCCGTCGACGCAGGTCACAAGCCCGATTGGCCGTCGAACATGTGTCTGATTCGGCTGTTCGCAACAGCTACGAGCCGAAACTATCCGAGAAACTAAGAAATTTGACGAACAGTGGGATCAAATCAAGCAGGCGATACATTTGGCGGCACGCTTCGTCTGCGGTCTACAATCGAACGCTCATCAAAGACACTGCAAGACAAACTCTCAAGATCTGTTGCTCGGTTTGGCATGTGCTTTGCACCTCCAAAGTGTAAAGTGCTGTCACAGGACTGAACGACAGTAGTCCCGAACTTGATGCTGAATGAAGAGGAACCAACGATTGTGAACCGTTTCACTTACCTTGATAGCCACATGTCGAACCATGGTAGTTCGGCACTAGAGATAAACATGCGTATATCCAAGGCTCGAGCAGCTGACGCCGAACTGAAACACTTGTGGCGTCGGTCTGATATTTCACCGAAGTTGAAAGGTCGTGTGTCCTGTGCCGCAGTGCACTCAGTTTTGTTTTATGGTTAAGAGATATGGAGTATGCGTGTTCGGGACGTTCGTCGCTTGGAGGTTTTAGACCACTGATTTCTACGTAGTACCGCTAGCACTGGATGGAGTGACCGAGTGAGTAATGTTGAGGTAAGGAATCTAGNACTCAGCGCCAATTCTGAGAATACTTGGAAGTCGGCAGACGACGTGGCAGTGTGGAGTGAGAAAATTTACAGCGAACTTAGGTAAAGTAAATATCCCGCGTCTTCGTGGTTGGGGTTCGAAAGACTTGTCAGCTAGCTGGCTGAAGACGCTGAAGGATATGGCATTGAATCGCGAACAGTGGCGATCGAATTATCAATTTCTATCGAATAAGAATGGTTGAACGAGTGCGTTTGTACAGTTAGACTGTGTTCCGTGTGTTGGCTACTATAGCGGAGTCTTATCTTTTCCCACCTTTGTAGATCTACTCCCCGTTCACCTTGGATATTCACTCTTTTTATAGAAACACGTGACCTTAGGGAAAAGACATCGGTTTGTGAGGCTCTGCTTGCTCTTTAACGCTGTAAGTTTATGATGGTGGTCAGATTATCTTTTGGCTTCAAGGTGGATCCGCCTAATTGATTTAAAACCAAAGGAAATTACTTTTGATCCGTCATCGGCTTCCCAGTAAATATGGCGTAAAACGTTCATCGTTTGTATTAATCCCACTCCGGTAGATTCCTTCCGAACTAGCTTCTTCGCTGAACCTGAAATTAGACGCCTTGCCAGCGGCCCGCACTAGAATCACGTAAATCTAATCGTCAGTAGTCGTTTTTCTTTTGAATTGTGCGCTTCATGCCGTACGCAGCTACACCCGTGTACAGTGCTAATCAGAGATACTTGCATCAAGTAACCCTTAGAATATCAATTTATGCAATTATGCTGGTGCAATCCATCCATATTTGCGAACCTAGTCACAATAATCACTGCACTGTTTGGACGCTGGTAGCGCCTTGAATACATATCCTACGACTGCAGGAATTTGACTGCATCGGAAGAGTCACCCAATTAGAAACGTCGTAAATGACTTACTCCCAGTGCGACAAATTTACGCAGATGGTAAACTAAAATCTGGTCAAGATGATCGGTTTCCTGGTTGAGCAGAGATTGATCTCACCGTTGAATCCGTTATTGGTCACGCTCTGTAAATTATCCCAATCCACCGGTTTGACGGGACAGAGTACGAATGATTGGAGGTGGGTGAGTCGATCAAAACGATGGTCTATCGGTCGCATGAGGCATGGTGGAAACTTGAATTCTCGCTACAGTCGTGACGAGGCTTTTGAAAAGCGCACACGGCACGAGTTGCAAAAGTGAAGCAGTTAAATGTCAATTTATGTGCGATTCATGCTTCGGTATTTCTGTTTGCTCGTAGGCTGACTCAGCTCCGTGTGATTGTGTGAGCAACTCGCACAAATTCTGTCAGCAAATGCGTGAACCACGTCAACACGAATGTGGCAACATGTACAGAATCAGGCGTTCAAATGATAAATAGAAGTTTTTTGGCGTCTTGTATACTGATTCGTTGCCATTTTTGTTAGTTCGACTTTGATTCAATGATTGAAGGCGTTATACTGTATGGAAAAATGTTCAGGTTATCGTTTGTTATGAAATAACTGTATGAATTCCTAGGTCTCGCAGTATGTGTCAAATTTTTGCTTTGTTGTCATGCCATTGATGCGTAGCGCAAATTGTCTTTTTTTGACGTTGCGTCATTCAACCAAAACTTATGTCTGATAAGTTGTATTTGAGGTTTTTTGAATTGTGATAAATTGTAGGTTTCAGATTTCAATAAGTATACTAGTATGTTTAGAAATGTCGAAAACAATTGTCCGCTCGGTCTCATGTTCTTTTATTAATATCTCAGCTGCTCTTGCTACTGGCGAACGAGGCACCCTTCCATCTCCTTCGACCTTCAGCTGACGACGTCGACGAACTCATTTGCTGGTTGGTGAATCAAGAACCCAATGCATTTACTCACATTCTCTCTCGAACTCTATTGTGTCGTCTCAGTTGGGAGTCCTACCTAAACGTCGTAAGTGGTCTAAAAATCAGTTGACATCATCCAACATTTTCCATTCTCAATAGTTAGTATTCTCATCTTGTCTTTCTCTTCTATATCTCACTCATCTGTAAATTTAACTTCTACCGTCTTCCATCGATTCATTAAACCACTATCATATCATTCGTATTTATGTAGCCTTGAAAACAAGCACGCTGCTAATGCAATATTTGAATAGAATTTCTGCAGACCGTGGATAAAAGAGAGGAGAAATAATGAGTAGCATTCACGCCAGTAACTTCGGTTGTGAGCCACATGTCGCAGCATCCCCTCACCCATAACATCAATCCCGATCATCATCCACCAGCGTTAAAGAGCAAGCAGAGCCTCACAAACCGATGTCTTTTCCCTAAGGTCACGTGTTTCTATAAAAAGAGTGAATATCCAAGGTGAACGGGGAGTAGATCTACAAAGGTGGGAAAAGATAAGACTCCGCTATAGTAGCCAACACACGGAACACAGTCTAACTGTACAAACGCACTCGTTCAACCATTCTTATTCGATAGAAATTGATAATTCGATCGCCACTGTTCGCGATTCAATGCCATATCCTTCAGCGTCTTCAGCCAGCTAGCTGACAAGTCTTTCGAACCCCAACCACGAAGACGCGGGATATTTACTTTACCTAAGTTCGCTGTAAATTTTCTCACTCCACACTGCCACGTCGTCTGCCGACTTCCAAGTATTCTCAGAATTGGCGCTGAGTGCTAGATTCCTTACCTCAACATTACTCACTCGGTCACTCCATCCAGTGCTAGCGGTACTACGTAGAAATCAGTGGTCTAAAACCTCCAAGCGACGAACGTCCCGAACACGCATACTCCATATCTCTTAACCATAAAACAAAACTGAGTGCACTGCGGCACAGGACACACGACCTTTCAACTTCGGTGAAATATCAGACCGACGCCACAAGTGTTTCAGTTCGGCGTCAGCTGCTCGAGCCTTGGATATACGCATGTTTATCTCTAGTGCCGAACTACCATGGTTCGACATGTGGCTATCAAGGTAAGTGAAACGGTTCACAATCGTTGGTTCCTCTTCATTCAGCATCAAGTTCGGGACTACTGTCGTTCAGTCCTGTGACAGCACTTTACACTTTGGAGGTGCAAAGCACATGCCAAACCGAGCAACAGATCTTGAGAGTTTGTCTTGCAGTGTCTTTGATGAGCGTTCGATTGTAGACCGCAGACGAAGCGTGCCGCCAAATGTATCGCCTGCTTGATTTGATCCCACTGTTCGTCAAATTTCTTAGTTTCTCGGATAGTTTCGGCTCGTAGCTGTTGCGAACAGCCGAATCAGACACATGTTCGACGGCCAATCGGGCTTGTGACCTGCGTCGACGGCCGTTGGAATACAGCAAAATTCGCATTAAAACTAACGCAAGTCCAATTTGACGTACATGGTCCAGTGCGATCTGCAGTTCTGGACAGAACCGCACCAGTGATTGTTTACTGCAATATGGCCAATCTGACTGTGATTACCCATCGAGTTGGGCGCCATGTCGCTGTGCGGCGCGAAGTGTGTCGGAAATTCGTGCTAGACATGCATGAATTATTGTCGGCACACAAATGAAGAAGCGTGTCCGGGTTTTCTGTTCGCTTAGGAGGCAAGATGCAGCATCTACCTAAAGAGGCTTCCGGTACACTAAGTGTTTTAACTTGTGCATTGAAATCATCTGCTATCACTACAATGTCAGAGCCTTTGCTCTTCCGAACACGAGTGACGAGTTCATCATAAAACTGGTCTTTTTGCATGTCAGCGCTGTATTCTGTTGGAGCGTATGCCGAGGTGACAAATGAACTGCGCATAATCCAACTATCTTTTCGGACGCCGACTGATCCCTGCCTTCTCACGGCGCTCAAGCGACTGTTAACCGAGATCCAAACCGGAAAGGCCGTTTCAGACTACTCCTACACGGCGTTGACGCACAGCGCGGGCTGTTTCGTTTCCTGAGATGTGCAGGAAATTCGTTGACGAGACATTAGGCCAATTAGCTAAGTTACAGTACTCAAATCCTGAATTAATGTTTCCCTGACGCAGCAGGGTCAATCGATTTCGGATCCACTGTCAGAGCAAAACCCTCCTCTCGGCCCGTCTGCCTAAGAGCGTGCACTTTGCTTAACCGAGATTTTGAGTTTGACGGGTCTTGAGAAAATGTGAACCAGCAAATTAAAGGCGGTTTTCTGCAGTAAACCGTTTAGAGTTTCAGTTTTGTTACTTGTGGGGACATTGTGAGCAGGCCTAAGGGTTTACGCCATTGGGTAGTATGCAAGGCTGAAATCACCATCTCCATGTGTCTTACCTACGTCAAAGCCCCTCCGTCGCGTCGTTTCTTTCATCCTTGTCTAGCACGTGTGAAAAGAGCCCGATAAGCTAGACGGTGCGTATACTTACGCATCACGTATCCCAGCCACCGAAGATGATGTAGAGCGATTGCCGCAGTCAGAGGATTACTTTCTACACTCAACACACGAAGATGCACCTCGCCATTACTCACCCGACGTTTCTATCAGACTTGAGCAATGCTTTTGGGACAATTGGTAGAAAACAGAAAGTCGCCGGGCACCCTCAATGCGGATAGGCCAGTTCTCACAATCCTAAAGAAGAACGCTATGAACTGTGACATTTTGCATTCTTCCCTTGAGGGCAATCCAGATTTCATGACAGCGCCACGAGTGTCGTAGGTTTGCGTAGGTTTGCTGCTCTGGCTTTCGCAATTCCCCAGGTATGATCAGACCCCCAAAGTACTTGAGGCTATTGACTACCTCTAAGCGATTGTCACAAAGGGTGAGTGCGGGCACAGGTTTCTGTCAGTCTTGAAGAAGTATCTTGCAATTTGGAGGCGCAAAGTACATATCGTGTCTGGATACTCCAATCTCCAAGCTTTCCGACGCGTGCTGAATTGTCTGTGCATTGTCGCTCAACCAGGTGATTTAATCGGCATGCTCCAAGTCAAAAGTTTTCTCGGTGGAGTTCAACTCCGTTGTTTAAAAGACCAGATGAAACGTTTTGTGGAACACCATCTGTGAGAAAGTTGAATGGAGATTGGGAGACAGGACGGCCTTGCCGTACTTCAATGGAGATGACGAAGGTTGGAGAAAGTTGGTCATAAGCCCTAACCCGATCTGAGTTTTGACGGTGTACCTCTTCGAGAGGTGCGCGAATGTGTAATATTACAATGATCGTTGGACGTTTGAAATTAAAATGGTGGTCTAACAGCTGTTGGAAAGTGAAGGTTTGATCGACGCATCGACGACCAACGCGAAACCAGTCTGTTCCTCACGAGTTTGCTTTTCACGCGTGTTGTACAACCTACGAAGAACGGCGAATAGCTGCGGTATGGGATAATGCTGAGACCCAGCGACGTAGTGCTTGTATCGTTCCTCGTAGCTTAGAAGGCGTTGCTGTTGGTTGTTTGTGTTCACACCGCCATAGAGCGATTAGCTTAGCATGGACGATTGTCCTTAGCTCCATCCTAGCTCACCCGACGTTTCCATCAAACTTGAGCAATGGTTCTGAAACATCGCTGGCGGAAAACAATGTCCCTGAGCATCACTGCTTTCTTAAGAACACATTAGCTTAGTCGTGATCTGTGGGTTTTTCCTGCTCACAGTTTACCACTAGGTCAGAACTACAGTGACATTCTGGACATATCAACATGCGAGCTGTCTAAATCGGTTCATAGAATGGCATTTTGTGTTATAGCTCATTGAGCCGTTGTTTGTCGTTAACTGTTCGTTTGCTCCATGCACCAATAAAGATTTCTTGCCTTACTTCTCTGTTGCAATACATGTAAATCGAACTAAATCAATAAATTCCCCTATTGTAACAAACTAATTCTATCCACGAAGTTTTCGAAGATATAAGTCATCACACTTCGTTTGTTCCGTTTAGAAAACTGGTGAACCATTTTTGGGACTCTCACTACAGATGAATTTTGCTTTGGGTTTGGTGAGGCTGTCTGAACGACGAATCCAACACAGAAGTCGACTTTCTGTTATTCAAAACCATCCAATCGTGAGTCTGATGGTGTATTTCGTGGACATTCATTTCTGCTGGTCGTTATTCTGTGTTGCCGCTATTGAGAGAACTGTTTATTGTGTAATATGTGGTACTCGTAAATGTCGGTCTCGGTGTTTGCTGGGTTTGATTACTCGTTGACAGTCAAGATATTGTTTTTTGTTCTACTGTTTTACCTCGAGATGTCTGGATGAGATAGCCTTCAGCACATATCTAAGTCGAATAACAACCATAACGAAATAACTAATTCGTCCCATATCGATTTTTTTAAAGCCTTGTCTAGCTTGCTGGTGAAATTACACCTCTTTTGCGTGAATTTCTGTGAATAATTCAGTCGTCATAAACATCCACTGATTCATTCTTCCTCGTTCCAGGTGGAGCAAATCTTAACATCGACAAAATTTACAGCCTCATCTGCGACCAACCTTTTACTCAATACATTGGGTTATCGTCGATTGTCCCTCGAGCTTCCAGTTCAAAATGAGCTTAAAAGTGATGGTCACACACATCTACGGAGAAATTCCCGTACCGAAGGTCCTGTTCGTCGTCCTTCTGTCACGTCACAACGATCTCATAGTCAGGATTCCGTTGTTCCAAACCACTTATTTTCTAATGCGGATCCAGTTATCTCTTGGTGCATAAATATGGTGACTCGGTTGCATCTGCCAGGTTGCGCCATTAATTTGCAGCAGAAGCCAATAACAGACTCAGCAAGAACCGAACTCACACGAGCTTGGCAGAAACTACTCCAAACGAATTCTGACCGCAATCCCGTTGCCGCATTCCTTCAGTTGTCGATCTACTCTATGCTTTTTGCTTCTTCAGATTCCAAGACCACTTTGCTCCAAGATAACATACGCACAATTCTTGTTTCACTTGATTGGAAGTTGATTCTGCGCGCATCGTCGATCCTCCTTCATAGATACATTTCTGTAAATCCAGCTACGAAAGATGATGATCCGGAAAATCTAACCTCTAACATTTCGCAGTTGGTTGAGTTTATTGTAGCAAGTCATATGAACATCAGTGCCAGATCATCTTTCCTAGCACTATTTGTGGGCTGCTGTTTAGATGCTTGTTTGCTTCGACCTCGTAACTGCTCGGGATTGATCAAAACGATAGCACTAAATCTTTTGAGTCAACCGCATTGGTTCACACAGTCCGATAGTGTGGATCTTCTGGAATGGATGGTCTGTATGGATTTATGGATTACCAGTGACTATATTCCGGCACAATTTGGCGGTCGGTGCAACGTCCTGGCTTGGATGAACTCGGAATTCTGTTTCTTGTTAAAAAAACAATTTCAAGTGAGTATCTGTTTGAGCTCATTGTACGTAAGATGTTTGATAGCCACATGAGTCTGTGTATCAAACGGCACACATTGTCATTTCAACCCAAGTATAGGTGATAGCCGCTGTTTACGCGCATTGGTTGCATGCTTCAGCATGCATCGTCAGCTGTTCTAACTAACAGTTAGCGTCAATGTAGAAATGTAATACTTCAAGTATGGATATTCAGCACTGTAGTGGTCGCTGCGGCCAAAAGAAGAAATGAGTATTTAAACAATGTTGGTTGCAAAGGAAAGAAACTAAGGGAGCTGGATCGAGATCAGTGGCTTTCCGCTTGAATTGACAATAGTTGCAGCGGTAGGTAAAATTGACCAAAGCCTAAATCGAAATCAGGTTCCCGTTTGCGGATAATTCAATTATCTACCGTGCGCTGGCTGGGCTGTAATGCTTATTCGCCTTTTCCTCTTCAGGTTTACTCGGTCGGTACGGCTTCTACTTCATGTCGGAATTATCTCCTATTATCCGAAATCCTGTCTCATAAACAGCTTAAATCTACCAATCAAATTGAATAAACAGCCAAGCTCTGTAACCCGAATGCGAAGCATTCTTTGTGCTTGGTCTTCTTATTTATAAGTAATACATGACTGGATAGGATCATTACAAACAAGCCAGCGTCGACTAAATGCCATATCATGAAATGTTTATGTCCATCGAGCTATCGATGACTAGTTCGGACAGCCTAGCAGTCAAATTTCATATTTACGACTGTCCGCCTTGGGTTTGAGTACATGTACACACTCCTGGTGATTCTCGGTGATTTTTTCATTATCGAAAGTGAAGGCAGAAGTAAAAGCGATTTCGAATATCAGCTAACTGGAAGCTGCCCATTTTTGTTGAGACAGCCCAACTGACAATTATCAGCGAATCACAGTTCTAATTCTTTTGTGAACTCTTCATCGAGTAGCTTCCGTGCACAATCCTGACGCTACAAATTACATTCTGGTGCGACATACCGATTCGACGTGTATAGGTGTGAGAATATTTTGACAGGAGAGTATCGAGTACGCATACCTGACGAGCAGTAGTGACTGCGAAACCGGTCGTTTGCTTCCTGGGAAATTTTGTCCACTCATCCATATACTACTGATTATATATATGTATGCTTTACTAGCACTGAACTGCGATCGAATTGTATTGTGATGGCATATGTTGGTTATTTTGGTACATCGAGGCTTTCCATGCGACTTGTCAGAAAGAGTAAGCTTTTATTTCAAGAAATCAACCATTTGGTGCTATTGACATCAGACACGAGGTAGTCAAGCGAGGTATCCCGAGTCATGGGCAATCGGGGTGTTTTTGACAAACAAACATTTTTTCATGAAATGCTTCACCATATAATCTCAACGCTCGACTCACCGTTAAGAAACCATAGATGCACTGTACAGCTGTTTCATCCTTGTTAGGAATCATCAGCAGTGCATATCCACTGCGCCCAAACTGGGACGCGAACCCGGGACGAATGATTTTGAGTCGAACGTCTTAGCCATTGCGCGCTACCGGGCAGGCTCGACGGTTTGTTAAACTTCACGTGATGCTTTTGCATCTATCCGTCACTGATTTTCACGGCCACGGACTACGAGCGCAAAGCAATCGACCCCTGCTGACGGATGACTTCTCTGCAATTAGCCTTATTAAAACGAAGACTTTGCAGATGACCTACAGAGCTTGGCTACTTGGTATATGTTAGTAGTAGGAGATTGAAAGTTTTCAGGAAAAATTCACCGTCACATAATGCGCATAAAAGAAGTGCGGGCTATTTGATTATCAGTCTAAGTAGAGAAACTACCGTGAGTTTTATGATCCTCAGTTTATCAATGTACCTAGTCCGGCGTGCTATACATCTTCGCTGATTAAGTAAGCATGTTATTCACTTTACAGGTAGTCTACAATGAACGTATTTCCGGTACCACAGCTTCATGGTCCGAACAATTGGGAACAGCTACCTCTATGGCTTGGAATTACTCCGCCCTCGCTATATCCACGTTAAAAGCACGTGTGACCAGAACAACGCCTCCGTCTGTTGTCAGCTCGAACTTGACCCTAAAGGACAATGTTTCTCTTAGGAACAAGTCAATGACCGCACTTTTCTGGTCCGATTTCCGTCAAATTCATATTCAAAAAGCACAATCTGGGCGACCTTTCTCCTGGTGGCTAATGGCTCTCATACACGCTAATGATCTAGCGAACCAGGCGACGGACCCGGTAACCTTAGAAAGAATGAATGTTCCACCGAATGCATTTACTGGTGTATGGCTTCGTCTGTCTCCGATTTTGTTACGAAACGCCGATGAGTTGGCAGCTAATATACGACAGTCTCCGATGACTGATGGTTCGAGTGGTCCTCTACCCCTTAGAGTGGCCTTGTTGTTTGAACGTATCTTGGTGAGTATATAGTTAATCTCTTCTTGAAGTCCATTTTTTACTTTGCCCATGATTTTTTCAAGTTTTTTGCCGGAATAATCTATTCTTTCTTTTTCTGGAAGATTTTTCGTTTTATTCGTCATTAAATTTGACGGCAAATATTAAACTATCTATCTCGAATCGTTTCTTCAAAGCTCGAAGCTGGTTTGCTCAGTCCTACAAGTGATGCGGACAAACCGATTACGGACGCGTTGTCTGTTTCTTTCTTCGGACGCCTCCAAGCAGTTTTTTCACAACTATGCATAGTCCAATCAGTTTCACTTCTTGTGGCTTGTCCTCCACAACATCCGGTGTTCCCTATTCTGCTTCACCTGCTTCTTAGTTCTGTTTTCGAGTCGCCTGGCGGAGACCCTGCAGCTGGGACTGCACAGTAAGTACGCAACTGATATTTGCCATACATTCTTTCAGATTTTGTCACATGCATCAATCAATCAGATGTTCCCTCTACTAATGTTCATATTAGGAAACGCTTTAATCCCAGTATGAGTTTGACATCGAACTGAGTCGGGCATACTAACGGTCACTGTAACCCTGAACTTCCAGGGTTCGATTTGAGACGTCCGAGTATTTATAACCACAAAAGTAGTTTGAGTAGCCTAGATTAACGCGTCGTTAACGAAAGACACCGAATAGACTGTGCCGTCAGATGGTACACTTAACAAAGTTTTCCCCATGCAGACAAAATCACAGTCTTGTGGTGTTCAATTGGATCCGTACGGCGAACAACCTAGCACCACCGAGCTCTGGATTCGGTTGTTACCTCACGATATCACCTAGCAAACATGAAAAGGGAACGATAAATAACGAAAGATCGACCACAAAATAGTAAGTTGGAGAAATATACAGGAGACGGAAGATTTCGAATGCAAGAATGCCGCTGACTGCGGCACTGAGCCATATCTTTATTTGTCTCCAACCCTCGCTTCACGGAATCTCGTGGATCCAACTGGGTAGTGTAACTGCACGTACACGAACCAGTCGAATGGTTGAAGCTTTCATTTCTTCCCCTTTGTGATCGACTGGCCATCTCAAAGCATCTTCCATCACTGTTGGCCACGCAGGACAAACTGCAACGAGGCAAGCGTTATGTGGACATGCGCAAAACATGTCCCAACCACCTTAACCTATTCTGATTCAGTGCCTGTTCTAAATACTGGAACCCTGAAATCTAATACCTCACGCCGATCTTCTGAGCTACTCACAAAACTCTCTCACCATATCCTGTCAATACTACGAGGACAACCTTGTTCAAACACCAAAATTCTTCGCGTATCTTCTGCCCTCAACGGCCATGTTTCGGAGCCTTAGAGCAATACCGACCTCAATGCTGCTGCGTGCAATCGACCTTTGATCGGTAAGCGGACGTCACACCGATGCGACAGATGCCTAAAATTGACAAATACCAATCGGGTTTTGTGTGTGTGTGTGTGTGTGTGTGTGTGTGTGTGTGTGGAGGCACTTCTTCCGATATACGATCACTAGGTGGGGTACAATTATTCAAGTAACTATATCTGTCCACTTCACCCAATTGTTCCCTTGCAAGAACAAGGTTCGGTTTTGAGCCGACCTAGTCATGTAACAGCATTTTACTTTTGAAGGTACAAAACGCATCGTAAAAGTACCTGAACTATCGTTCAGAGGATCTAGAAAAGCTCCAACTTACTTCGGTCTTCACTCAGTGGCACACCGTGGTCCGCATATTCCAAGTCAGACACCTTTATGTCTGAGCAAATATCAATGCCATTATTCTCACCTGAGGGTAGATAGGGCTACCTCGACAATCATCTCAACGACAAGGTTAAAATGGAAAGGTGAAAGGGAGCAATCCTGGCCAACACCACTTCTCGTGTTGAACTTGGGTGAAAGATCGCCGTAAGCACGAATTCGGCTTCGGCTGTTCGCATACAGAGATTGGATGAGTGGCACGGATTTCTCGGACAAGCCAAGTAACGGCACGATCGACTGGATCGAACGTCACTTTTGAATCAGGAAAGACAGAAATCGTAGGTCCACGGAATATTTACCTATGTCCCAAGATATGCTACAAAGTGAAATTCGTTCAATGAAACCACGACTGGGACGGAAGCGGCATGTTCTAGATAGTCGGCGGAGGCTAGAACAGATGAGCAGTTAGGATGCAATGGTTACTTATCTAATTCCCCATGGTTTTCATATGGGGATCTACCAGCCTTCTTGTAAATCGGTACAATCACCGATTCATGCCAGTCCTTAGGGCTCTCTTCCATTGCCCAGGTTAGCCCCACAAGTTTTATTTTGACTCCCACGATAGCACTTGGCCGCCATCATTGGAGAAGAATGGTGACAGTTCCAACTGCATTATGCCTTTTAAGAAAACTATGTTCCTGATAATTTTCATTTCCGATGGAGATCCGGTATCCACCTGTATTGGTTCACATGTAGGGATAAGTGGAAGGCCCACTATGACTGTCGGCTAACTAAATTGCATCCTACAATGCTCTGCCCGACGCGGCAACGTGTGCTCCTGAGATTAAATCAATGTTTCTTCAGATTCCTTTATCACCTCGCTTCCGTCTGGCTTCTGCGTACCAGTATTCCCAATGTTCCGTGTTCCGACGAGGAAGGAAACGATCCTGTCATGGCGCTAAACAACATGAAGGAATATTTCCTGAGAAAGTCAAACGAAACGTCCCGGCTCATTCAGTGTTCTAATGAACAGTGCAAAAGTAAAACTGCGGGTGATAGTACGTGTTTGGACATCAGAAATCCTACAAAAGAACTTTTGAACGAAATGAAAGACAGTAAAGCAAACGAGAATGTAGCCACAGAATCTCAAAATGGAACGTTGATTCAAAATTCTCGTATTTGCACTGATTTCAAGACCAGTTGTCCGTACGTCATATGGACTTCATTAATCTACGTATACGGAACTCAAAGACGATGCCTAGTGCCGGGAAAGTACTGTACCTGTCATGCGTTTTTTCTGACGAAAGGCGCGCAAACCAGTCGAGAAAACAGCTTCGGAGCGTAAGAACTTGATAGGAATAAAATGGCCAGAAGGGAAAACAGAGAAAGATTTCGGAGAAAAAAGTTAACAGTTTCGTGATTGGAAAGTATTCCCACGAAACCACAAGACCGAAGGAAGACCACTCACAGCCACAAAAGGAAAGATTTAAGGGGAGGCCACATGCGGATGCCCAAAGTGCAAGGCCACTTTGCTTTAGTGCGATGGGTCATACAGAGGTGAATTCAGACTACACTTGGAACAGATCTGACCACCGAGTTCCTCTGACGTCGCGTTAGCTTGGAATCGGCCCAACCTCAAGCCCGAAGGGAAGTACGGAGTCAGCTATTCACCTACTACGCGGACTGATTGAAAGTCGTCCGATTCGTGATTGCTCAGCGAAGGGAGTGGGAGTGGCATTCGTTATGAGAACGAAAGGATAGACAGTGAGCCCGTTAGATGGGATAAAATCGACTTATCAGCTCCATCCTGTATGGACTTATGCAAACTATTTTATTGTGACAAATGAACAAAAAGCCTGTCATGTTCAGCAACTAGAGACTGCTTAGTAATTCTCTCTTGATTAATCAGGATGGGATTGAACGAGAACAGAGAGGACCAACTGAAGGTGCTAGAGTTAGCGACCGCGATAAACAAGATTTGAAAACAACATCCACCTGGATTGGTTCACTTGCAGGCAGAAATGGATGACTCATTGTGGTTGTAGGTCAATTAGACTGCTCTCCAGTGCTCTGCACAGTGCACCAGCGGACGTTCCTGAAAGTGAATCTGTGAAGTCAAATTCCTTAATCATCCCGCTTACGTTTGGCTTCCGTAGACCGACATTCCTTATCAGTCGTCTAATGGTAAATCGTTCACAATCTACTTGCACGGCACAGTGAATTAACCCACCTCAGAGGTTTTCATGTGCGGTCTTGGAGTGCCTTTGTTTTTCACGGTCATGGTTGATTACCGTCACGCCAGTTCTCAGTTGCTGTTCGTTCATTCTGTCTTGCCGCAGAGGTTAAATTTCCAGTCAATTTCATTACTATAGCAAATGAATACGTAGCGATTGTAGTGACAAGTTCTGCACTAACTGGCGAGCTATACTCCTTTGCATGATAACTCTTCCTTAACGTCACTGTTTTTGAATCCTGATCACGGTGTTTCTCATCGAATTATGTAAGAAATCCATTTTGATGATGCTCTGGTTGCAAATCTTTGCACCCTTGTATTTGGTATTTTGCTTCAATAAAAGACGTATTTTGGAGACACGAAGCCCTCTTAGTTCCGTGTTTTAATTTCTCAAGGGTTAGCCTTTCTAGTGAAATCAACTCGACGCGTCTGTAAGCTTGAGGCACACATTACGCACACACGAAAGCAGTCTCGCGTGATTTTCTATGGCAAGCTGTTGATAGTTAAAGATCAGAGGTCCGTTTTCACGGTGGTCAGTAGTCTCTGTCGCTCGACCCAGTACCGAATCACATTTTTGGTAACTTGATGTGTTTCCCCGCTACTATCGATCGTGGTTTCCAGTTTTTCAAATCTTTTGATTATGGACCTACCATGGCGTCCAGAAACACTCATCATCTATATGACGAAATCATGATCGTTGTATCTACGCCCTCTACACAATCCCAATGTTTCCATATCTTCCCCGTTTGCTCTTTTATCCCGAAAAGATTTTCACGTAATAAAGGTGTTGTCTATTAAGTTGACATATGGCCGTATTTCATAATTTTACATCTTAGGTTGTTATGCCAAATTTGAGAATCCATCCATTGGAGCGCGTAGAGCTTAGTGACATCAGGTTAAACTGGCGCATTCGATCGTAAAATTTTTTTACATTCACTTCCCGGTGCCTTCTTAGATTTTCGAATTTTCCCGCTGGACTGCTTCTTCTACACTGTTTGCCGTGGTCATTTTGTAATCTTGGCTGCACATCATCTGAATCTGCCTTCCTCGGAACCAGTTCGAATCAGCTTGATGAAACGAGATCCCTATTGACAATTCTCATCGAGAAACTGCGTTTGGCATTATCCATATTTCAAAGTAAAAATGATCTAACTAGTCCGGCTGTCAATTCCACTCCTAGTCTATCACGGTAAGCTACCCCGGGTCCATTTTCATTCGATTATGTCAGGTTGTAAATCATTACTCACTTTTTTGTTTGCGCTATCTCCAGAGCTAACACTTTTTGATCTGCTGTGTTCTATTCTGTTGATGACATTTGGGCATTTCTTATCGTCCGTTGAAATTATATGAACAAGGTATATAAACACATTAGTTCAACTCTTTATAGATCATGTGAAATCAGAACTGTGAAATGGGAAGGCTGAAGAGAGAGAAACAATGTATGGTTCACCACGTGATAGCTTCTTTATCCTCCATCTCCAAATCATCGGCTACACATGGGGACCCATGGTTCCCGGTTATCCAAACCGAAGTTTAATGTTGATCGAAGGGACCGAAGTCCGAGGCTTTGACCAGACGAACTAACCTACAAAGCGTTAGGATGATTAGAAGGCCTTATGACCCACCAGTGAACAGTGACTGACTGTTCAGTTCACACACTCTTCAGACGAGGCTAGACATCCTCAGTGTCGAGTACACCCCTTCCCCGCAGATATCGATGAATATGGTGCTTTGTGGTTTGTGCGCCGCCCTTTGGTGGTTCCGAACCAGGGTTTAGCCATATCTAGACTGGATATCAGCCAATCCGGTAAAGAGCTCCGGGAATACACCTTCGTCCTTACACTTTGGTGAGAACCCCGCCGTCACGAGGAGGCATTGCGTAGGATTTCCTCAGCTATTTGACACACAGTCATTTCCACAGTTAGTGATCATTTAAAAGTCCCAGACGCCCATTGCCAACCAAACTGAAGTGTTTGGACAGTAGAGGGCAATCGACGAGTAGGAAAGCGTGCCCATTTGGTGAAAGATCTCAAAGTAGATATATTGCGTGCAAATTTATCTGGTTTCTGTTTTTTTTCCAGGATTTTGAGACTGGTTCTGGAGTTGCTCGGTGGTTTTCAACAATCATTTTCGCGGAACGCTCCTATGGAGACAAACAGTCGCTTACTCACTCTCCGTTTGACCACACAGAATGAAGTGGTAAGCACGTGATCTGCTAAACCGTCGGCCATCTT
Organism: Fasciolopsis buskii; assembly: GCA_008360955.1. Taxonomy (NCBI): domain Eukaryota; kingdom Metazoa; phylum Platyhelminthes; class Trematoda; order Plagiorchiida; family Fasciolidae; genus Fasciolopsis; species Fasciolopsis buskii. Next base: position 7,168 of record LUCM01002247.1, on the reverse strand, counting down.
AGCCCGTTTCGTTTATCGTGAAGCATACCTCTTTCATTGTAAATAATTTTGTGTAGTAAAAAACAGCTGTTCACAGACTGTCTGGAGCCCTGTTCAAGCCTTTTCCGGTGCTATCATTAGTGATTTCGTGTTTGGAGCTATTTGAATGGTACGTGGAACAAAAACAGGTCCAGTTAGAGACAAATTGAGGTTGATGACATCAAATAACAATGCATATATCAACGAACATCGAGAGAGCAAACAGAGTTGTATCAAAGTGTAATGCAGGCGCCGCCATAACGGTGATACGTAAAAGAAGGGGGGGCAAAAGACAAAGTGGCCAGTGAATTTGTTCGGTGCTAGAAACTAGCCAAATAAGCCGATTTTGGAGACGTCTAAGACGAATCGAGGTCTAGGGAACATCCAATGATGACAACAGATAGGCTTTCACACCAACGCTGAAATCATACTGGGCGCAAACATTCGTGATTTTGCAACCGACCTCGGTACATTGCCATCGAGCTACATCATCAACATCATCATCCTCCAGCGTTAAACACCAAGCAGAGCCTCACAAACCGATGTATTCTCCTCAAGTTCACATGTTTCTATGAAAAGAGTCAATATCCCAAGGGAATACGGAGTCCATGTACACAGGCAAGAAAGGATTAGAATGCTGCAGTAAACAATACACTTCACAAACGCGCTATTTCAATCATTCTGATTCGATAGAAATTGATAATTGGATCGCCACTGTTCGCGATTCAATGCCATATCCTTCAGCGTCTTCAGCCAGCTAGCTGACAACTCTTTCGAACCCCAACCACGAAGACGCGGGTTCGCAAATATGGATGGATTGCACCAGCATAATTGCATAAATTGATATTCTAAGGGTTACTTGATGCAAGTATCTCTGATTAGCACTGTACACGGGTGTAGCTGCGTACGGCATGAAGCGCACAATTCAAAAGAAAAACGACTACTGACGATTAGATTTACGTGATTCTAGTGCGGGCCGCTGGCAAGGCGTCTAATTTCAGGTTCAGCGAAGAAGCTAGTTCGGAAGGAATCTACCGGAGTGGGATTAATACAAACGATGAACGTTTTACGCCATATTTACTGGGAAGCCGATGACGGATCAAAAGTAATTTCCTTTGGTTTTAAATCAATTAGGCGGATCCACCTTGAAGCCAAAAGATAATCTGACCACCATCATAAACTTACAGCGTTAAAGAGCAAGCAGAGCCTCACAAACCGATGTCTTTTCCCTAAGGTCACGTGTTTCTATAAAAAGAGTGAATATCCAAGGTGAACGGGGAGTAGATCTACAAAGGTGGGAAAAGATAAGACTCCGCTATAGTAGCCAACACACGGAACACAGTCTAACTGTACAAACGCACTCGTTCAACCATTCTTATTCGATAGAAATTGATAATTCGATCGCCACTGTTCGCGATTCAATGCCATATCCTTCAGCGTCTTCAGCCAGCTAGCTGACAAGTCTTTCGAACCCCAACCACGAAGACGCGGGATATTTACTTTACCTAAGTTCGCTGTAAATTTTCTCACTCCACACTGCCACGTCGTCTGCCGACTTCCAAGTATTCTCAGAATTGGCGCTGAGTACTAGATTCCTTACCTCAACATTACTCACTCGGTCACTCCATCCAGTGCTAGCGGTACTACGTAGAAATCAGTGGTCTAAAACCTCCAAGCGACGAACGTCCCGAACACGCATACTCCATATCTCTTAACCATAAAACAAAACTGAGTGCACTGCGGCACAGGACACACGACCTTTCAACTTCGGTGAAATATCAGACCGACGCCACAAGTGTTTCAGTTCGGCGTCAGCTGCTCGAGCCTTGGATATACGCATGTTTATCTCTAGTGCCGAACTACCATGGTTCGACATGTGGCTATCAAGGTAAGTGAAACGGTTCACAATCGTTGGTTCCTCTTCATTCAGCATCAAGTTCGGGACTACTGTCGTTCAGTCCTGTGACAGCACTTTACACTTTGGAGGTGCAAAGCACATGCCAAACCGAGCAACAGGTCTTGAGAGTTTGTCTTGCAGTTTACTGCAATATGGCCAATCTGACTGTGATTACCCATCGAGTTGGGCGCCATGTCGCTGTGCGGCGCGAAGTGTGTCGGAAATTCGTGCTAGACATGCATGAATTATTGTCGGCACACAAATGAAGAAGCGTGTCCGGGTTTTCTGTTCGCTTAGGAGGCAAGATGCAGCATCTACCTAAAGAGGCTTCCGGTACACTAAGTGTTTTAACTTGTGCATTGAAATCATCTGCTATCACTACAATGTCAGAGCCTTTGCTCTTCCGAACACGAGTGACGAGTTCATCATAAAACTGGTCTTTTTGCATGTCAGCGCTGTATTCTGTTGGAGCGTATGCCGAGGTGACAAATGAACTGCGCATAATCCAACTATCTTTTCGGACGCCGACTGATCCCTGCCTTCTCACGGCGCTCAAGCGACTGTTAACCGAGATCCAAACCGGAAAGGCCGTTTCAGACTACTCCTACACGGCGTTGACGCACAGCGCGGGCTGTTTCGTTTCCTGAGATGTGCAGGAAATTCGTTGACGAGACATTAGGCCAATTAGCTAAGTTACAGTACTCAAATCCTGAATTAATGTTTCCCTGAAGCAGCAGACATCAACGAAAAGGGAGATTTATTAATGCCAAATCCGCCTGTTTGTTAGCCTGCATGAGAGTGCGCACATTGAAGGCACTATGTTTAGGTGGAGTGGAGGAAGTGATTTAGTTGGAGAGAGAAGAGATATGTTGAATATAATAGAGAGCCATACCAAGCTCTTAGTTGGTTCATCATCATCGTTCAGTGGTAAACAGCAAGGCAAGCCTCACTGACCGCTGCCTTTCCCCAGAGTTACACGTTTATGTAAAAAGAGTGAATATCAAAGGGAAACAGGGAGTGGACCTACACAGGCGGCAAAAGATAAGATGCTGCTGCAGCCAACACACGGAACACAGCCTTACTGCACAAACGCACATGCTTTCAATCATTCTGATTCGATAGAAAATGACGACGCGATCGCCACTGTTCACGGTTGACTGCGATATCCTTTAGTGTCTCCAGCCAGCAAGTCGACAAGTCTTTCGGACCCCTACCACGAAGTCGTGAGACACCTACTTTACCTAACTTCGCTGTACATTTTCTCATCCCACGTTGCCGCGTCATCTGTTGGCCTCCACATGGCTTCTTCCATTCCTTAGGAGGAACACAAAATAAGACACGGTATGGTAGACGAGTGTTCGTCATACGCAACACGTGACCCAACCAGCGTAGTCTACTAAGTTTCATACGCTGAAACAAGCTACTTTCAGAAGTGGCACCCAATACCAGATTCCTAACCTCAATATTACTCACCCGGTCACTCCATCCAATCCTAGCCATGCTACGTAAACATCGGTTGTCGAAAACCTCCAACCGACGAACATCGCCCACACGCATACTCCACGTCTCGCAACCGTAAAACAGAACTAAACTGAATGCACTGCAGCACAGTACACACGACTTTTCAACTTCAGTGAAATATCAGGCCGACGCCACAGGTGCTTCAATCCAGCGTAAGCTGCCCGAGCCTTGGATATACGCATACTTACCTCCAATCCCGAGGTACCATTGTTGGACACGAAGCTACCAAGGTAGGTGAAACGTTCCACCATTGTTATTTCCTCTCCATCCAGTATCAAGTTCGGCGCTGCTGTCGTCCAGTCCTGTAACAGTACTTTGCACTTTGAAGGTGCAAAGCACATGCCGAACCGAGCAACCGATCTCGACAGTCTATCTAGTGCCCGTTGTGCATGGTCCGCAGACTCGAACAGACACACGACGTCGTCTGCGTAATCTAGGTCGCATAGCTTTCCTCTGTTTACCAGTTCGATTCCTAAGGCATCTTCCATCACCTCGTCCATGACGAAGTTGAACAAGAATGGAGAGATGGGACATCCCCTGTCGAACGCCACTAGTCGTTTCGAATGAACGTGACAGTATACCCTAACGCGACTATACGCACGCGAGTACAATACTCGCAACAGGTCCACAAACTTCGTTTGCGTACCCTTCCAGGAGAAAGCACTGAGTAGTGCTGGTTGATCCACGGAGTCGAAAGCACCTTTCAAGTCGAGGGCGCCTACGATGGTAGGGCGCCGGTGCGTGTGGCGCGTTTCGAGTATCTGTCGAAGAAGGAATATCTGGTTATACAACCTTAACCTGGCCAAAATCTGGCCTGTTGTTCGCGGATATTACTCTCGCGAATCGGGGCCAAACGGCGCGTGAATAATTTCCCAAATATGTTCTGTTCTGGATCTGTTCACTACACGAATGTTCAGTATTTACTTACCAAAATATTACGACAATCACAGGCTAAGTGCTTTGCTGAAAGTCGTATGCGTCACAACATTCACAAGAGATAAGTCTAAATCTGGAGAGCCTTATCCGTTTTCAGAGTGGGTTAATCGTTTGGTGCTTGACCGCCGGTCAAATGTAAGCTGCGATACTTCAGCCATTCTTGTACAGATCAGAATCCCTAACGCTGAGCATGAGAGAAATAAAAAAGATCACGTCACTCCTTGAAATCGCTTTACACTGAGTGAAAGAAATGACCTGGAAAGACACAATGTTTGGTGTATGAAATTGGTAACTTAATTGACTAAATTTTTTTTATTTCACACACTGCGCATAGGTGGAGTGGAAGGGGCATGTACCATAGCCGTTAGGGTCCACTATGCTGGGGCAGGAAGTGTAACCTGCATCCTTTTCCTGAAACTTGACGTGGCGTGGAACTACGTAAGGTCTCACTAGCTCAAGTGTGGTAACCAGCCGAGCTACAGCGATTTACCGTCTACTTTTTGTCATTTATATAGGAAAACCGAGCATCCCTAAGCTGCGATGGCCTTATTCGGCATGGTCTTTCACACGTCTCATGCAGTGCTTACTGTCTTTCGAAAACCATGCCAATGCGGTTTCCGAAGCAGTGTGAAGCTTTACTTTTGCTTCGTGGAGTGACCATTATCCAGTCTCAGATCCGGGTCTTCTATTTCAGTCCAAAGTGGTCATGTACAACTCGTTCGAGATGTCCACAGTCCAAAGGTTGTATTCCCATCATTCTAGTATGTGTGTCACAAAGCGATCTCGTGAGAGATTTGAAATAAATTTTGATTATGTCCTATGTAGCTATAGGACTTCGTGATAACAACTATTCCCATTCCATTTAAATCCTTCTTATGCGTTCTTAGTTTCTTGCTGACACTATCTCTATTCTGCCTGCAGCTCAACGGGCTGGCTTCCGCCTTTAACTGCAACTCAATCACCGTGGATTTGCAGAACTGCGCAGAACTGTGGAATCGTCATCGGCAAGCAGCTGTTGTTAGCAATAATGAAGCTACAAGTCAGTGAACTATTCTTACTCATTTCTAATTTTACTTTTGTCTCATATCTACGCGTTGATTGCCCATTTCGCTTGACACACTGAGCGTAACCTTTTCAACGGTTTTGAATATTAGTATGTTTCATAGCTCAGGTTGACAGTTTGAAAAGCTTTGCGGCCACTAAGTTTGATGCTTAGATCGCTAATCTAGCCGATGCATCGAAACGACTTGCTAATTAGAGTTGTACTTGCCCAGAGTGAGAAATGCAGTTATAGCACTGGGTTGGTTCAAAGCCGTATCTTGCTCTTGTCATGGCGCAACTGGACAAAGTGCATACTTTTTGTAATTGCGTCTCGTGATGGTCGTAAGTCGGATGAGTTATCTCACCGCATGCAAAAGGAACTACTGGCATTTTTCAAATTTTGATATGCCTTCCGTCAGCGCGACATCCGATTATCTGTCGGAGATCGGGTTTTCACTGCAACGATAAGATCCGTCCTGTTATACGAGTCAGAAACGTGGTCCTAGCTGAAAAATATGCTCAGGCTGTTTGTTTTAACATCGAAGTCTGCACCATTGTTAAATTATAGGGGACGGCAGAGTATGGATTGCATAAACAGTGGACTGCATCGTGCAGTTTAGTTGGCCCACGCAACGGAAAACGTCATTTTCGACTTGTGGTTACCACACGACCCAATCAAGGAAGCCTTCTAACCTAGTCACCACATGCCCCACACCGGTACTCAACATTGCATTTCTGACTTCAGCACCGCTCGTGTGATCATCCAATCCAGTTTTAGCGAATGTTACGCAAACGTGAATAGTGAGAAATCTGCAAGCGAACGCGTCAAGCATACAAACTCTGTCTCGTAGCTACGTAACAATGCTGAGCGCATCGTGACACAGCACGTGTTTCATTCTAACATTCGTCGCTCGATTTTGGGATATATGTGTGCTGCCCTCCTTTGACTACTTAAGTGAGCGACGAACTGTACTTTTTCTTGATCTATTCCGCCAAACGGCCGAGTCTTTGGTGTTCCGTATGAATAAGCCATGTCCTGTCATACTTCGTTTCACTAACCGAAGTTTCCCGCTCGCTGTTGTCGTGTGTAAGCTTGTACCATCTTTGACTATTACTTGAAGCAGCTGCTACCTCCATTTCTTTGGCGACGTTGACTCACCAGTCCTCATGACCCTTCTTAAGGTTTCTATAACCAGATTTTGTAAGTGTTGTTGTATCTTAATCGTCCGATTACAGTGCGAGAGCCAGCATTTTTGATGAACATCGACTCTAGGATAGCAAGTGAAACCTGCTACCACGTGCATCACCTCTTTGATATGATGTCAGTGGTTTCCGACGAGATCCATGTTTCAGGTGGTAGTTTGCTCACAATCAGTCCGAACATCTGAGTTACACGAACGTTGTACGGCTAATCGGTGAGGTGGAGCGAAAGCCGCTTTAAGAATAATGCACGACCCATTTCTACGTATATTGACCGCTAAGATTGCGGTTTTCGACATAACCGGGCCCTTAGCAGCTTATTGCGATATGATCGCTCGTGTGCTTGTAGCGTTAGTGCGTAATGGCGATTATCTTCACACACAAACAAATGAAGATCGGATACTACTGATTCATAAATGTAATTGGATCCACTGATGTGCATAAGGCAGTCATTCATTCTTTCGTACGAATCCCCATGGGAGTCTCTCACGTTACACTCAAATTATGCCTTGGAAAGTAAGAGAGAATTCAGAGTTGTGGAAATCACAATGTGAA